>JAODXP020000004.1:285000-322500 GCA_027497455.2 Sardinella longiceps
AGACTGCAGCGATCTGTCTGTGGAATGTGTGTGTGTGTTTGTGTGTGTGTGTGTGTGTGTGTGTGTGTGTGTGTGTGTCTTTTAGAGAGGAAGGGGCAGACAAAGATAGATAGAAAGAGTAGAGAGACATAAAGAGAGGGAGGGAGAGAGAGGGGGGGTGGCAGAACTCCTCATTTGGGCCACAACTTTAGACCCCAGTGACCTTTCAAGTCCCTTTCAGATTCTATCCCTGTTCTGTGTCCTCCTTTTGTTCTGTGGAGTTGGCCTTTGGTCCTTGGGCTGGATGACAGCACTGGCCCATTTTGCCTGAAAAAAAGCTCTCTCTCTCTCTCTCTCTCTCTCTCTCTCTCTCTCTCTCTCTCTCTCTCTCTCTCTCTCTCTCTCTCTCTCTCAGGTGCAATTTTTAATCCAACAACAACAAAAAAAGACATTGCAACACTGTTAATGCTGTAGATGTTACAGATGTACAGTAGCCTAAATAAACAACCAAAACAAATGAAAATGAATAATGACCTGAATCTACCTCAAATGAACAGTAAAACAACATAAATAGCTGAAGGGGCCGAGACTGGCTCCAGTGTATACAGTACAGTCACGGAAAAGACATAATTAATACATGTTGCAGAAATGACATTGCCCCCCCGCCCAGCCCCCACCCCTTCCCCTAACTTCTGTGCCTACGCACTGCACAAGAGGAGGCCATGTGCATTCCCTAAAGCAAGAGCCTCTCTCTCTCTCTCTCTCTCTCTCTCTCTCTCTCTCTCTCTCTCTCTCTCTCTCTCTCTCTCTCTCTCGGTCTCTCTGCCCTCCTCTGTTTTCACCCGATCACTGTGGGCCAGCGTAATCCCTCACTGTTTTAATGGCTTGGACAGACAGCCTTACTGTCTCTCAGAGAGCACACCTAATGGTGCTCGTTTGGGCATTCTCATGGCTGTACAGTTTGCAGTGCTGCCAGTGGCTGATAGCTTTGTGGCAATGCCCAAATAACTCCCTGCCACATCACCTTCCAAGTCACCAGCACCCACCCCCACACACACACACACACACACACACACACACACACACACACACACACACACACACACACACACACACAGTCAGCCCTCTACATCCTTGCCAGAAGTCCGGGATTGTGGTACAAAATGTGCCTTTGTGATGAAGAAAAAACGCACACTAGCTGTCATTCTGAGTAATTGTTGCTGAATTAGGCCTGGCCAAAACCAAAATCATCTGCATTCCTCTCTGCGTCTTGCTGTTGCTTTATCACAATGGCCAGCTTTCAGACAGGCACTTGGTTGTGGGTGAGGGGGTGGGGGCTTATGTGAAGGGAATGGGGAAGAAACAAGGGCTTGAGGCGATCTGCTTGCACTTTGTCTGAGTAATGAACACAGGCCGCTGGAAAATGAGTGAGTCACATCCTCTGGCCTTCCGCGGACCTCCGTGGCCCCTATTCCACCTGCCCATGGGCGCTGACATACAGAATCCTTGCTGGCCTCGGGGTCGGGCTTATGACGTGTGACAGCTTCCTCTCTCCAGCACTGCTTTTTTGTGTACCCCCCCCCAACCCTCCCAACCCTCCCAACCCTCCCAACCTCCTTTCTCCAAACAACAGCAAAAAAAAAAAAAAAAAAAAAAATCTTTAAAAACTCGTTCTCTGAGTTCACTTGTGGAGACACTTGGAGTGGACTTTGGAGAGCTTCATCTCATTCCACTGTCTCTCTCTTGTCTCTACCCGTGTGTCTACTGAGTGCTGTTAGCTCCCTGTGCTGCAGATGCCTGAGACAAAAGCCGTCCTCTGATGTTCATGATGTTTTTGTTTCTCAATTTGAGAAATAATTTACTTGTAGCAGTTCACTGACATTTCCTCCTTGTTTTTTTTTTAATTATTTTATTTTTGTGCACACATGCCATCGCCTGCTATTCTTCTTTAAAAACGAAAATAAATATAAAAAAACATTTTAAAAACATCACTGCTGTGATCAAAGCGTGTTCACATGCTGAGACTCATTCCCAATCATAGGGTGAGTGGAAAGCTATCAAAGATGCTTGTACATTCACATGCAGACATTGAGCGATTTCACACTCACAGAAAAAGAGGCAGCATCGCCCACCGGTAATTACGCGCCAGATGCCGACTTCATCGTGGGATCGAGATTTTGTCCAGGCACAAATGCAGTGGGTGGGAATTAGCATCCTGAGCTTTGTGAGACTCGGGGATACAGGCCTGTGTGTGTGTGTGTGTGTGTGTGTGTGTGTGTGTGTGTGTGTGTGTGTGTGTGTGTGTGTGTGTGTGTGTGTGTGTGTGTGTGCGCATGTGTGTGTGTTTGTGTTCTCTCTCTCTCTCTCTCTGTCTGTGTCTCTCTGTTTCTCTCTCTCTCTCTCTCTCTCTCTCTGTGTGTGTGTGTGTGTGTGTGTGTGTTTGTGTCTCTCTCTCTCTCTCTCTCTCTCTCTCTCTCTCTCTCTCTCTCTGTGTGTGTGTGCGCGTGTGTGTGAGTGTGTTTTGTTTCTCTCTCTCTCTCTCTCTCTCTCTCTCTCTCTCTCTCTCTCTCTCTCTCTCGTGTGTGTGTGTGTGTGTGTGTGTGTGTGTGCGTGTAAAACCTTTTAGAAGCAGGATCACCATGCGCAAGCACCCGTCATACTTGGTTGTAATATTTGATTGGGATGTCACATCTGTGAAATCTTGTGGGCTTCCTTGTGGGCTGCCTTAGCAGCAGAGCCACACTCGGCCCCAAAAGCCCTCCTCCTCTCATCACTTATTCACTGTGCATCCAAGGTTTTTAATTCACAGATGTATGATCTTCTGGAGCTCATGGAGGTAGCATAATGAATTTGTGTGCATGTTTAACCGTGAGTACCAGTGCTTGGTTTGTGCTTGGTCACACACACAGAGTGCTTTCGGCTGTGCTTTCTGTGCATTCCTGGCCACAAAGACCTCATGAACACATGTCTTTAAAACACAACACCATAACAACAAGGAAAACATGTAAAGAAGAAAAATTATTGTTACATCAAACATTTTGTCAACAGGGAAAGTTCAGATTAGTTAGAATAGATCTGAACCATATGGCGTGGCCTAGGAGCTCATACCCTACCATACAGTGTACTGCTGTTGTTGATATTCACCAATAATGCTCAATAATGCTCTCAACTACTTTCCTTCACTGGCTAGCTGCTAGGTAGTGCTAGCATGCTACTTAGCTTGTAGACTCACAAATTATTATTTTTGTTTGTTTGTAACACTGCCAGCGGGGTGTAGGATTTACAGTGTTATGTAGGATTTAACCACTTTTTTATCGGTTTATGTTTAGGTTAATCATCTCATCACATCTGTCGGCTGTAGCCTAGCTCTTTCTGCCTCATATAGGAAACAAAGGCATGAGGGTTCTCACTGAGCTATTGTGTTAACTGTATGCATATGATGACAAAGGCATAGGCAGTGCAAATTTTTTAACATGTCTAAAAGTCTCTGGTCTTTAGTCAAGATGACAGAAATAAATTTACTTGTCAGTAGCCATTCGGCCCCAGAAAGCTTATTTATACCGAGTGCCTGTTGAGGAGACTGAAACATTAGTCTAACTGGAACAGTTGGAAGTAACTCTTTTTTTGCTGGCTCTGACTCTCTCACACAGCTACTGCAAACAATAAATGTTCTCAAATCCACCGGTCAACTCATTCCCTCACGCTTCGAGCCCTCTGTGCAGAAGGTGGTTTTTGGAGGCGTGTGGCTGTGTTGGCCTTGGTTTTTTTGATTCGCTCTAGTTGTGGAACTTAACCAAAGGGCAGGCCGCAGTGCAGTGCAGTGCAGTGCCAGACACACTATTCGCTGCACTGCCAGGCGCAACACTGCTGCTGTTGCACCAACCATAGACATGGACTGACTATAGGGCATACAGGGCAATGCCCGGTGGGCCGACGGTCATTTTTGGGCCGGGGCTGTCATTTACTCATAATTTTCATGAAGGATATTGGGCTAGTTTAATTAAATCTCTCATGTTCATGCAATATGCCCAATTTACTGTGTTATTTTAGCTAGCCACAACGTTATTATTATTGAATAAAATTATGGTGGGCCGCCATGGCCAAAAATGCCTGGGCCATTTGTTGGTCCCAGTCCGGCCCTGACCAACCACCACACCCCTCCATGACCTCCCCTCACCCTAGTGCCATCCTGCAGCCTAGTGGGCACCCACCAGAGTTGAGCAAGCGCATGGCTGCAGGCTGAGGTGTTTAAAGTATGTAAATAAATAAATAAAAACACACAGACTGGGAGCGTCTGGTGCCCAGCTGCCCCTGGTTAGCGAGGTGTCCTTGAATTAGCCCCAGTGCCAGAGCCAACTCCATCCATCTCTCACAGCAGAAGCTGAGAGACAGTTGCCGCGGCGGTGTTATTGAGCGCGTCCTACAGACAAGGAGGAGCTCCCAAACAGGATTTAGTGCTGTACTAATCCCGTGCCTGTCCCGCATTGTGTGGTATACGGACGCGCTGATTTATTCAGGTAATAGACTCTCATCAACAGCTCTTAATAAGATCCAGCGGCGGCACACAGCCGGGGCGGAGCCCAGGTCACAGGATTAGGTAAACATGCTTTTCAATCACAGCTAGGCTCCCTCTCAGCACACACCACACTCCCCTCTACAAGCTTTGCTCTCTGGCTCCTTTTCGGTCATCATTTAGCCCCACAGCTAAAAGGCTGGCACACTATTTGTGTGTGTGTGTGTGTGTGTGTGTGTGTGTGTGTGTGTGTGTGTGTGTGTGTGTGTGTGTGTGTGTGTGTGTGTGTGTTTTTGCGTGTGAGTATGTGTGTGTCTATATCTATGTGTGTTTATGGTTGTGTGTGGTGTGTGTGTGTGTGTGTGTGTGTGTGTGTGTGTGTGTGTGTGTGTGTGTGTGTGTGTTAACATGCGCCTTGCAATTATTCTACTACCACAAGATATATGGCACACACACACACACACACACACACACACACACACACACACACACACACACACACACAACATTTTATCTCCTAGCTTTCATTACTTACAAGCTTAAAGGAATCACTTGGAGTGTACTAATTACTAAATTACTAGGGCTAACCTGACAAGCCAGACAATAACATAATATGTACTGTCTGGCATTGAAGGACAGACCGCTGCTCAATCCTAGGGATGGAATTAGCATTGTGTTCAAACTGTCTCTGTACGCAATAGGATAGCAGAATGACCTGAGCCCTTTCTATGTCTCTGTCTATGATCATAGCAACAAACAATTTGAATGACCGCTGTTCCTTGACTAAGCCTGCACAACTACTTTCTGCACACATTGTGATTGTTCATCCTCAACTGATTGGCTATTTTCACATGATTGCAAGTTCAAGCGTTGACTTGGTGGCACAATCACGTCAATTGGATATGGGGCATTGTCATTGTGCCGATACAAAACACTAATATTGAAAGGCTCAAAACAATATTACACTTTTGTTGTAAAGAGTAGAGGGTTTCTGCATTACACATAAACCTCCCTAACTCTACGAGTGTAGAGGCAGATTTTTTTTAGAAGACTGTGCTCTGATCATGTCTTCGTTGTTGCCTGTGGGTGATGTGAGCCCATGGCTATAAAAGCCACTGTTGTGATGAGTGAGACCTTCTGCATGGTAACACAGACAGAAAACTTCCCTACTTTATTAAACAGGCAATCAACTTTTACAGACTAAAGACTCAAGATGACAGCAAGACAATTTTGAGTAATGCTGGCGTACTAGACAGTCTTCTACAAAATCGGTCTGTACACTTGCTGAGTTAGGGACGCTTTGGTTTATTTGTATTAGCCCTCACAATTTATAATGTTGTTTTAAAAAAAGTTTTGTATCAGCGCAATGACATGCCCCACACACTGCAGTTTTAGTCCATTAGGTTGAAATCACAAAAGACAAACTTTGTCAAAACATATCCAATTGACGTGATTGTGCTGATTGTGATTGAACTTGCAATCATACGAAAATAGCCCTAACAAGCATTTCCCAATGGATTATTCCTTTAATTAGATGAAAAAAATCAGATGTTGTGAATCTTCAGTCATTCATGTTCTCTTTCCCATGCTTTTATTTATTTGTGTATTTTTTTATTTTATTTATTTGTTGACATTGCTTGTCATTTCCTAGTGTGAATGGTCGTTAATTAGCATTCTGAGGCTTTGCTAGCCGTGGAATGGAGGATGATGGTGTGGAAAAAAATATTGATCAATGTATGTGCCTCACGGCTAAAACACAACCATCACAATTTATTTCTTTTTCTCCCTCTTTAGTACTTCTCCCTCGCAGAACGCCTTTGTCTGCTTGATGTCTCTTTCAGATCAGCATGAGGGTTTCAGACTAAAACACTGTTTGACAAAAGACAAAAAAAGAGAAAAATACAGTCTTGAGTCTTGAGTAAAAATGCTGTTTTACAAGAGCTGTTTGAAAGTCAGAAGCCAACTTCACTAGCAGAAATGTAAAAAAAAAAAAAAAAAAAAAAAAGCCACGCAGAAAAGGAATAAAATGATGGATGTAATTTTTTTCTTGCAGTTTAGCAATCTCACCATTACAGGTCCTCCTCTGTGTCGATTTCTTTTGAAGCTGCCAGCAGGTGTAATGCGCTTTACCTTCTCCGATATTGTGTCGGGCTCTGGCTTCTCACCTGAAGGGCTTTTCTGCCAGATGCACCTTTTGTCATGCTTGCTTTTGCATCTGGATGAAAGACATTAGAATATCTCTCCTGAAACAACAAGGTGTATCATCTCTCTCTCTCTCTCTCTCTCTCTCTCTCTCTCTCTCTCTCTCTCTCTCTCTCTCTCTCTCTCTCTCTGCGTGTGCGTGTATGAATATCTTTGCAAATGTGTCTGTCTTGCCCATAATATTTGTATTTGTGTGGTGTGTGGGGCATGCTCATCCCTTTGTGAGTGGGCATGTGTGTGTATCGTGCTCTCTCCCTATGGTTAGTGCTTGTGTAGTGCATGCATACCTGAGGGAGTGTTAAGGAGGTAGGATACACTCACAGTCTATTGACTGTTTCTCAAGAATCTCAAGAAATTCCTTAAATTCCATAAAAGAATGCATTGGTCTGACAACTATTCTAGCATTGGAGATAAATTTGTCTTTTTTAGCGGTGCCACCAACTTCTGTACAGTATTTACAATACACAAAGTGTTCTTTGTATGTCTTTAAAAATTCCAAGCACGAAGCACTCTGCACTGTAGAATTTTTAAGTGTCCTTGACTTTGGAACGATGCTTGCCGTGATTTGATGACGTAGTAAGCAGCCGTTAAGCCAGATCAAGCAAGCTTCCTTTACTTGAGGAAAGACTCTATTCCCTCTATGGCTGTGCAATGGGGCCTCCATGGGCCAAGCAAGCTTGCGTACCATTTTAGTAGTCTTACTGGTGAAGAAGAGTACAGTCTAGCCCAGACCCATATGCGGAGTACCCAAACATTAGTCTGGTGCTAAACCTGCATTTTGCCTTGCGTTGCCCTGTGTGTGTGTGTGTGTGTGTGTGTGTGTGTGTGTGTGTGTGTGTGTGTGTGTGTGTGTGTGTGTGTGTGTGTGTGTGTGTGTGTGTGTGGCCTGCATTAGTGCCCTTCATGGTCATCCCTTAATGCAGTTTGTAGAAACAAGCAATCTAATTTGAACATGTTACCTTACTTTCACCAGCATGTTTACTGCTTTCAAATAAAAAGCAGTAAAAAAGTATAAATCAACTAAACATTAATTACTTAAGACAGTTCATTCAATACCTCACCTTTTTAAGCATTTCTTGAAGCATTTCTTGCGCTATAATATTTCTTTACGCTTCCCATTAAGATTATGTCTCTCTGAGTTGTTTATTTTCTTACCCCACCCCCACCCCCACCCCCACCCCATAGCTGTTTAGCATTCTCTCATTTATTTATTGTTCATTTAAAGTCAGAGGCTTTGTAATTAGAGTCACGCTTCTATCTCCACTCTTCTCCTTGACTTCATGCTCGCGTTCACTGCAATTAAGACAGGCGCGCTCGTGTGTGTAGATGTGGGCCTAAATATTTAATTAATATGGTGGGTGTGCTTACACTTTGCATGTTGATGAATCAGTTCATTAAATGCTTTGGTCTTGTTGGTAAGTGGAGCACAGCTCACAGCTCCACGACATTGATTAGAGAGGCAGACATGTTTAGGGCACACGAGCAGACTGCCGTCCACTTAAGTCTAGCGGCATTGCTCTTAATGACTGCCTCGCCGGGAGGCCATGACTGGCCTGTCATGGTTTGCCTGTGTGTGTGTGTGTGTGTGTGTGTGTGTGTGTGTGTGTGTGTGTGTGTGTGTGTGTGTGTGTGTGTTTAATGGGGTCATGCTATCATGTGGTATATCTGTACAAATGGGTGTCGTGTGTGGTAGCACCCTGAGTTGTGCAGATGGAACATCCACCAGAGTCCAGTGAGGTCACGGCTGAACTGCATGTTGCTTTATGGCACAGTTAGTTAGCAGAGGTTTTCTTTTTCTACAGCCAATTATTATTGTATGTGTTGGTGTTTGAGGACGTACGTGCACTCAGGTTTGGCAAGCCAGTGGTTTGTGAAGAGATGTTTAGAGATTCCTGTAGTTATGCAGTTCCAGTAGTCATTTGTGTCATCAAAAAACTTTGCCTGCAAATTCTCACTGTGATCTCTTCTCATTATATGTTTTTGTTCAATTTTACACTTCTGTGCTTTCTGTTGTACAGTCAAGCTGTCAATACAAATGCAAGTTTCTTTGTGATCAGCAGAAAAGCTTTATCCCCCTCCCCATCGGTAGAATGTTTCCCGCTGGTTTGCGCATCCTATATGTGTAGGTTGATGAGTTGTCATGTGGTGTGAGCCTGGAGCGCTCCTGTCTTTGTTTCAGATGTATGGGTGGGATATTCCCCCCCGCTAACCCCTAACTCCGCCCCTCTCCCCCCCTCACCATGCCATTGCCTGCAGACATCCCTGCCACCCACCCCTTCCCCTCAGGGCATGTAGCCCGCCCACATTTCGAGAACTCCCCAGAGAGAGAGAGAGAGAGACGAGTTCTCGAAATGCCACGTACTGTATGCTCATAGGCTTCATTCTATGCTTTTGTCTCATCATTTCTTTTGACTGATTTAGTTTGATACTGCAATGATCGTTCTCTCTTGTACTTTTGTTGCTGTTGTTGTTGACACTACACAACAGTGTAGGTTCACTGAGGATGTTGTTACATTCGGGTTCATCAACAGGTGGCTGCCCTTTTTTTGTACAGAGAGCAGAGACTGAAAAAGAAGGGCTATAAAAACAAATAAATACTTTCTCTTTTTAAATAATGAAGGGTGGATTTGATGAGAGTGGGACTGCTGCTAGGCTGCAGGCTGCAGTATGTCTGCGACCTTCTCTCTCCCTTCAGGTTGAATGAGAAGAATAGCGAAAGACAGTGGGTGGCAGCAGCGGTTGGCGGGCATCTGCAAACCAGTCCATGCTGTGATGGTGACATCAGCCGTACACATTTCATTCCTACCACACCACATGCAAGGCTGCCCCCCACTCACCCACACACACACACACACACACACACACACACACGCCCTAGCCCTACCTCCCCAAGTGCTCCTGGAGTGATCTGCTTTCCCTGCCTCGTCGCCCCAGGCTAAAGCCTCGCTTTTGCTTGACGACTACGTTAATTTGCATGATGTGATTTGATTTGATCTGATTTGCTCTCATGCCCCCGTCCGGCAAGTTGTGCCTAATCAGATATTGTTTGACTGTGGGGGCCTCCACTTTGAAAGCAAGACGATGACTTCTGATGAAATGATGCCGGGGCTCACAAGCCTCCTCTAACGTGATCATCATGTGCCGCTCCGCTCGGCTCTGTCTGCCTTTCAGGGTGCCCTCTCTCCCCCTGACATTCCACATGTTTTAATGAATGTCTTGAGAGCCCACAAATAAATAATGAATGAATGAATGAATTAAATAAATAGATAGATAAATACATTCCAAATTGCCCCCATCATCATAGCTGAGGGCTAATCACCAATTCCATCCACGTTCTCCACATCCAGTATGTGTGTGTGTGTGTGTGTGTGTGTGTGTGTGTTTGACTGTGTGTGTGTGTGTGTGTGTGTGTGTGTGTGTGTGTGTGTGTGTGTGTGTTTGACTGTGTGTGTGTGTGTGTGTGTGTGTTCGACTGTGTGTGTGTGTTTGACTGTGTGTGTGTGTACTGTATGTGGTTTGGCATGTATTAATGCCCTTCATGGTCATCCCTTAGCGCAGTTTATAGAAACAAACAATCTAATTGTCCATGTGCTTGGAACATGCCTGAGGGACGTGATGCGCAGCGGTTGAGGTATAGGAAGCTCAGCTCCTCAGTTTGCCCTGCTGTGGCTTTGAAACAGACAAACATAGTGGCTGCTATTTTTAGTCCAAAAGGCCTGGATACCACCCACACCCAGACACAGAATCACTGTAAGCATGTGGAAAAAGTGGTGTATGTGTGTGTGTGTGTGTGTGTGTGTGTGTGTGTGTGTGTGTGTGTGTGTGTGTGTGTGTGTGTGTGTGTGTGTGTGTGTGTGTGACTTAATTGATGAGATTGAAATAACTAGTTTCTTGTGGATCTGTGATCTTAATCTAAAATTTAACCCCCACTCTCTCTCTCTCTCTCTCTCTCTCTCTCTCTCTCTCTCTCTCTCTCTCTCTCTCTCTCTCTCTCTCTCACACACACACACACATACACACACACACATACACACCCTCCTCTATCAAATGGTACGTAGGGTTCCATTTGAGCTTGTCTCTTAAAATCAGCTCATCTAATGTGATCACGTGGCTTTCATACACTTCAGTACATCCCAGTTCACATCCATGTTTCTCGTACTGCTTTCATTTCTGAATAATCGTGAGTAAGTGTTGAATTGACAGGGGAACACTTGGGTATAAGAACATTGTACAGTAGATTTCCATGTTGTTTGTGGTTTGTGTCCTAAATCAGGCACACAGTCATCAGCAGCGGTAGCTGTCAGCCACGATCGTCGTCAGTTCTCTGAAGTCAGTCGGCGTGTGCACACACTAAAGAGTGTATAGCCGGGATTCTGATATTAGCGACAATCAGGACACCCCATCCCCTTTCAGTGAAGTGTAAACTCTAAACAAGTAATGTGTTGGGAAAGCTTATGAGTAGTAGAGTTAGTATGGACTGATAGTAGTTTAAGCTTGTTCTGTAGTAAGCTGCTAAGCATTTGCATTGGAAGGCATGGCCACTGACATGGCAGAGGGGTCAAAGAAAGGCTGAAATACTCTTTCAGCATCCATAAAATCCAGGGATTCAAGGCAGAGGGATGTTTGTGAGATTGATGGGATGACCTCCTCAGTACCACATTGCTGCTTTCTGGTAATGCTGGGCAATTTAACCATTAAAATCCCCCCTGTTAATAGCAGCTATAACCTGGAAAACACAATGCTGTTTTTTCAGCATGGGGTTTAGTGTTGTTTTGAGTGCTATATCAGTACTGTAGATCATCAGAAGACCATTTCTAGGTTTTTTTTCCCCTTTATGATTCACATAATTCGCTTAATGCAACAGTTACATCACCCCCCTCAACTAGTAGTACAGCAGCAGCAGCAGCGCTAACGGAATAGGCCCACATTTCCATATGCAATATAGCAGAAAGGATGTGCCTATGAACCAGCTAAACAAGATTAAACTGCTGCATTGTTGAGTCTCTTAGTATTATAAGTGTATATTTTTCTTCCTCATCTATTCTCATTGGAGCCTTTGAAGTTATGCTACACAACCCAATCTGCGTATGTGTTTCTCCCTCTCCTACAAAGAGGATGAAAAAAAAAAAAAATGAAAGCAAAAGGAATTGCAAATTGAAAAGCCAAGCGGAGCTTATGCTGGGGCATGTGTTGACTGCGAATGGCTGATCAGACTTGTGAAGCTTTTTAAAGGTCAGCAGCTTGCCCCTTCACTAACCTCCAGACTTCATTACAGAGACACCCAAGTACACAATTAATGGAGCAGAAGCCATGGAATCAGTATTGTCCTTTGGCTCTGCACAGCCACTGCTCAGGCCTATCTGCCTGTCTTTGAGGATCCTCTGACTTCATAATCCCAGCACAGATGCCCTCTCCTTTAGTAAGCCTGGTGCATCAGGATGAACACACACACACACACACACACACACACACACACACACACACACACACACACACACACACACACACACGTTGTGTATACGTATGTATCGTGTCATGGCCCACTGGCATCGACAAGAGTTTGTCCAGGGGTAATTTTGTTGCCTCCTGTTTAATGCAAAACAAGAGATTACCATGTGGCAGAGTCATTTGTTAATGGCACAGTAAGACCCCTATGTAGGGCATGTGAACTGGATGTAACCTATGGAGGCCGCAAGGCTTAGGTTGCATTCAGGGGAGTGTGTGTGTTTTGATTTGTTAAGATTACACAGGAGCCTGACGCTGAAAGCAAAATAGCACACACACACACTGGGTTGAGGCAGAATGAGCACACGGCAAGAGTTTAATTGCTGCATTTTGCTGTTGGATTTATGTGTGTGTGTGTGTGTGTGTGTGTGTGTGTGTGTGTGTGTGTGTGTGTGTGTGTGTGTGTGTGTGTGTGTGTGTGTGTGTCTCTCTGTGTGTGTGTGTGTGTGTGTGTGTGTGTGTGTGTGTGTGTGTGTGTGTGTGTGTGTGTGTGTGTGTTTGTGTGTGTGGAATTAGTATTCTCAGGGTTCAAGTGGGGAGGGCATTCTCCAGTGACCCGGAGTGGTTGAATGCGCTGTGAACCTGTCTGTATTTTTAAAATCACTTAGGCGAAAAGTGCCGCTCCCCACTGAGCCTCTTTCAGGGGAGAACAGAACCGACTTAAATGAGCACAGTTGGGAGAGGAAGCAAGTAGAGGAGAGTATTTTAAAAGTGAGGGAGGGAGATGATCTGAAAAAAAAGAAAAACAAATCTTAGGCCACGAGAGGCAAAATGAATGTGTTTGACTCCCTTTTAGCTCCAAATGCTGGAAACTGCCCAAAATTGACCTATAAAGTGCCACTGCTTCCCCAACCAGCAACACACACACACACACACACACACACACACACACACACACACACACACACACACACACGCACGCACGCACGCACACACACACACACACACACACACACACACACACACACACACACACACACACAACCAACCCCTCTCCCTAATCTTGCCAACTCTGTCGCTCGCTTGTCTCTCCAATTACCATTAACAAGCAGTCTCCCCGGGCCAGTTTGGGCTGCGTTTGGAGGGGATTGATGCCCTGGCTCTGGCCACGGTTTTAGTTGAAACCCAACACGGGTCTGTGGCTCTCGTGCCACACTCAGGGGCATCCTCGTGTAATGGATGCTGCCCTCCAAGGACAGGCCACACACGCCAGAGCATCCCTTATTGACTCCCAAATGGGGAAGGGGAGTGAGAGATTTTTCACTATTTCAGCGTGTGTGTGTGTGTGTGTGTGTGTGTGTTTTGTGTGTGTGTGTTGTGTGTGTGTGTGTGTGTGTGTGTGTGTGTGTGTGTGTGTGTGTGTGTGTGTGTGTGTGTGTTTGTGTGTGTGTTTGTGTATGTTTGTGTGTGTGTGCGTGTGTGTGTGTGTAGTGTGTGTGTGTGTGTGTTTGTGTTTGTGCGTGTGTGTGCGTGTGTGTGTGTGTGTGTGTGTGTGTGTGTGTGTGTGTGTGTGTGCTACTGGTTTGTTAGTGTCAGATAGGGGGCATATTTTTGGCCCCTCATTTGTTTAAAAGGCTGATTGTGCAGCGTGTTGTTATTCCAGCCATGAGTGGCAGCTCAATCGGCCAGTGTAATCTCCAAAATGGATGGTGGGGCCATCGAACCCCTTTTTCTCCTTCTGCATCTCTTGTCCTCAAGCCGCGCTGTTCGACACCCGTCACTCTAGCTTCCCTTGTCACTCACAGTTAGCGTCGGGCTGCACAGACCGAGATTGGATCCGGCAGTTCTATCGCAACAAAATTGCAGCCCTCACAAATTTCCCCCGTTTTATGCCTCTTGTCACTTTCCCTCTCCCTCTCTTTTTTTTCTCCTCCTCTGTTTCTCTTTTTCTTTTCTCCACCTCTTTATCCTGTGTTCTTTTATGTGAAGTAGGTTTAATGTGGGCTGGCTGTGTGGCATTGATCTGAGGCGTTCTGCAGAGGAGGAAAGTTTTTTTTTTTTTTTTTTTTTTCTGTTCCCACCTTTTGATTTTGCTGTGCTCAGTGAAGGGAAGAGCAGATAAATACCCCTGTCTCTTATTATTGTGTCGACCTTCCCGTCTGCTTTGTGTTTGTGTGTGTGTGTGTGTGTGTGTGTGTGTGTGTGTGTGTGTGTGTGTGTGTGTGTGTGCTTGTGAGAGAGAGAGAGTTAGCTTTCTAAGTGTCATGTTCTTAGGGCTCAGTATAATTTGCAAGCTCATCAGGATCTTTGGAAAACCTGTGTGTGTGTGTGTGTGTGTGTGTGTGTGTGTGTGTGTGTGTGTGTGTGTGTGTGTGTGTGTGTGTGTGTGTGTGTGTGTGTGTGTGTGTGTGTGTGTTTTCTCAATGCTTCCAATGTAACAAAATGGAAATGATGACCTCTTAGTCTACTGTACCTGATGATGCTTGGTGATCTCTCTCTACATTCTTCATGCTTTACAAACACCTTGGAGTATTAGGAAAAAAAAGAAGAAAGAAACTCTTTCTAAAAGCTGTGCTCTCTTTACACTCTTGAGCAGATGAATCAGCAGCACCATGGACAACATAGACAGTGCTGCCTTAGTTGATATGTAATCATTATAATTGCAGGAGTGCCAATGGCATTCTGTAGCTGTAGGCAAAATATTCTGCATATCATATTGGCTTAGTGAGAAGGCGAGAAAGAGAGAGAGAGAGAGAGAGAGAGAGAGAGAGAGAGAGAGAGAGAGAGAGAGAGAGAGAGAGAGAGAGAGAGAGAGAGGGAAGAGGGTGAAAGAGAAATAGTGAGAAAGTGGCAGGTAAACATGTCCCTTTCTCTCTGGTAGAGGTCAGGCAGGAGATTGCATCGGCCAGTCTCCACGCGGAGCAGGGGCTTTGGGACGCCAGTCGAATCCACCAGGGCGCAGATCAATTTCAGCGCAGCGGCCGGTTAGTGCTCTGCTGGCTGCTGTGACTGTCGAGGCACGATCTGTCCGGGATTAGTGCACACTGTCAATGAGGCCCAGGGACTTCTCAGTCTCTCAGTCTGTCTGTCTGTCTGTCTGCCCGGGCCCTGGCAGGTGCCGCACTGACTTGCCTGGCGGTGTGAGGCAGTGGGGACCAGACCAACAGTCAGGCATGCAAGACAAACTCCGCTGCGTACCTTGAGTAATGGCTGGCTTTCACCCTACGTCACTAACATATATTTCGGCCTTCTTCTGTACGTGCAGTAACCTCAACTGGTGGGCTACTGGAGCTAGAGCCACTGAAAGCACTGTGTTTTGGCTGCAACTTTTTTGTACAAAAAGCCTTAGTTTTGTGCCGTTTTTGGATGTTATAAACTATCTAAGCGAGAGAAGGGAAAGAGTTATTATCGAGTACCTAAGGAAATCGCCCATAAAGGTGAGAAATGAAAAAAAAAAAAAAAACAGAGAACCACGCCGTAGTACGTAATGCCCACAGCCTCAATTGTCGGCAAATCTTTCCGCTCTTGAGAAAATTCTGACATTTTCATCAAGTACGGGTCACGTCCGATGTATTTCCCTACTGACTCCTTGTATCTTTCCCTACATACCGGCTCCAAACCACTACAATATGCACTTTTCTCCGTGCCGTCCATTGGTGTTGTTATGCTTGCCTCCACATCCTGCCCATCAGTTCGAATTGTTCGCTCTCCCGTTATCACGTCACTGGGACCCTGCTATTGTCTTAATCTGCTCTCGACCATGTGTTTTAGACGCTGGTTTGGAGGAGTGATATACATGTTCTTGCAATGCTCTTACAGTAACTGGTTCAGACTGCAGATGCCCTCAGATATGCACATACATGTGGGCGCACACACACATAAGGACTCAACTCATGCATAATGTACTTATTTCAAACACACACATACACATACACACACACACACACGCACACACACACACACACACACACACACACACACACACACACACACACACACACACACACACACACACACACACACACACACACACACACACACACACACACACACACACACACACACACACACACACTGTACATACATACAGTACAGTATCCATATTGTCCAGTATATACAGTATCTTTCCTATCCTGTGTGGATGTGCACCAGTGCTTCACAAATGCACATTAAAAGCAATGATTCACACATTGTTGTTTGGTATGGATGGACGTTATATATGTTACTATTTAAGAAGCATGGATTATGGATGTTTCTTATCATGTACAGTATAAAATATAGAAGAAAAAAAAAACTAACATCAGTCTTTTTTTTCTCCTTTTCTTTTCTTTACCTGCTCCCCCTCAAAATGCTGACCCTTCTTGATGCTTGTTGTAGGTAAGTCAAGAACATTTCCTTTTGTTATTTCTTAAGGTTACACATTGCTGGGTTTTTCGAAGATTTCTATAAGGTTACAAATTCCCCAGGTTGACCTTCACAATCAAGCACACACACACACACACACACACACACACACACACACACACACACACACACACACACACACACACACTCTCTCTCTCTCTCTCTCTCTCTCTCTCTCTCTCTCTCTCTCTCTCTCACACTCTCACACACTACTCTATCACACACACACACACACACACACACACACACACACACACACACACACAAACAAACAACCACCCACCACAGCAGCACAGCAGCAACAGCATATTTGAGTCTTTGCAACCAACCCCAGACAACCCTGTCACTGTCTTTCTTTCCCACCTCTGCTACTGTTTGCCTCTCTTCCTCCGTGGGCTTCCCATGACACACTCCTCAGGCTGGGCCGCCATGTGCAGATGTGTCCTTCGCCCAAAGTTAGCTCAGAATCAGCCCTTGCATGTGAGTGTGTGTGTGTGTGTGTGTGTGTGTGTGTGTGTGTGTGTGTGTGTGTGTGTGTGTGTGTGTGTGTGTGTGTGCGTGCATTACACAACCAAGGCAGACATGGGGCAGTGTTGGCCCGCCCGTTTGGTGGGATCTCCCCCATCGGGGCAGAGGAGGGGGAGGACTACACCCGGAGCAATGTGCGTTAACAAGGCTCTGTGCGATTTACGTGCCTTGATTGGCCATTGAAGTGTGCCATATGTAATGAATTATTAACAGTGCAAACATGTTTTATCTCCTTTCATCTTTTTGATTTTTTGGTGCAAATGTAGGCGCATCAGAGGGGAAAAAATACAACAAAGGCGGGAGCAGGAAAGAGAGAAGAGATTCAAAAGAAAGAGGGAGAAAGGAAGAGAGAGAGGGGGTGGGTTGGGTTTGGGGGGCACTTATACTTGAACATACCCTCGATCAGATTTGCCAGTTATCTCCCCATCTTTGGAGGATAAAGTGCGGAAATATTCATGTTTTTTTTTTTTTTTTTCCTCCTTGACCCAAATCAGCCCTCCCCCAGCTTGCACTTGTCTCGATGCTCTGTGGTGAGCTACAGAAGAGGATGACTAAGGTGTTTATACAAAAGTATTGCAACACTAAACGGACAGCCACGAGATTTTATCATCTAACATCTGTCCTGTCCTGAGATTTTAGCATCTGTCCTGTCTCCCAAAACACCATTGTAAACACACATCTCTGTTTGTTGTTAGCTGTTCTCTTTATGTAAGAATAACAGCTTGCAGATTCATGATGACTTGGCCCACCAAATGGCTAGTATTGCTGTACTATTATGCGTGTTGATAATCAACTAGTGGGTAGTGAATTTACTTCTTTACATACATCGTATTCCACAAAACATACTTCTTAATGTGCATAGCTTTTCTTTTTTCTTCACTGCAGTTAATCCTAACTGATACTTCCATTAGGCTACATTTGCTGAAAGGATGCCTGATTACAGCAGGCAAGCATTGAGTGGGTGGTGGAAGTCCTCAATTAAAAAAAAAAAAAAAAAGAAAAAAAAAGAAGAGGAAAGCACGTAAAGTCACTGATAGAGGAATGCCTCCGTCGGGATGTTAAAGAGTACACCTTAATCACCGGTGACCGTGGGCTCTGGTAGAGGCCCTGCTCCTTAATGAGGGATTCATAATTGACGAGTGATAAGCCTTGTCGATGTTAGCCATGTGGAACGGCTGGTCGTATCTCCCCCTTCTCCTCTGTTTATGCTGAAGGAGAGTGCTTATCGATTGGAGTCACGAGGGCTTCCTGCTCCGTCACCCCTGGAGCCAGGCTGAAGGGAAGGCTAAGAATGTTCTAGCCTAGCAAAGAACGCTAATTTGTCTGATGTATTATATGGTGTGGGATACACACTGTCCATTAGCCTAGCTGCAGCATTCCACATCACCTCGTTCTTCCTCTGCGGTGTATTAGGCTCTAATAATTAAAGTATATTGCAAATGCATGTCCAGTATGTAGATTGTGTATTTTGTATTTATGTGCGCAGCATAGCCTAAGCAGAGCTCTCCCGGACCACTAACCCAAGACAATCTCACTTTGCTCGTGGTTGATTTGCTGATTGGAGTAGTTGCAAATTGGATGCCTTTTGCTTTCGATATCAATGAATGTGTGTGACTTTTTTATGCAAATGCAGTCCATTTAGAATTTATCACATTTGTTACAGAGAGGTAAATAGTAGATGTTTTTTTTTTTTCAGGTAGCACAGAGCCTCTGGAGAATATGTAAAAACGAGGATGGCAGAGAGAGAATGTGGGGAAAGAGAGTGAGAGAGCCATGTCAATGAACCCTCAGTCTTTCTGAGCAATGCCAATGAAGAGAGAGAGAGAGAGAGAGAGAGAGAGAGAGAGAGAGAGAGAGAGAGAGAGAGAGAGAGAGAGATTTTGACCAATTAAATGGGTTTACTGACCTTTTCCCTGTGAAAACATTGGACTTAGGGTGCAAATCACATCTGCATGTCTCCACCACAGCCATACCCAGTGAGATTAAAAGTCTTTAGCATCACTAGCGGAACTTACGCGAGTGTCAGTGAAAAGTGTTTTTTTTTTTTTTTTTTCCTGCTACTACTGGTATGGTCCTGCTCAATGCAAGTAAGAAGAGAAGGAGAAGGATGGGGGGGGGGAGAGAGAGAGAAAGGGGGATATAGAGCTGAGCAGAGGGAGGACACGATAGATGAGAACATCTCTAAGGCCTCAGAGAGATGAGAGTGGAGTGAGGTCAAGAGACGATGAAGTGTCAGACCTTGTTTGTGTATTCACATGCGGGATTGCTGATTTATTCCAGCGCTGTTGTGACCATGTTTTGCCCACCCTGTCAATTGTCAATGGAGCAGCAGTGCCTCTTATCTTGTCTGCTTATGGCGAATCGGGACACGACGCAGGACGCGATGCATGATGCTGAGTGAGGGGGTGCAATAACCATAACGCGCTCCAGCTGCGAGCTTTGAAGTGACAGCATCAGAATGGTGCATGTCAGCAACGCAGTACACACACACACACACACACACACAAACTGATTTGGCGTAACAGTGGAATCACACAGAGTCGCTCTCGCCAGTAATCAGAATGCATTGTGAAATCCGAGCACAACTGTTCAGCTGGGCAGCGTGTCTCCATGACGGTGCAGGCAGCACACAGTGTGGCACAGAGATACACAGCGGTGTGTGCCTATAATAACTGCCAAGTCATAATCCCGACGCACTGTTCAGGTCTACTCCAGCAGGACATCATTTTGGTTCAGTGGAGCCAGCTGCTCGGTGTGTCATTCAATCCTGCGTTTAGCACGCCGCAAACCAGGGGCTATGAGGGGCAGACGTGATATGCAGTCGAGGCACGAACACGGCCACTCCCAGGAAGGGCTGGCCTGCACTGACAGCGGTGATACGTGCATAATCATGCGACTCACGCGGCATTTAGAGAGGTGCACTGCCACCAAGTGATTAAGCAGCTGTTATCTTTAAAGGCTCGCTGGGTGTTCTTCTTGATTTGAGCCTTGAGGTGTTTTTATTTTGCCTCCCAGTCTTCTTTTTTCGCCTGTCAGTCCTTTCTTTGCATGTTTGTAAATGAGGGTCTTTTATTTTCACTTTCATTTTTCCTGGACGGGAAAGGTAGATAGAGAACCGTGCCTATACTGGTTCCACCAAATTGTTTACGCCAAAAACCAGAGCAGTGGGGAACCGAACATTTGGTTTTCAACAGGCATCATGTAAAACTTTTTTCTATGTGAACCTTGGCGAACAGGTTGATCTGGGTTAGATGCGGGAGATAAACAAACAAAAATGTGTGTATGGAAAATGGCCAAGAAACCAACAAAGGAGAAAATTGTGCGGCAATATTACATTAAGAGTCTACAAATTCTCCTAGGTCAATGATGCGATCCACACCATTGTTATTTTCTCCGAACATGTCTGTTTTGATCTTTTTTGGAGGCAAAGTAGGTCCTAGACCTAGACATAGACCTAACCCTAGGTGGATGGTCTGGGAGAAGCAATATACGCACACATATGCACATACATATGAGTGTGAAAACTTGGAAAGAAAGAAAAGGAAAGAAATAGAGGAGATCATTTGTTTATCTACTGTTTACGACCTATGCCTGTGAGAGTGAGAGAGAGAGAGAGAGAGAGAGAGAGAGAGAGAGAGAGGGGGGGGAGGGGGGATAACTGGTTTGTGTAGTTCCTGTTTAAAATTGATGTCCAGGTTTTGTCCTTGGCAGAGCTGGTCCGTCGTATGGAGGGGCAGAGACCCCAGAGTGGCCATGTCAGCATGCTTCTCTGAGCACTGACTGATGAGAGAGAGAGAGAGAGAGAGAGAGAGAGAGAGAGAGAGAGAGAGAGAGAGAGCATGAGAGCTCAAAGAGCACAAGGGCAGGGATGGAGGGATAGAGGGTTATATGGGAGAGAGAGATGAAGAGGGAGGAAAGAGAGTCAATGGAAACATGTGAGAAAAAGATGCAAAAATATGCAACAGTGTCTGATAGGAATATATGGGCTATGAGAGGAAATAGCAAAGTAAAGCAGAGACACTCAGACTTACATAAAAACCAAAGAGAAAAGATGGAAAAGAGGAAAGGAGAGGGATGATGTCTCGTTAGCAGGGGCGTGTTGCGTTTTCTGGCTCAAACCTGGGAGAGGGTGTGTGTGTGTGTGTGTGTGTGTGTGTGTGGGGGGGGGGGGGGTGCCAACCATGCCACCTGCATAGCTAATAAGCTTGCGCCCACCCGTCGCCCCGGTAACAGCCACAGCCTGGCCCCGCGCATTTCCCACCATAGAGGGAAGCCAGAGACTGTTTACAGAATGATGGACGATGACGCCAGCGAAGGGCTCGGTTACAAACAAGCGGTGCGGCAAAGCTGATAGACTTGGGATAGCAGCGGGATGCCGGCAGTATTCCTACGGGATTGATATTCACACAGTTGATTGCCTTCTCCCCGAGGGAATGGAGCCCCTCGCACCACCACCACCACCTCCTCCTCCCAATAGTATCTAACAATTGTCCATATACCTCATGTGTAGATTTCCCTGCAAATACACACACACACACACACACACACACACACACACACACACACACACACACACACACACACACACACACACACACACACACACACACACACACACACACACACACACACACACACACACACACACACACACAAGCATGCAATTTGTCCGACTGCTCTGTGAATATCAGCAATGCAATCACAGATCTGGCTCCAGAGATGGCTGAAAATGTGAGTGTTTCTGGGAAGAAGAAACAAGGACAGAGATTCAACTGTGAGATGGACTACCTAGAAATACAACTGCTCTCACCTCTTCTGAGAGCTCCTTGGGTGGAGTTTTCTGTAAACGTCCAGGGAATCTTAGTGTCTGTTTGTGTGTGTGTGTGTGTGTGTCTACACATGTGTCTGTACACCGCTGGCTGTTTCTTTTTCTCAAGACCATGTGTTGTGTGATTGGTTGTGTTCTGTGGTTAGGCTTGGTGAAATAGCTGAGAGTGTGCTGTTGTGTCCTGCTGATGGGGTGAGCAATGGGCGGACCCTGTGTGTGACAGCCTCTTACCCCCCACCACCCGACTACACATCCACACACACACACACACACACACACACACACACACACACACACACACACACACACACACACACACACACACACACACACACACACACCAGAGAATGGCCAAAGAATGAGTTTGAGATTGTATGTATCTACTGCCTCTACAGATGTCTACCCCACCTTCAAGCCCCTCTAGACACAATGTCTTAATCCATCCTTCCCCTCAAAATAATCAGTCGCTCACTCAGTTTAGTGAATCCCTCCATCTCTCCATCTACCCCCCTCGACGTCACCTGGCTCTCCTGGCTCTCGGTGTGTCAGTCGGAAGCCTGTTTCAGGTTTAGTGGGTTTAGTACAGCTCTGTCTGTTTCCTGCTGCTGGGGCACTCTCTCTCTCTCTCTCTCTCTCTCTCTCTCTCTCTCTCTCTCTCTCTCTCTCTCTCTCTCTCTCTCTCTCTCTCTCTCTCTCTCTCTCTCTCTCTCTCTCTTTCCCCTAGTCCCACAAGCCCAGGCCTGAAGCTGCTAATGCACAGCAACACTCTAGACTTATCAACACATCTCTATGTCTCTCGCACATCGGCAGGAACAGCTGCAAGACAGGGACTTCTGTCTTACTGTAGTTTCAGCTGATTGCGTAGGCCATTTCACAATGCAGAATATCTTGTGTTTTAGAGTAACACCCGAATTTAGCATGGTGTCTCACAATGAACGACACATCACTCAAACCACAATAAACCTGCTATTTCGGATCTGGAAATGTAGCCGTTTCCAATGTGAAAAGGGCTTGTGTGTGTGCGTGTGTGTGTGTGTGTGTGTGTGTGTGTGTGTGTGTGTGTGTATGTGTGTGTTTGTGTGTGGCTGAGTGGTTCATTTCATGTCTAGATTACTTCTTTCACAACATTTAAATGTTAAAAGATAAATCCTGATCTCCCCTCAATTGGTCTGTAAACAGTGATTGTCATTTTTATGGTCACCAAAAGTTTTAGCAAACGCCAAGTCAGACAACGGTTAGAATAATTTACGAAGTTTATTTACAAAATACCTAGGTGCAGAGCTACATGCATGCTACACGCAAAGATCCATCAGCTGCTCGAACTACACAAGGAAATAACCTGACTATCAGTACAATTCCAGGTTGAGGGAAGATGGTGTTGGTCATCCCAGTTGACATGGACCGCACAGTGCAAGCGGAAAAACAGCAGCAAGAAAATTATGGTCTGCCTTATCTGTAATAATGGGTACAGCAGGAACAGAGTGACATAAAAACATATCACAGCCATGGAAAGACATTTTAGTCAGGCATGACTCAAATATAATGACATAATTTGTACAGGGCTATGAAAATACTACATTTGTGTTCCAATTCCTTCAACAGAGTAACTGTACGTCACACCAAGAGCTGCTAAAGCTGTAAAATCGCCGGAAGTCAATCACTTCCTATGGGCAAGGGCGACAAAAGCGACAGAAGCTACAAAAGCTACCAGCTGTAAAAGTTAGGCGATTTGAGTGACTAAAAAAAGTTAAAAAACAGTCAACTTTATACAAATTAGGGTAACACTTTACTTGAAGGTACTGTCATAAGACTGCCATGACACTATCATTAACTAAGACATGACGTCAAGAATCTGTCATAAACTTTATAAACCTGTCATGACTTCTGACATACTCTAACCCTAACCATGACAAATACCGGGTGACACTTACTGTAGTAACAGAAGTCATGACAGGTGTATAAAGTTTATGACAGATTCATGACAATGTCATGTCATAGTTAATGACAGTGTCATGTCAGTCTTATGACGGTACCTTCAAAGAAAGTGTAACCCAAATGGGTTATGACGTGTTTCAGCTGTAAAAATTTAAATGCTCTGCTGTAAATGGAATGCCAACAGGCACGTCATGAGCGATAGCGTGATCTGAGCCAACACAAAAATTTTAGCAGCTGCTTTTTTTGAGCAACAAAAGCGATTTTATAGTTTTAGTAGCTCTCGGTGTGAAAGTACAGTAATGGTGAATGGCTTGTGGTCAGAAGAACTCTGTTGTTTGTCCTATACTGGCCCTGGTGGTGCTCATAATGTACATTATACATAATTGCATATCCTTAATTTGTTCCCTTCTGAATGGTCATATGACAGTTTATGACTAAACAAAGCCACTGTATATTTTGCAATTCAGATGGAGAGAGACACAATGGAGGATTTGGCTCTTGTTTTATGTATCCCGCCTCATGTATAATTGACATTGGCTGGTGGAAAATAATGTTTGTCGAAGACTTTAATTCCATGTTCAGTAATTATTAAATAATTAGAATTAGCCAAATAGCACATAATCCCTCAGTGTAATTCTTCACATAATCCATAATGTTTGTGAGAGTGCAATATGTTGGTAGCGTGTGTGTGTGTG
Organism: Sardinella longiceps; assembly: GCA_027497455.2. Classification (NCBI taxonomy): domain Eukaryota; kingdom Metazoa; phylum Chordata; class Actinopteri; order Clupeiformes; family Clupeidae; genus Sardinella; species Sardinella longiceps. The sequence goes on from JAODXP020000004.1 coordinate 309,530, forward strand.
TGTGTGTGTGTGTGTGTGTGTGTGTGTGTGTGTGGTCTTTATGTGTGTTGTGTGGAAACTTAGAAACCAGTTTGTATGTGTGTGTGCGTGAGTGTTTGTGTTTGTGTGTGTGTTTGTGCGATCACGCAAGTGTGTGTGTGTTTGCGTGAGTCATGTGTGTGAGTGTGTTTTTGTGTGTTTGTTTGTGTGTGTATTGTTGAGTTCAGCTGAAGGTTGTATCTCATTCCTTTTTCTCCATTAGTGGTGCACAGTTCAGCCTGTGGCCCAGTCCTGCTCATGCTGTTGCTTATAAATAAATTACAAATGAATGGGAGGTCAGAGTCTACAGGTCAGAGTGCCTCTCCCTGCACTTCTACACAACGCATGCACATACAGTACATGGGCACAGACGTATGGCAACACATCTCCCTCTCTGGGATTGAAAACACACACACACACACACACACACACACACACACACACACACACACACACACACACACACACGCACACATACACACAGACATACACACACACACACACACACACACACAAACAGGCAGTACATCTGTGCTTTCATATCCTTGAATATGAATACAGACATACCCCCCCTCCCACACACACACACACACACACACACACACACACACACACATACATACAATGATATGCAAATACAGTATGTGCAAATTAATATAAACGTAGACACACTTACAGTACACACCCACCTGCTCTCAAGAGCATGCGAGTAGAAGACAGTGGTAATGAAAGTGTAAGTTGGCATGTCTTGTCACACATACTCACTCAGACTCTCTTACTGTGTGTACTGCACAGCAAGAGAGTCTGACTGTGTGTGTGTGTGTGTGTGTGTGTGTGTGTGTGTGTGTGTGTGTGTGTGTGTGTGTGTGTGCGCGCAAGAGACAGCCATCAGGGCCAGAGGTGTTCCCATACGCCGCTGCTATTCACAGCTTGGGGGCCGGTGATTACATTACAGGAGCAGCTGAAACTCAGTTAGGAGGGCGGCCCGTGGGCAAGCAGTCTGCCGAGGGGGCCCCCGCCGTCCGACCCGCTGCCACCGCGCCAGATGCAGCACGGGCACCCCGCCCGTGTCCCTGCCCGCTCTCTCACTCACTCTGATGCTACCCCACCAACAACCCCCACTCACCCCCCCCCCCCCAACCCCACCCCTGTCCAATCCCCACTCTCAGAGCAAATTGAGTTAGGTGCCAGGAAGGGAGAAAAACAAAGCAGAGGCAAAAATGCCAGAAACAGAAGAAAGAAAGAAAAAAAAGAAAGAGAAAAAGGAGGGAAACAAGGACGAGATTACAGAAATCAAGGGCGTCCATCCTGTCTGGCATCCTGTAGTTTGTTGATTAAATCTATTTATTTCGAGTTTGGGTTTTTTATCAATTTAGCTCTTACAAGAAGTCTGCTGTCTGGAACATAATGGGCTTCCTATGTGTTTTTTTTCCCCCTGGGGGAGAGGACTTTGTGTATTGTTTTAATGCATGGTATCGGTGGACATTAGATGAAGATCTGTGGGATGAGACACCACATCCGTTAATGCCCAGTTAAGGTGGTGATGGGGCCATAACACCGAGCAGACTGCTTGAGTCACCTCCTCTCACCTTTGTACACCTGAGTCCAAAAATAACAGCAATTGAAACTGTCTGATCTTGGGGTCTACATCTATCCTCTTGAGTGTATGTGTGTGTGTGTGTGTGTGTGTGTGTGTGTGTGTGTGTGTCTGTGTGTGTGTGTGTGTGTGTGTGTGTGTGTGTGTGTGTGTGTGTGTGTGTGTGGGGGGGGGGGGTGTCTATGTGTTTTTGTGTGTCTGCACTCTGAAATGATTTATCGATTATTTTGACATTTCCACTAGCCTTTCTTTTCCCTCACTGCCTACTTCCCCCAACTGTGTGTGTGTGTGTGTGTGTGTGTGTGTGTGTGTGTCTGTGTGCATGTGTGTGTGTGCGCGCGCGCGCGTGTGTGTGTGTGTGTGTGTGTGTGTGTGTGTGTGTGTGTGTGTGTGTTTGCTGCTTACACTTATCAAAGCTCAGAAGCACGACATGTCTTGCGCGAGCAGCAGCCCCTCCAACACTTGGTCTAGGGGTTGAGAATCTCCAGATCAATTGCAGAGGCAGGGAGGCACCACTGGGCTGAAGGGCATCATGAGGACATTTTGCCCATGATAGGGTTCGATGGAGGGGGCAATTCAGCATGGGGGCAGGGGAGTGGAGGGGACACTTGCTGCACAGCTACCACAGTAGTGGTGGGGTTTGGACCTTGATATCTTTATACTGTTAGCCTACTCTTAGGCTAGTATAATGTGTAATGTATAATGTAATTTCTATCTATCTATCTATCTATCTATCTATCTATCTATCTATCTATCACACAGATTTACGCGTGTGCGCACACACACACACACACACACACACACACACACACACACACACACACACACACACACACACACACACACACACACACACACACACATCCACACGTGCCAGAGGTGGCCATTAAAGGGGCTTAAATGGTTTCACAATCCTGCTGTCAATGTCTGAGAGATCAATCCCCCATCCGTTGTCCATTTGAGGGAGAGATGACAAAGTGAAAGAAGAATGAATTTCAGAGGAGAAAGGGCTGTTAAAAGTGTTTGGTGATTGATCTGTTCACTAGTTCTCTCTCTCTCTCTCTCTCTCTCTCTCTCTCTCTCTCTCTCTCTCTCTCTCTCTCTCTGTCTCTGTGTCTGTCTGTCTCTCTCTCTGTTTGTGTGTGTATGTGTGTGTGAATGAGGAAGTTCAGTTGCACATGCATTTGCACCATACTGTAACTCGACAAAGCAGCAGTAATGTTGTTTTCATGTGAATTTCTGCCCCATGGCCACGTGTGACATATTTCCCTCTGTTCCTTGTAGATCCAAAAAAAAAAAGAAAAGAAAAGAAAAAGAAAACTAAAGTCCTTGTTCATTTATGAGACTCACAAAGCTAAGCCCATCATTCTGCATCCGTGGAAATATGGTACTGATGCATAAACTCCAGTAATTGCCAAGTCCTGGGTTATGTATGATATGGTAAGATTGTACCACTGCTGTGTTCTCAAGCAATCCTTCAGTAATCCAAGACTGTTTGCAGACAAGCCTTGGCCACAAAGAGCTTTAATAGAAGAGATGAATAGATGGAAATGCTTAGTCTGTCTGTACGTCACACACACACACACACACACACACACACACACACACACACACACACACACACACACACACACACACACACACACAGACACACAGTCTGATCAGAGAGTATGTATTGACCAGTTGGTGGGTAACTGAATGGACTGACTGCTGGCGAAGGCTTCTGGCAGACTCGGGGTTTGGGCAGCCGCCTCCTCTCCTCACAGGAAGCCTCTCCAATCTGGCCTCACAGATTGCTCTCAGGACCCCCACACTTTCACCCACAAGCACACACACAAGCACTACGCGCGCACACACACACACACACACACACACACACACACACACACACACACACACACACACACACACACACACACACGCATGCATGCACCAGTATAAACATGCTAGTGCATACAAGCACATATGTACTGTACACACTTACTGTACACTTTCACATCTGTACAAGGGCATGCACGCACACACACACACACACACACACACACACACACACACACACACACACACACACACACACACACCAGGCACAGACACAAAGAAGCGGATAGACACACAAGCAGACGCATATACAGCAAATCCCACTCTCAGATTAGTACAGTGATGTTCTTAATGCTGTAGGGTAAATACATGCATGGCAGACTATTTTAGTACACTGGAAAGGCATTAGTCCTCAATCAAATTAAGAGGCTATTGTTCAAGCCTCTGGATAAGTAGAGACTGTGCATTTGTGTCTGTGTGAGTGAGTGAGTGAGTGTGTGTGTGTGTGTGTGTGTGTGTGTGTGTGTGTGTGTGTGTGTGTGTGTGTGTGTGTGTGTGTGTGTGTTTGTATGTTTGTGTTTGTTTTTCTTCACAATGTTAAGCATCTCATTCCTTGGAAAGCATGTTGTAAAAACATATTGATCTGTCTATGTCCTTTTTCACATTCTTCTCTCTCTTTCTCTGAGCGAAAGAAAGAAAGATGGAATAAATGAGAGAATGAGAGAGAGAGAGAGAGAGAGAGAGAGAGAGAGAGAGAGAGAGAGTAACTGTCTTCTACGAAATACTGTTTTTGTGTATTTATTTATTTATCTATTTTCCTGGCATCATTTATTTATTGCTTATTTATCTTCTGATGGATGGAATTGTTAGGATATGTGAGATGGCCTGGCATCAAAGACGCCGATAGACACAGATAGTCTCTCCATCTGTTTGTCTAAAGCCAAAACAAAAGAAATGGAGCAGGCCTACATACATGCATGCTTGCATTCTCTCAGATACCCATGCTCACAAGCTTAGACACACACACACACACACACACACACACACATAGAGTAGAACACAGGGGCTCATCTTAAAACCGTGTCAGTGCCTGATTAAACAGATGGTGCAGAGATTATTTGCCTTCATTTCATCCCATCTCTATATCAAAAAAGCAATCCTTAATCAAACACAGAACCGTGTTATTGAATTTGCACTGACTGAATTTGGCTCAGTGGAGACAATAACAACAGCGTCCGCCCTCCCAGTGGCTCTGACGTCAGCCACCAAGCAAAGTGCTGAGTGCTTAGACACACATGGGGGCTGGACGGCATTGAATGTCCAGTCGCATTGTGGAGAGAGTGGTTGTTATGGTTGTTATGTACACGGTCTCTGTCTCTGTCTCTGTCTTTGCACTGAGTGCCAAACCCCCAGTGAGGCACGCGCGACACTCGCCCATTTTGCTGTCTCCTAGCAACTAATGCATTCCCTTGATGAAACTTTACTTACTTTCTTTCTTTCTTTCTTTCTTTCTTTCTTTCTTTCTTTCTTTCTTTCTTTGTTTTTTTCTTTCTTTATTTCTTTCTTTTGCTCTCTCAGTAATGCTTATTAATAATACAGTAGGGGAACAATTATACTTATACTTGTACTTACACATATACTTATACAATCTTGGCATATCTTGAAGTAAGAAATTAATATTTAAAGTCTTTCTTTCTTTCTTTCTTTCTTTCTTTCTTTCTTTCTTTCTTTCTTTCTTTCTTTCTGTCTGTCTGTCATTCTTTCTCTCTTTCTTTATTTATTCTATACAGTATATAGTATCCTTATTTGTATTACAGCATGGGGAGTTGTTAAAGGCATTGTTTTATGGAGATATCATGAAATTGTAAAATGAAACAAAATATTGAAAGGCTGGTGTGAGAAGTGCAATAGCCACAGTATAAGGGGAATGGGTCAGGAGAAGCAGTGGTGGTAGTGGTCACTGCCCTGCAGCTGTCTGGCTGTTTAATGAGGCATTACTGTATAGTCCTGATCAAGTATGTGGATTCCGCAGACTGGTTGCAGACAGCTGATGGTTAGGATTTTAAAGGCCAGTGAGCACAGATCTGTTGGATTCTGACATACACGGAACAGAAGACCAAAGACAACAATACGCAACCATTTTTAAACCTTCCATATTGCAATCAAATATATTGGTCTAAATTTATCACTAAAATGTGTTTGAATGTTTATGAATGTGTGTGAATTATTATTAAAGTATACCATACCATACCTACAACACATAACACTTAATATTTTTAGAGCACAGCCTCCGAGGAGTGTGGGTGGGGTTTGTAAGGTGAAGAGGAATAAAGGTCATTCCTGAAGCCTGAGATGTGACCCTGTTCATGTCAGATTTTCCTATTTGCAGTGTCTCTGTATGTTGAATGACCTTGAACTGACCCTGCTGGTGTGTGTGTGTGTGTGTGTGTGTGTGTGTGTGTGTGTGTGTGTGTGTGTGTGTGTGTGTGTGTGTGTGTGTTCTTTGTGTGTATGAGTGTTCACACTTTCATGTGTGTACATGGACCTGTGAGTGGGAGAAGGAGAGAGGGAGAAACTGAAAGACAGGTAATAAGGCACACCGTATATATTGACCTGATGATATAACAGAGCCAGGCTCAGTTTGAACTTCTCCTGCTCTCATCATTCAAGCCCATCTGTTGCACCGGGGTTTGTTGATGGAGCTGCTGGGGTTTTTTTTTTGTCTTATTTGAATTATTAGTAAGCGAAGGGAGTTTTCCCTTGCCCCTGTTACTCATGGGTGCTCCCCGTACTGTCTGTAAAGTGCCGCGAGACAATGTACTGTATTTAAGCGCTCTACAAATAAATTGAATTGAAAGGAATATTTGGTCTGTACATGTAGCACACCCATCTAACCTCGCCCTTGACTGTTGTCAGCGGGCACCAACATCAGCAGCCTGGTGGCGTTCATTCTCTGACGCTGGCCGAAGTCTCACCGGACTCACCCTGGGCTCTGCCCTGTGTTCCTCTGCCCCCTTTGCTGTCACAGCCCCTACAGTATCTCAGACTCTGGAGTAGGCCACTCCTGTCTAATGATCTGGAACTGTTCTGATCCGGGAACAGCTCGATCAAGTGGTCATGATTTATGTTTGCCGACAGGTCTGACCACCTGCACTCCACGTGCCCCAAATTGCTCAACCTGACCAAATGATGAAATGAAAAGAAGAAAAAAAAAGAAAAAGAAAGAAATGACCCCAAATGCTTTTCTGAACTGTAGTGGAGAGTGGGGAGGTGGTCCTGATGATTAACCCATGTCATGTGTCACTGGCTGTCCCTCAGAAGTGGGAATCGCTGCCTTTTTAACTCCATTCATTAAGTGAAGGGTCCACGGCCCTGTCCAAGTTTGGGCAGCTGCAGGCCAGCCAGCCAGCCAGCCTCTCTCTTCTCCCTAATGGAGTTTGACTGCTCCTTCCCTCCCTCTCCTTCCCCCTTAAGATACACCCCACACCCCCAACCCCCAGAATGTAACAATACTTCAGCTCCAATCGCTGTGACATATCGGCATTCCATGTTAATCAGCCTCTGTGTGAATACCAAATGGCTGTCTGTGCTTGTCATCAATTCTCTCTCCATAGCCAGTGGAGGCTGATCGATCAATCAGGGTGATCCATATGTGTCTGAGCAGGTAGGCCTGACTCCATTCAGCCCTGTCCACTGCCAGCTATAGCTGCTCCTCACCCCTAGAGAGTCCTTTTCTGCCTGGGCCTCATGGACAGAGATGGCTGATGCACTAACTCTTAACACAGGGAGCTTGGAGTTGTTTTTGAGTGGATATCGGTGGAAATGTCTGACCATACCATACCAAGAAAAAAAACAAAAAAGTTGGTTTGTCGGCAATATTTAATAATTTTTTGTATTCAGACATGACTGAATGATATTTTAAATGAGTTTCTGAAATGGCCATATAGTCAACCTGCCACACCCCCTCCAAACCACAACCCTCTTTTTCCACCCCGACCACCCCCCTCACCCCCACCCAGCTACCTACCTACTTACCTGCCCCCCCCCCCCTTCCTTCTCTGTCACACCTTCTCTTGTCAACACGTTTTTCTCCAGCTTTGGCCGTGGTCTTGTCTCTGCTTATGAAAGCCTTTAACTGCCAGTCTACTGAATCTGTTTATTCTCTGCTCTCTGTTCCACAGCGATGAGGGGGTTCTATGCAATGCTACGCCATGGCAAAGCAATCACTGTGGTTCTTTTTTCCTCCCTCCTTTATTTTCTCTCTCCCTTCCTTTCATCCGGAGCTGTTTGCTGTGACATTAGAGTAAATGCTGATGTCTCCTCCATCTGCAACTCTCAGTCTTCCCCTATTGTTACAGCCCTCTCGCATTTCTCTTTTCCCCTTCTGTTTTGACGTTTCCTTTTTTCCCTGTGTCTTGTATTTTGACATGTTTGAATAGTAAATGGTTCTCACCACTTGTTGTCTGGGGAAAAGATTTTTTTTTTTTTTTGTGCAACTCAGCACCACAAACAGACTGAAAAAGGGAGAGCAGGCAGGGGACAGCCCTTCAGTTATACTCAAGCTCTTGCCCTGTTTGTGTTTGTGCGTGTGTGTGTGTGTGTGTGTGTGTGTGTGTGTGTGTGTGTGTGTATGTGTGTGCGTGTGTGTGTGTGTGTGTGTGTGTGTGAGGGTGCATTTGTGTGTGTGTATTCGACAAAACATTGTTGATTTTTTTCTCACTCTGGATTCTATGAAACACAAAACAGAAATGCTTCCTAAAATGGCTTACTTTTTGATTGTTGGCTTTTAGAAGACACACACAAAACACTGCAATGTACGGTTGTTTCTTTGCAGTCACATTACCATGAATGGTTGATTGGTTACGTAAGTTAAGCCTAATGAGAAGATTTTTAAATTCACATTGCACAGTTGATGGAGACACACAAATTATTTAGCTTCATTTTTGTATATGCAAATATGAAATGCAAATAAGTTGCTAGTGTCTATTATCCAAGTACAATTTTAATGATTGGATCACAGTACAACACATAGGGCCTCCTTCAGCTTTTTGTGGACATTACTGGATATTGACTTATTGGTGAAGGTCTGTTTTGTGCTGTGTAAAAAAGTGTTGGTCACATACCTACAATCAGAATGAATCTATGCAATGCCAAGAGGACACCAATGCTTATTCTGGCACAGTGAGACGTATTTGCACTTGATCATAGAAAAAGATCATAGATATGTCTAGATAGAGAAAATTGTCTTACGCAATGAGAGTGTGTTTACACAACTTTACAAAAGTGAAGAGTGAAGGTGTTTGACTGAAGTTTCAACATTCAAATTGAGCATTATAGTGCTAGTGACAAAAATAGCAGAAAGCAAATAAACAGACATGACTTCATCAATGAATGCTGTTATACAATACCTTACCCTTGTAGATGGTGTCGTGCTCTTCACCAATTCAATACCAAACAGAGGACAAATGGACAGCTTCTGCTCTTGACAGTTGCTGGCTGAAAAGGTAGTCGTCTAGCAGTTAGAAAATGCAAGAAAAGACTGTCATTGTATACGTCTGTATACCACCACACAATAGCCTACTACTCTTCACGTAAAATTCCTTGGATCCCTTTATTTTTTCTGAATATCAGCTGTGTTGTTGCAATGTTGTACTGTACTGGTTTAGTTTAACAGAAAAAAATAGCATTTTTAACTAGGATTTTAAGTTTGATTCGTTGTCACATTAAAAGCCAAATGACTTTCAATGAGAATGCTACAGGCATTCGGCTAGATGCATGTATATTTACCTCTGCCAAGGAGGTTATGTTTTCACCAGTGTGTGTCTGTGTGTGTGTCTGTGTGTCTGTCTATCTGTGTACAAGATAACTCGAAAAGTACTGCACGGATTTGGATGAAATTTTCGCACAACTATTAGGACTGTAAGAACTGATTCGAACACCATCTGTGACCACATTGTCTTGGTGGAGGTCTGTGCTCTCTGAGTGCTTTTCTAGTTATTTATTATTTATTCATTTGTTTGTTTGTTTGTTCATTAATTTGGTTACTTATTCATCTCATCTTCTTTCTTAGTTTTTACTTTGTCATCTGTTTGCAAGCCCCATTGTTTACCTGGCACAAATGAGGAAATTCAATCCAATGTAATGAGATTTGTTTTGCCGTCTCCCTTTTTTGGGGTGGTTGTGTATTCCAGGGCTGCACCTTAGCAAGGAAATCAAATAAAATGAAGTAAATGTCTGGCAACAAATGTCAGATTAAGCTGTCTGGGGTGGTGAACGAGGCATAAAAGAGAGCTGCTGCCAATCGATAGCTGCTGGCCAGAGAGGCAGCAAGCCTAGTCCTAGAAAAAAAAACAGGAATGTGTCGTTTTGGGTAGCGTGAAAAATGGAAAGAGCACTTGCAGTATAGCTGTAAGATTACCAAGGTAGGTTTTGGTAGTATTGATATGGTACTTATCTTGTAGTTCATTGATCTCTCTCTCTCTCTCTCTCTCTCTCTCTCTCTCTCTCTCTCTCTCTCTCTCTCTCTCTCTCTCTCTCTCTCTCTGTGTGTGTGTGTGTACAAGTGATCATGTATGAAAGGGTTAAAGCTGTACAGCAGGCAAGAGTGAGAGAGTGGAGAGTGATGAAAGCCAACAATGAAGTGTGATCTGTGGAGAGCTTGCAGCATGAATGGCACTTTCAGCATCGGCCCATCCATTTTCATCCTATACAGTAACCTGCTTTCTTTCCTCCTCCGTTTGTGAAGAGATGGAGCCGAGGAGGAGGAATATAAAAGGGAAAATTGTGTGTGTGTGTGTGTGTGTGTGTGTGTGTGTGTGTGTGTGTGTGTGTGTGTGTGTGGTGGGGATTGGGAGGAGGGGAGGTAGTGAAGTGGTCTGAAGTGAAAAAGGTGAGTATGTCAGAGTCCATAATGTCAGCATGTCAGCTCACTTGTGCCTCCAGCGCCTTTTTCTCCACCACCCGAGGGATTTAACCCTTGCACTCTTAACACAACCGAGAGAGAAAAGGATAAGAAAAGATGTAGGAGTAGGGTAAATGCCCTTTTTTCTCTTTCTTTATTTCTTTCTTTCTCTCTGAAGACTATGATGATAATGACAGTCAGACCACAGGAGAAACTTAGCCTGAGAGTACCCATGCTCCTTTGCGTGCTCCATTTCATTTTGCTGTACAAAGCAGCATGGTGTACATGGCCGATCTCCAGCCCTCTAGCCTTTTGGGATCCAATCACAGAACCCTAGTAGGGATTAGCCTGGGAGTACCCATGCTGCTTTGCTTGCTCAATTAGATTTTACGTCATCTGGTGGCTCTGGGATAATTGATATGATTGGCCAAGAGCTACGTACAAACGCTTATGATAGACATTCGTAGACATTCGCTCTGAACAGTCATAAGCCACGCTTCCGCTACAAGAAAATAAATAGGTGGGTCTCCAGACAAAATATCGCTTGTGGTAATTCAGTTTGGCATTAGCTTGGCTAGGAGAATTTATTCTTAAGGATTCAAAAAGCTCCTGTCTGAATCTGCCAGAATGTGCAGCAGCGGACCTCTCTAGTGCCAAGGCCCTCAACGTTTTTGATTCTCTACGAGTCCACTGTTGGCAACATCGGGCAAAAAACAAAATTTTATTTGTTTCTATTGTCTCATGTGAACTCTCCACTTGAATTTCCCCTTTCAGCTTAGTGTGCTCTGAAGAGCCTCAAAGACTGTCAAACACTCTTCTTGTTTTTTTGCCGTTAGCATATGAGTGGGGTTCTGGGGGCAATCCTGACATTCAGTGCAGTGAGATTTGAAGAATCACTGGATAAGCCTGTGGCAAATCGGAGAAAACAACAGGCTACAGGCATAGGGAAAAGAAAGAGGGAAGAAGATGGAGGTAAAGAGGAGAGGAGAGGAGAGGAGTGGCCAGGCTAGATGGGAGAAATGAAGGACAGTTGGAGTGCAGCTGGATTACAATGGCCAGGCATAGAACACCTTCTCTTCTGCTCAGCTGCAACAGCAAGGAGGCTCAGTGTTAGCCTTGTGTACACACACACACACACACACACACACACACACACACACACACACACACACACACACAGAGAGACAAATCATGTATTGTTTATGTGTGTGAAATATGATATAATATGACAATATAATATAACATAATATATACTTCACACATTTTTACATGTATTGCTCTGTCTCTCCCTCTGAGTCTCTCACTCACACACACACACACACACACACACACACACACACACACACGTACACAGTCTCAGAAAAGCCTCACTGCGGGATGATGGAATGGGGGAGTCGGGGCGACACAGCTGTGGTCCAACACTAATCCCAATCCCCCAGCTCTTTGTGGAATAGCCGCAGCCTCACCGCCTGCATTTGTGTGCAGAAGAGAGAGGCCCTGCTTTCTGGGGTCGGCTAGCCCTCCTCCATATTTTATTACATTAGAGAGAAAAGGAGCCAGGCTTCACGCGAAATCAGCTTGACTCCACTAAGCCCTGAAGAGAACATGCTTATGAACCAGTGTGCAGTGTGGCTACGGAGAGGCAGAGAGAGACAGACAGAGAGAGGCAGAGAGAGAGAGAGAGAGAGAGAGAGAGAGAGAGAGAATAAAGGGCAAGAAAGAAAAGATAAGAGGGAAGGCAGAGAGAGTTTTGTGGTGGTGCTTGATGCCCGGCATGCCGGCTCAGAGGCTTTGTAGTCTGGCAACTGCTGGCTGTGAGTTTGTGCTCCGTGTCCCATCCCAGGTGGCTGGGTCACGCATTGCTTCTGTGCTGCTGATGAAAGGCACTGCAAATCGCTCAGAGAGCGTGTGTGTGTGTGTGTGTGTGTGTGTGTGTGTGTGTGTGTGTGTGTGTGTGTGTGTGTGTGTGTGCGTGCGCATGGGGAGGAGGTGGAAAGGGTTGGTATGTTGAAGGGGTTTCTGGAAGGTTGGGGGGGGGTAAAAGTTTTTTTTTTCTTTAAAAAAAAAAAAACACAGCCAACATTTTTCTTTGCCATTTGATCACTGAGGCGTGATCAAAAGTGCACTCTCTGTAAATGGGATCACACAAAGAGCATGGATTTTAGGAAGAGAGCAGTTACGCACTCCCTTGAAACAAAACCCCTCAAAAATGAACGCTTACCCCCTCATGTCACTAAAGGGAAAAAAAAGAGAAAGAAACGAAGAAAGAAAAAAAAACACTGCTTGGTTTCGAGTTTCTGATCACTGCTTCCCCTCCTTGTGTTCTTGTGTGCTTATACAGTTGAAAAATGGCCATTTCTGTTTACTGTGCTCCTTGACGTCAAAGCAGGACTGTTAGTACAGACATTTGATGGCAAGACGTTATTATTTCATCTTCCGCCTGTATGTGTGTGTGTGTGCACGTTCATGTGTGTGTGTGCCAGTGTGTGTGAGTTGTGCGTGTGCCTGTAATTCTGTCATTCCAGTCTGATCATGTCTTTGTGGTCTCCTATCTCTGTGCCTCCTATATGTGAGCTATCAAACAAGAACTGGCTGCTGGCAAGGCTGGGAAGCCTGGAGGAAGCGCAGCGGTGGGCT
>JAODXP020000004.1:327500-345000 GCA_027497455.2 Sardinella longiceps
TGTCTCAGCACCAGTGGCTAACTCCAGAGAAAATGAGACAAGACCAGCTTCAGAGAGACTGGAGAAAAAAGAGAGAAAATAAGGGCGCTTTAATCTCTCTCTCTCTCTCTCTCTCTCTCTCTCTCTCTCTCTCTCTCTCTCTCTCTCTCTCTCTCTCTCTCTCTCTCTCTCTCTCTCTCTTCCCCTCCCCATCTTCACTATTTCTTCTCTTGTTTATGCAAGAATACAGTCATTTCCCCCTCTAATTTCCGTGAAATCAAATCACATTAGAGCATGCTCGGGTGCCTCCTTTGTACCTCTCCTCAAAGCCATTTCCGGTAGCCAGTGCAGAAGGCTAATGACCCATGCAATATTAATTGAATCACGTTTGGTCAGCCAAATAGTTTTGCCAATGCAGCCTCTAATTTGTGTAATTGTTGAGCATGACACTTTTTTTTAAGAACTGACACTTAACGATAAATGTTTTTTGGTGAACGATGGTAACAGCGTGTGTGTGTGTGTGTGTGTGTGTGTGTGTGTGTGTGTGTGTGTGTGTGTGTGTGTGTGTGTGTGTGTGTGTGTGTGTGTGTGTGTGTGTGTGTGTGTGTGTGTGTGTGTGTGTGTGTGTGTGTGTGTGCATAAAAGGGAGTGCAAATTGATGTCTTGAATTCCACTCTACTTTCATGTGGAGTGTGTCTGACAGTGGCTAGGGTGCGTCGCGGTGGCTAGGGTGCTAGCAGGCTGCTGTTCTGAACTGTCCGTCTCAGAGCTGTCAGGTCAGCCGCGCTGTAAATCCGCATCAAAAGCAGTGCAGAGTGATGGGCCCTCTGCTGCAGCACAAATCACTGGCACTCCAGAAGAGAAAACAATGGTGATTCAGTGTGCACAGGCTCACTCAAATCACAGTGACGGGCACACGGAGAGAGAGAGAGAGAGAGAGAGAGAGAGAGAGAGAGAGAGAGAGAGAGAGAGAGAGAGAGAGAGAGAGAGAGAGAGAGAGATGTCACAAAACACAAGCCTGCCTCAGCTCAACAAGAGTTGACACCTCAGAATTTAGAGTGTAACCTTGCAGCCGGGGGTGAGGAGGAAAAATATCACTGAGCAAAGAAAGGGAAAAGACCATTTATACAAATTGTGAGAAACCGAGGTGGTTAAGCCCCCCTAAGTCTATATTTGACATTTGTTCCAAAACATAGACAGAGTGAGTTAAGGAGAAGTGTTATAGAAACAACAGAGAAGGAGAGAGAGGGAAAGAAAGAAAGAGAGAAAAATGGATAGAGAAAGAGAGACAGCATGAGAGAGAGGGGGGCGGGCTCTGGGGACTTTTACGGCCCCTGCTCAGACTGCATTTGCCTTAAGGTCGAAATGATTGAATATGTGGTGCAAATACAAGTTTAAATATTCAGCACAATCGATCTTACAATACACCACATAACAGATACAGCCAAACTGATGCAAGGTCTGATCGATTCTCCATCACAAGCACTTGTTTTTAATGCTTCGCTCTTCGGGAATATGTTGGACAGAGCAACTTAGAGCATTTAGGGACCGTTTAAGAAATGGTAGTTTCATTCAACGCATCTGACCGGATGGAAGACTGGATTGCAAAAAAGCACATTTGTCAGATCTAACTATTTTCTGGCTCCAGTCATGGGCTATTTAACCACATTTCCCATTCTGGCAAGTGCCTGGCTGAAGCAGAGAGAAGTTTTATTGGTATTTATTTATTCTTTTGCATGGTTAGGCCACTCTTCCTAATGAATCTGTGGCAGTTAATCGCTCGGGATTCGTCAGGGTGGCTTGCATAAAAGTTTATCGACTTGCGCGTGTTTCTCACGCCATGGGCCCCAAAGTGAATGACTCTCCTCAGGAAATTAGGCCCATATAGTTTAATGAGCTCATTAAAGAGAGATCACCCCCCCCTCTCCCCCTCCACACACACACACACACACACACACACACACACACACACACACACACACCCTCCAGACACGTCCCCATCTCCCAACCGCAGCCCTGTGACACTGGACCAGACATTCACACTCACTCACACCTTGTGTGTGACTCATGTGATCTTGTGTGACTGGGGTTAGCATGCTGAGGGCCATGGCAGTGTGGACCTGTGGACCTGGAGCTAAGCATCATTACTTCAGAGTTTCTGTTCGGCTCTGAAAGCACCTCTGTGGTCTGGAGTCACCACCACTTTCCTCTATTTTCACAGTAGGAAACAATTTGCATTACTGTAACTATACATTTTTCTACATAATTTTCCATTTTGTAATAGAGCTTGGGAAGTGCGCAGGTCTTCTATTTTATTTATTTATTTATTTATTTTTTGAGAATACATTGAAAACAGTGGTTTATGATCTGCCTCATTTCCATAACACTGAGCAGCTTACAGTAACGTTGGGAAATGGGGTAATTTTCACAAACACATCCCCCTCTCCACTGCTAATGGCGAGTCTGTGCTGAAGTGAAGTTAC
Source organism: Sardinella longiceps (assembly GCA_027497455.2). Lineage (NCBI taxonomy): Eukaryota > Metazoa > Chordata > Actinopteri > Clupeiformes > Clupeidae > Sardinella > Sardinella longiceps. Next base: position 329,963 of record JAODXP020000004.1, read on the forward strand.
GCATTTTGAATGAGATTGAAAATATAAAGCTCTATAGTATACAATATGTGAATGTATGCCTATTATTCTGCTTTTGTCTGACTTTCTTTAAAGTGCAATTCCTTAAAGAGAATGTTTGTCTGAGTCTGCTTTGAGGCACGCATGCTTGTGTGGTGTTAAAATGACATGAATTGCCGACAGCAATGTTGGGCAGCATTGCTGTAGGCTACCTATTGGGACAACAGTGGCATCTACCATTCAGGAGAATAAGGGTAGAATGGCACATCTGTCGAGTTTGGACACATGAACATAAGGTTCAATCATGTCATTAATGACGTCACTGCAATGCAGTGTGCAGTAGCTGACCTGGCGAGTATATCAAACATGTGTGTGTGTGTGTGTGTGTGTGTATGTGTGTGTGTGTGTGTGTGTGTGTGTGTGTGTGTGTGTGTGTGTGTGTGTGTGTGTGTGTGTGTGTGTGTGTGTGTGTGTGTGTGTGTCTTTGTTTGTTTGTATATGGTTTTGTAAGTGTGCAAGTGTCAGGTTTGTGTACATGTGTGTGTGCTTCTATGTGTTTATGCATGCTTGTGTGTGCTTACATGCATTTGTGAGTGTGCGTATACAAACGTGTATGTGTGTGTACTTGACCGTGTGTGTGTGTGTTTGTGTGTGTGTGTGCGTGTGTGTGTGTGCGTGTGTGTGTTTGGTGCAGATTCAGTGGCCCCTGTGCCCAGCAGTGCATTAAGAGCAGCTTTGACAGGCGTGAAGCTCCCCCTCCATCTGCATTTATTTATTCACTTATTTATTCACTAATTAGAGGCTCAGTGCTGGGCTGCCAAAGCCAACTGTGGAACCTGGCAGAGGAGCATGCTCAGGCACCTTCCCAAACATACTGACACACACTTCCTCTCTCTCTCTCTCTCTCTCTCTCTCACACACACACACACACACACACACACACACACACACACACACACACACACACATCCCTCTCGCTTTCTCTTACACACACACACACACACACACACACACACACACAAACACTCTAGCTAAATCTTATCCTATGCTATCCTACACTCACATAACACACACACACACACACACACACACACACACACACACACACACACACACACACACACACACACACACACACACACACACACACTGTCTGTGCATTCTCTTCCCACCCATACACACAAACACACTGTTCGTGTCTTACAGTAATCTTTGTCCTTTTCAGTAACATGTAAACTCAATTGGGCTGACAAGCCTGACACATGCACACAGAAACACACACACGTACGCACACATGCATTGTTATGATCTCTTGGATAGCCTGCACTGGGAGGGTTATTGTTGTGGACAGCCTGGTTGGGGCTTCAGCCTTGAAACCGAAGGGTTACATTTTAGCCACAATGGATCTGTTTCATTCACAGCCTAATCACTAGTTGAGCACTGATTAAGTCAATACAAATTCCCCTCATCATCAAGCCTGCACCACCAGCCATTCAAAAGTTCTTTTTTTTCCCTGTTCATTCATTTGAAGACAGTATTACACAAAACACTTGGCGTGTGACATGAGCCCCTTATCGATTGCATGGTACCAGTTCAATTTGGTTCGCTTATTTTGCTTTTCCACTGGTAAAATCTGGTACTGGTACCATTTTTGGTACCACCTTTGCTAATCTTGAGTGGTCCTTATTACTAACGTCATAATGCTAACATATTAAACAAGGCCTTAGCAGTTAGCTCAGCAGTTAGCTAGCAGTGTTAGCACGACAGGATTGATGGCAAGGGGAATAATGTCATCGTTCTATAAAGGTGTCTTAAGTGGCAAATAGCCACTTACCAAGATGGAACAAAAAACGTTTTTCCACGTTGGTGACGCTACTGTGGTTTACTGTCATTACAGCATTACAGCAACCAATGACATTGAACAGTACTTTTATTCAGTGGAAAACGAAAGGTACTGTACCAAACAGTGTCATGTCGAACCGTGCCGTGCTGTTACCATGCAATCGAAAAGAGGCCATGGGTATTCTATGTTCTCTTGATGGGGCATGTAGCCAAAATGGTGTTTATTATTATACATTTTTTTAATGTCTCCCTGTAGTTAATTATGTCACGTTGAGTCAAGCTCACAAGGCGCTAATGGAACAATAACAGCTCCGTAATGGCAGAATTAGCTGCGCACTCACACAGGCGTCATGCTGTGATGGCATTATAGTGAGAGAGGTGGCTCACGCCAGGCGACACTGGGTGCGAGTGCCTGCGGACAGTCATTGATCTGGTGGCGCAGTGCAGCGCTCTTTTGGGCTGTTTAATGGAGTTTTTTTTGTTTCAACCTGATTGGTCGCCCACGTTGCCGGCCGCCACCAGGTCAGATCGCTATCTGTCCAGCACTGATGGATCAGAATCGTCAGTCCCAGAGGTAGTGTGTACAGTACATTAATAGTGGGGGGGGGGGGCTTTTGGTTTTACGTTAGGAATTGGCAGCAAAAACAGGAAAAGGTTTGTTTGATGGCAGAATGTTTGTAAATTCCAACAATTTCTTCTTCTTCTTCTTCTTCTTCTTCTTCTTCTTCTTCTTCTTCTTCTTCTTCCTCCTCCTCCTCATTGTCTTTCCTCTCCTCCTCTTCCATCAGGCTATTTATGTGCTTGTCTTATAGTAGCTCTTTTACTCTGGTTAAGTTTGACAGCCAGAATGACTTAAACTCATGGGATGATTTTTAGAATGGCTCATTGTGCATGAGAGCAGAAACATTGCAACACATGTCCCACGTGTGCACTCAGTGACACACTGTGTGTGTGTGCGTGCGTGCGTGCGTGCGTGTGTGTGTGTGTGTGTGTCGGTACGTCCTCAGAGTGTTGTGATTGATGGCCCTCTGTGTGTGAGCTCTGGTGGAGCCTCTCCATCTGCTGAGGGTGGCTTCATCATAAGCTACTGCCGTCTCTCTATGCTGATGCGGCCATTATCATTTGTTTGTGTCATGTTTTCATTTCCTTTTCGCTTCAGCTCTTTATTTATATATTTTTGCCTAACTTTCATCTACCAATGTGTTTTGCCTTGTTTGCCTGTAGTTGGGTTGCCATGCATCCTCTTGGTAGGCTGTTTACTCCTGCAACAACATGTCATGTGTCTGCCGTAGTACCCTGTAGAGTTGGGGAGGCTTATGCCCCACATACAGTGAAGAAAAACAAAATTCTCTCTCTTTCTCTCTCTCTCTCTCTCTCTCTCTCTCTCTCTCTCTCTCTCTCTCTCTCTCTCTCCCTATTACATTACATACTTGTACATACAAGACTATAGATAATCAAAGATCAAAGTGTGGTTGTGTAATTGTCTCGAAAAAAAAAAACGTTGCGAAGAAAAAACCTAATGGTGCCCTCTTTAGGCGTTGTTAAAGGTGCATTGTTGCACTCTTTAAGAGGAAGTTGTATCCTGTGTTTCATATTTGCCTCCCATAACTGTAGCCACAGTGAATAAAACTAGCTTGTTGAGTTAATGATGCATCCCCTACTTGTGCACTTTTCTGCAGATTGTGCAGATTTTCTGTTCACCATAGCTTTTTTTTCCATTCGTTGTGTCCAAATCCAGTAAATATCCTTTGCAAAATTGCCTTAACTGCCCTATATGCTCTTCATTATCAACCTTTCTATTCCGCCACTTAATGCCCATCATCTGCCCAACAGGGTCAATAACTCCACAGTTCAATAGTGTTTTTGCCCTCGACGGCACCATCCAGGCAGCACTTTAACCCTAACCCTAAACCCCCATAACCCTCACCCTAGCCCTAAAATAACATAGACTGACTAGGCACCCTCCACCATGGTCCCATATAAAGGCGGGTACTGTAGCCAGCCGTGAGTGGGGTGCCTCAGGTCTAGCCTCGGGTCGTCCAGTCTAGTCTGCTTCAGTCTCGTCGATGGCTACCCAGAGATCAATCAGGTGATGTGCCTGCTGACCTGGCCATCGATCATCCATCCCCTTACCGTGATATATGGTTGGCCTACTTCTTCATTAAAAAGTCATTCTCATGCTAACGGGGCTGGGATAGATTAACAGACGGGCCACATGGCTTTTTTGTCTCTCTTCGAGCGGCTCAATGGCTCCCCGGTGCCATAGCAGCAGTGCTAATGCTGTATGTGTGTGTGTGTGTGTGTGTGTGTATGTGTGTGTGTGTGTGTGTGTGTGTGTGTGTGTGTGTGTGTGGGGGGGGCGGGGTGGGGGGGTTAGGTGCCTAGGGGGAGGGGGCGGTGAGAGTAATTACCTCTGGCCCACTCGCTGTGCTGAGTGGTTTCCGCTAACATCACCTAGATAATGCCGTGGAGTTGAAGAGAGGTGCAATTTCACTCTTTTTCAATCCATCTCTCTCTCTCTCTCTCTCTCTCTCTCTCTCTCTCTCTCTCTCTCTCTCTCTCTCTCTCTCTCTCTCTCTCTCGTTCACACTCTGCTTGTCTTTTCCCTTACCATGGTTTCTCCTGTCTCCTCTCTCACCGTGGCAATCTCTAACTCAGCAGGGAGGTGTGTGCCGAGTCTGTCCGCACTAGTGCACATTCCACTAGCACGCTCTGCCAAAAAAACACACACACACACACATACCCCCCAATGTGCACACAAACACACACCTAGACACACATGTGCACACACACACACACACACACACACACACACACACACACACACACACACACACACACACATACACACACACACACACACACACACACACACACACACACAGATGCACTCATTCACCGGAGCTGTTTTTATTCTTTGTAGGTCAGCTTACCGTACCCATGCTCTGGAGTGGAGGGGGGGTGGAAGAATGGGGGAATGGGGTGTGTGTATGAGGATGACTTTGTGTGTGTGTGTGTGTGTGTGTGTGTGTGTGTGTGTGTGTGTGTAGGTGTGTGTACAGATGCTGTGGATGCCCACACACTTTGTCATCATCGCAGCCCCTATTTAAAAACACAGGGCCGTGTCAGTGCTCCCTCTGCCCCCTCACAGGGGCCGCAAGGGCACCCCGAGGGAGAGCGCCGCACGAGAGCAGAAGCGAACGCCGAGTCGAGAGGTCGGCTCCGCTGTCTTCTCGGTTGCATCACGCCGGGTTCGTGACTGCTGATTCTCTCTGAAAGGCTCCAGAAGCTTTGGTTCGCAGCTATGAAATAGTCAAGGAATATAAACATGACGATTGACTAGGCGAGCGGGGGCTCCGAGAGGGCGACCTCTGTCAGAAGTCGTCAGCAGGAGCGGCGAACCACGTGCCCTGACCTGGGTGATGCGCCTCGCCAGTGGGGAGTGGAGAGTCTCTCAGCACACTCTCCACTCTGCTCATTAAAGAGTTTGAATACAGCAAAATGATTTTTTTTCCTTTTTTTCTTCTTTTTTCCTATCAAATCTGGATGGTTGATGTCATGAAGTGTAACCATCCAAGAAACAGTCTTGCACAGGATATTCTTTGCACAGTCAGTCTACAGTAACAGTAGTAACTAGAAAAGCGCTCAGAGAGTGCAGACCTCCGCCAAGGCAATGTGGTCACAGACACAATATAAATTCCAGATCATGTTCTGGATCACCGATCGCTACCAAAATCAAATCAGTTCTTGCTTGTCCCAATATACACATTGTCAGAAAATTTCATACAAATCTGTGTAGTACTTTTCGAGTTATTCAAACAGACAAACAGAGAGACAAACAGACAGACAAACTGACAGACAGACAAACCATTGCGACCGAAAAAATGCTGTAATGTCCATACATCCATACATCATAGATGCTATTGGAATCAGCAGTCTTATTTCATGTTATATTTTTCTCATGCATCTGATATTTTCCCCAATTCAAAGCTCTCGTCCCTTTTTGTGCCATAAACATTTGATTCTTGCGGTTGCAGGTGTGTCCCTGTAAAGCCCATTATTGCTGCTTTAATCCCTGTGAGTCTCGTTGGCTGAGCAGAGATTTGTGCTGTGCTGAGAGACGCATTAAGTGCTCCAAGCCGCCGCTGCCTCCTCCTCTCCTCTGCGTCTCTCTCTCACTCATTCTGAGGCTCACTGGAAATGACTTCACTTCCCTCTTAGCCATCTGAAGAAATGGAACGAGAAGGTTGCCCCTAATGATTTATAGATAGTAATTGCATTTCCAGGACTAAGCCATTTCCATAAATGAGATCACAAATTTAATCTATAATGGGACTTATAGCACAACACTGTCAATATTTGCCTCCTTGCAAGCTGTGAATTTTGATGACTGCAATAACTTGGCTAATAACAGATGTGTGTTTGTGTGTGTGTGTGTGTGTGTGTGTGTGTGTGTGTGTGTGTGTGTGTGTGTGTGTGTGTGTGTGTGTGCGTGTGTGTCAATGTAAACACAGGTCCCTTTGAACAGTGTCACCAAGTTGTTTGATTTTAATTCACCATGACTGCCTATCTCTTGTCCGTTTGTTATATTGTTGTTTGTAAGCCCTGATTCATGAAAATAAGCGCATGTGTATTCATGGCATAAAACAACTGGTGCTATGGACGTGGTGAGTGTTCTACATAGTATTATAGATGCACGCTTTTGATTTACCTGTGCAAAGTTAATTTCTACTCATCATGTGACATCGTTGGATTTTTGCATATGCCTGACAAATTGCCTTCTCTTACGTATGGAGGCTAGGAAAATTGGTTAACTCGGATGGCAAATATAGCACACGCGTGCACACACACACACACACACACACACACACACACACACACACACACACACACACACACACACACACACACACACACACACTCACTTGGGTATAGGGTAGACATGCTACAGCAGCAAACCTGTCAACATTATTTCCTGTGTTGAGTTATCTGGCTGTGCTCTGTAGAAATCCATCACCCAATACGGTGTAGAGAATGATATTAGGTGCAGCTTTGTTTTCAAACACAATAAACCAGATCTCTATCTCTCTCTCTCTCACACTCTTTTCCCCTCTTTCTTACTCCCCACACTGTTGCAGAAACAATATGACGTAGTGGTGGTAAAATGAAGAGGCTTTTTGAGTTTAGGCATGCTCATTCATGCATGGTCTTTTAAAAAAGCCAGATATTTGTATGATGTGAATGGTTATGTTGGCCTGTCAAGACCATGACCAATAGACCAAGTTGAGTCCAAAGGGGTCAAATTCGTAGTTGTCGACATCTATGTGATTCTAAATCAGGACAGACCGATGTGATTGATCCGTCGAAACTTTGGCTTATGGCTATGTGTGTGTGTGTGTGTGTGTGTGTGTGTGTGTGTGTGTGTGTGCACATACTGTATGTCGTCTTCCAGGTAGATCAGCCGCTTTGTTAAATGTCCTGAGTTAAATGCACAGGTAGAATAAATGAATAAAGATAAAATAAAGAATAAAGGTAAAACTTTTGTTTCCTTAAGCTGGACTTCCAAGCCTTTGACAGCAGTTTACTTAAAAAAATAGTTGAAATTAACAATTTCATTCAACAAGCAGGTTCTATGCTGTTGTGCTGTCTGATACCTTACTGGAAATGGCATCATTGTAGACTAACCCACAAGGTGAACCTGTGTTCCCCTTTCACAGTGCAGATTTAATTTCATGGTCATGATTCTGTATTGTGCTGCTAACCCTTGCCACCAAACAGATATAAGTAGTCGGCTACAAAATGTCAACAAGCACTGAAAAACACAATATTCATTGTAAAACAGTCATTACACTCAGAGTGTCCCTTCCAGCTGGCATTTAAGAAAACACAGAACATATTTCATATTCTTTGGAAGTTATTATAGCACAAAGATCACTTACTCGGGATGCCTTTTCAGGTGTTTTTTTTTTACTGATTTCAGAAACATGATGTTCTTTGGGTGTGAAAATCACGCATTTAGAATTATGTAATATTTCTAACGATTTGGTCTAATGGTAGAGTGTCCACCTCTCAACCGGCAGATTATGAGTTTGCCTTGCGGTCGAAAGCTACCAAAGAAAAAATGGTAACTACTTCCTCTAGTCTGGTGGTTGAATATCTAGATGGAGTAGGTAAAGTCAATGCCTGGGACTATCAGAGGACTAACTCTCTACTGTAGTCATGCTACCCTATGCAGCCATGTGGCCTCCGATGCTGATGATAATAGGATAGCCTATAACCAATCAGAGGAATGAACAAGATGTAAACAACGATTTAAAAGGCCACTGTTGATGAAACCCGCCCTAAACACATAGAGCGTTGTGATTGGATGACACCAACGGTGTCAGCCAATCAAATTCCCTATTCCCTATTCCCTATGGCTTGCTACTAGACGTACAGGCTGAGCAAATGTATTTGCCGCTGCTAGGGCATGTCTAGATTTCGAAGCTATGTCATGGTCGCATTGTAAAGAGAAGCTGCTACAGATTCGGCCCCTTTGACCTTTGGAAGTGACATATGCAGAGAGGTCAATAAAAGGTCAAAGTGAATTTACTGTAGTGAACAGCCAACTGTAGGGTCCTAAGTGTCAAATCAGCTGTCAGTGCAGTCAGAATATAGTCTATGCTTCCACTTAACTATACCTAGCACCGCTTGCCACTGATAGATGTATTTCATGGGCATACAGAGTTAGGGAATCATAGGAATCTGTGTTCAATAAAGTATGCAGGTATCTCAACATTTCAGATAACCATGATAAACACTTGAATGGTAGAGTATGAGCCGGTTGAGTGTCTTCGATTTTGTTAAAAATATGGCCTTCGGTAGAGCTTACATGCTCTCTTGATGCCTTGCTTGAAGAAATTCTGTCTGAGGTTTGAACCCTTTTTTTGAAGATGAGTAGACAGACACATTGGGAAGTTTTAAGACTTTGTGAGGAGTTTACATGGCTTTGAGTCAGAACTCTTGGTGGTGCCAGAGTTGCACCTCCTGTTCTATGTCTGGATATGCTGGCTAGACATTTGAGCCAACTTGGGAACAAACCGGTTGGTGAAAGACCTTACAAATACATTGTACCTAGTTTTCCTTTTTGCAAACAGTGAGCCTAGCTCTGGCCTGTACTACATTGAATTTCATTAATGCTTGTCTTTTCCAGGTAATTGGTGCTCAACCACCCCGCCCTACAGAACGTAATGCACATGCTTGTTCATTCAGGGCAGCTTTTGAATGAGCTAAATGATGGCAATCTTTACAGGAATAAATCTTATTGATTTTGAAAAACAACATTACATGAGATGATGTCAAGCAGAGACGATACAGAGCAATAGTTTCTATGCCACTTTTTAGAAAATATCACTATTCCTGCATGTTGGCAAAGTCAGTCAGGCATGTAGGGAAGTGGATTGCTTACAAAGTGAAAGAAAGAAATTAGAAAGGCGAGTAACAGTTAAAAAGTACTTTTTGCTTGCTTAAAGATAAGCAAACTGGTATTCTGATACATGGTTGGATCTGGGAGTGTCTCTCATTCATGCACTAAATGTGGAAATTTGTCCCATGCAAAACATGCCTCAGTTGTCATATATTACAGATTATCAGTTGTTATTAATGCTTCTCCTCCCATTATTTGTGGATCCTTCTTCTTTTCCCCTTAAAGGAATTGAATATGTATGAAGATCTCATAATTCACAGCCTACTGTACATCTTGAGCAGATATTAATCAGAAGCTCCTTTGGGCCTTCATGGGATATGGAAAGGCTGGAAATAACTAGACCATTGCAAAGCATTAAGCTTACAACTACGTGATTCATTTTCTAAATTTTCTAAGTAGTACATTTTCATAAATAACAGCACAGAATTCTGCTTGAGAAGGTAGACATATGGACATTAGGTATTTGCAATTTAGTAATTGCCTACCTATTTATAATTTGCAAATATGATAAATTCACTCTGTCGTTTCGGAGATTAAACTGCCACTGACACTATTACCACTACGTCTACTACTACTACTACTATACTACTATTACTATAACATATGTGTATGTGTGTGTGCATGTATGTGTGTGTGTGTGTGTGTGTGTGTGTGTGTGTGTGTGTGTGTGTGTGTGTGTGAGAGAGAGAGAGAGAGAGAGAGAGAGAGAGAGAGAGAGAGAGAGAGAGAGAGAGATGTAGTACTGGTATATAAGAAGGAAATAGAAAACTCTTGGGTTCTCAGACTATCACAAACATAATAGACTAGATCAATTGAAATTGAAGCTGAGCAGAGAACTCATCTTATCACAGGGCTCATGTTTATATATATATATCTTGTATATGGAAGAGAGAACACATAGCCTAACATGCTGTATCTTTATCACTTGGTAGTCTTGCATTGCCTTTTAAGCACTGAAATAGCTGCCTACATCATCACAGTCCTCGCTCCTTTGCAGAAGACCCTGAAGCATTTGCATGATGAGACATCAATCCAGGAACAGCACCAGTGGTACAGACGCAGAGATGAAACACCAATCTTGTGTGTGCGTGTGTGCGTGTGTGCGTGCGTGCGTGCGTGCGTGCGTGCGTGTGTGTGTGTGTGTGTGTGTGTGTGTGACAATATTTATACTCTGCAACTCTGTATATGGACTGCATCTTCTCAGTGCAATAGCTCATAAACTCTTTAATCAACACATGGCAATGTGTATATCAAAGTTAGCTACAGAACCTAACAGATCATCTAATCATAGGTTTTAAGCCCATCTCTAGCCATTTCTAAGTAATCCGATTTAGAAATAACAGCAAGTTAAACACTAATTTTCATTCTTTGTTATCTCATTGTTATTAAATTCATTGACGGGAGCATTTGATAGTGTTTTTTTTTTTTTTTTCATTAGCATGACCACAGACTCTCATTTACAAAACGATCATACAATGGAAAACTGTGCACATACGCTCCTTCCTGCGCAAAACTTGGCATTTAGCAAGTGGGCAATTTTCTGGGTTCCACAAGTAGGAGTGGATTTGGTAATGGATATTGCCACGGCAATGGTTGGCCACAGACATTCAGATTTTGTTTGTTTCTGCTGCAACATATACCAACACTGGTTCTTATGCTGATATTTGAGTAATATGAAGAGCTTCATAAATCACACGTGAGCATAATTTGTCGTAACAGGATTTCTGTGCTCAAACTTGTGCTTGTTTCCACGTTCGTTCAAAAAATGAGGGCCTGTGTTGTGACTAACGGTAAGATGTGGTCATATATAAAAAGGGGGAAAAGAAGAACCTGAGATGAGTGTTTGTTAGAGAGTTGAGGCAATGGGATTTTTAAAAAATCATGTAGAAATGATGCACCAGTGAATATTCTACAACCCAAGCTATTAATGTTCTATTTAAGTCAGATGAAATATTAGTTGCACGCACTTACACTTGCAGTACCATCAAGATTCAAACTACTTTCACTATAATGTGTGTGTGTGTGTGTGTGTGTGTGTGTGTGTGTGTGTGTGTGTGTGTGTGTGTGTGTGTGTGTGTGGGGGCAGGCGCGCATGTGTGTGTGTGTGTGTGTGTGCAAATGTGCTAGAGGGAAAATTCCTCCCCAGAGTAAGGAACCCTTTGGGCCATAGAAACACAGTGCTGTACTGGCCTGGAGAATATTTGAAAAGGGTTCGTTGAAGAGCCCTTCACTACACTCACACCACAGCATTAAGAACACAGCACAACACACACACACACACACACACACACACACACACACACACACACACACACACACACACACACAGGAAGGAAAGTAAGTATGATAGAAAGAGCTTTTACTTTAGAGAATATTGTCTTTTAAATGTGTTCTTCATTGACATTCCAACTAAAGAAATGGACGTACAATACAATCTATGTCTGTATTCACAGATCACATTTAAAATGTCTAAAGTTCAGTTTCTAAAATTTAGTTAAAAAAAAAAAAAGTTTTCTCTGTAGAGAACTTCTCTGTAAGTACATAAAGGACAAGCTTGGAGATATAAAGATGACAAAGGTAATGACATTAATGGCATAGTATTATGCTAGTTTGCAAATGATAGGAAGTAAGCTAATTTGCAGTAATTTGATCAACTTAGACCTAGGTGCACTGCTAAAATGATTTATGAATTACTCAGGAAGCATAAAAACAAATGACTTGAGGAGTTTTTCCAAAATTAACTTGATCACTTTTAGCCTTAGGCCTACTGTAAGATTAATGTTGTATGTTAATGTGATATTATACATTTTTACAAACATTCCTGTTTTATCTTCCAATCGCCCAGTAGCCAGTATCTTCCAGTATTTTCCATTTTGTTACCATGGGTCTTTTAGTTTATGTTTTCTATCGTGACGTTTTGTTTTGTTGTTTTTTTTTTTTTTTTTACATTTCATCTGTGAGCCTTTTGCAATGCTACATGGAGGGCACTTTAAACATACAGTGCACATGAACTTGACTTTGATTTCAGATTAAACGATTCATGACATGGGAACCTCCTGTGTACTTCCATGTCAAGGGGAGGGTGGAGAACTTTTAATTTGGAAAGGAAGCCTAGACGGTGGGGCAATCGAGTCTGTTATGACCGGCAATAAATCAAGCACCATCTCACCAGCCAACTGCCATGAACAGCCAGCAGCACAAAGAGCTGAGGCAACATAAGCAAGAGTCTCAAAGAGGCATGTAGTCGACAAATACAGTAGATTCCGTTTTTCAAAGACTCGATAGATAGATAACACACATTTTGTACTCTGGGAATGTCACTAATGGAATAAAGAAGCGCTGATTGTAAACGTACAACAAGATGATTCACTGCAGTGTATGAGCGTCTCCCATAGATGGAATTAATTTGGCCCTGTGCAGGCCGAGTAACTAACCAGAACTAACCATCTCAATTACCTGGATATGAGTTCAAGGCAATCAGAGAAAAGTGTCCCTCACCTCGCCTCAAATGTCACGGCAATAGATTAAAACTCATCAATCAATCAGTCCTTTTAATAAGAAGACCTTCTCTACAGTATACGTGCTCTCTCTCTCTCTCTCTCTCTCTCTCTCTCTCTCTCTCTCTCTCACACACACACACACACACACACACACACACACACACACACACACACACACACACACACAGTCACTCACAAAGAAATTAAATCATAAAGCTATTTAATTACATTTAGCTATATATTCTGGGCTCCTTATGCATCTATCTAACCAACAGTGCACAAGCGCTTGCCATGCTTGCATTTCTCAGCTGACAATGTAGGCACATAGCCCACTGATTCATATCCGAGATGTCAGAGCATGGCTTCATTGTTACCGTTACCATTAAGTGATGGCTGTGAATATTCAATCGATCAACAGTAGTGTTGTCCAAATTCACCAAGTGCTGTACTGTAAGTAGGAAAAGTTGACTGAATGGGGCATAGGAAAATTAAAATGAAAGAGAGCGTCTGTGCCCCATGTGCAAGTTTGCTATTCAATCTGACTTTTTTCTCATTTATTTCTCTATTGAAAGCTCTGGGTAACAGCAGGACTATGGATCATAGATTCACACTGAATTTGGAGTTGATATTATTAAAGACTATCGTATATCTATCTTATACTTTGCAGTTCTCTGCTGTGACTTCTAAATCACACTCCTGCCATGTGTTTCACATACACATTCATCATTTAGAATAAGTATAAGAAAAGTATCAAGGGTCTATAAACTGTGTTGATTAACATTAAAATTCACAATGTGAAATATATAAATATTTCAGTGATACTTTAGAAGTCATCTCACAGTCAAATCAGTTATATTATGTTTTGTATTATTGCAAACTTAAAATGCAGCTATTTATTTGAAAGAAGATGAGACACAATGCCTATCACTTGTTTGTGTTAAATTTAGAAGGGAATGAATCTAACTAGATGCCAAAATAGCTGCTCAGATAATATTTTCATAAGGCTTCTGATATTTGAATTTGGTTTATTCCGCATTTTCTTTAACCATACTTAAGCCATGGAATATTACAGTAACTATTGCACCCTTCTTCAAGCTTTCTAAAGTGCATTAGAGCAAAACTTGTAGTCTTAGAGTGTACAGTAGATTCAAATAGCAATTCTTCTCCAACTCCTGGGGCGTAGAGCTCCTTTGTGCGGCCTGTAGGTCCATTCATCATGATCAGTGTCATGCTCTGAAGTCTCTAAATGTCAGTGCAAGGAGGGGTTAAGCGGCGCCCCTCTCCTCCCAGCACTCACCCGCATGCCCCAGCCAGTGTTTAAGGCCTTGCCACTCACACAAAGCCCAACATTGCTGCTGCTGCTGCTGCATCACACACACACACACACACACACACACACACACACACACACACACACACACACACACACACACACACACACAGATATGCACATAAAGTATATGTAGCATGCAACATTTACATGCAGAAACAACAATACAACCCTAAAATGTATATTAGCAAAAAGAAGAGATCACAAAGCCGTGGGGTAAAAGCTGTCAACTCTCTCTCTCTCTCTCTCTCTCTCTCTCTCTCTCTCTCTCTCTCTCTCTCTCTCTCTCTCTCTCTCTTGTGTGTGTGTGTGTGTGTGTGTGTGTGTGTGTGTGTGTGTGTGTGTTTGTCTGCGTTCGACAGAGTGTAGTGTTGTAGAGTATAGTGTCATTAATTCCTCCCTATGCTTCCCCTCAGTCTATTTCTTTGACAGATTAGCTTGGAGACTTCCCTCTGTGTGGACTCTGTGTATGATAATGGAGTCGTATGGCTCACTGAGCACTTTACCCCCGCCTTGGTGCATGTGGGCTTTTTGGAGACAGAGACAGAGAGAAATAAAAGAGAGGGGGAGAGAACAGGGTTTACCCAAATGAGGTTTACCTGAACCTATCGTCTTGGTCTTCATGGTTGATGCCTACATTATTTTAATGGGAGGATATAGTCTCGTTGGGCCAGACATCGAGTTGTATGCATTATCAGTGTAAATTGATACAGATTCAATCTGATAGTGATGTTACAGTTGCTGATTCAAAATATATTGTTAGAAACGTGTTTGATTGTGCAACTATTACAATAAGGTGGTGTGATAGCCTTTTTTTTTGGGGGGAGGGGGGTGCTGAGGGAGGACGGGGATTGATTGTAAATGGCTCTGCTACCTATACTTCTACATCTTCTCTCCAGAAGAA
>JAODXP020000004.1:352500-360000 GCA_027497455.2 Sardinella longiceps
TAGTGGTACCAGACACTTTGTGTTATACACTTATAAGTCTACCAAATTAATTTCTCAGGTTGTAGGTTGCATGACATATAAATGCACAGCTGCACTGACCACCCCCCCCTCCCCCCACACACACACACACACACACACACACACACACACACACACACACACACACACACACACACACACACACACACACACGCACACACACTTGCACATACATATAGGACATCAAAGAATAAGTGAAGCAGTGTGTGCCCCAGCTTCAGGCCCCATACAAGGAACAAGGCCAACCTGCTCCACTTGTCTCTAATTAGCCAACACATCAATAAAAGATACCTATAAATAAACCAGCCATTTTCTCTCCTCAAGTTGGTACACATCTTAAAAATGTAAAAGAGGCAAATGAATGTCTAATTGATGCAGCTGATTTAACTGCGGCCTCTATTGATTTCAGCCCTGCCTCATCAATCATGACATTAATAATCAGAGATAATTGTGGAATTAATAAACACTACTGGGACAATAACTTTGGCCTTTCCTAACAAGACTAGAGAGGGAGGGAGAGAGAGAGAGGGAGAGAGAGAGAGAGAGAGAGAGAGAGAGAGAGAGAGAGAGAGAGAGAGAGAGAGAGAGAGAGAGATGGCACCCTGCACCTTCCATTGAGAGGGAGAGAGAGAGAGAGAGAGAGAGAGAGAGAGAGAGAGAGAGAGAGAGAGAGAGAGAGAGAGAGAGAGAGAGAGAGACTTAAACAAGTAAAGTATCACACTGGGACAATGGCATCAGCCTCCATAGCCCCCACCCCCCACCTCCCCATCGACCGCCTTCAAAATCAGTGAAGCTGCCAACGTTGCCTCAGTGTTGAGTATCATGTAATATTTATGCACACAAACCAGCACGCCTATATATAGGCTGCTAGGCTCCATGCTCGGAGAGGCTATCTTGAAAGGAAATTCAATCATTGTTACGGAGGGGAGTGTAAGAAGAAATAGGCAAATGAGATTGCTGCTCCATCTCCCTGTACTATTTGTAGCTGTTGTGTTCACTGAAGCCATATATGCATATTATTCATACAAGCTGTTTGTTTCATAACCCAGCCAGCCTCATTGAAAGAGAGATCATGCAGAAGAAAATTTCCACAACAATGTTCTTCTTCTTTTGTGAGCTGAGGAATGAGCAATCAGTTGGTGTTTGGTGGATGATGATGTCTTGCAGAATATATATGCATTCAACTACAGTGTTCCTCCAGAGGCGTTTGGTCATGTTGCAGTAAGCTATTAAACTTGTGTTCTAAACCTGTGATGCAGCAGAGGTAGCGAGGCAAACATACTGGAGTCTGCAATGATAGGCTTTTATTCATTTTGCTTTGGATGTTGTGTTGTCTTTAGCAGTTAAATATCTGTAAAAAAAAAAAAAAAAGAATGTCCTCAAACACTCCTCTTAACTTTGAAGGACATGCAAGCAGTTGATTTGTTCTTTGTACAAAAGTAAATAGGTTCTTCAAAATAGGTATTTACTTTGACAACGCTGTTGTCACTTTCCTACACACACACACACACACACACACACACACACACACACACACACACACACACACACACCTAAATACATACCTACACACCTCATAAGCACATCATGTCAACATTGTCATCCAAAGTGTAAAACATTTGCAAAAGCACACACACACACACACACACACACACACACACACACACACACACACACACACACACACACGCACACTACGCATTTCTGCTAGGAATTTAGAGTAGCTAGCTTTTCTGTTCAGCAGACCATATGGTGTGACACACCTCAATCCCCATCCAGCCGCAGCAGCAGCATTTAACGGCGCCATTGGTGCTGCTCCTGCTGTAGCAGAGCTGTTCAGTCATGGCCACGCAGCAGGAGGAGTAAGCTCTCTGTCTGCGGGTGCTGCTGCTGCTGCTGCTGCTGCTGCTGCTGTGGCTTCCTCAGCTCCGACAGCTTCCTGGCGTCTCTGATGCTGGTGTTAGGACACTAGAGAGCACCCTGCACCTTCCATTGCTGCTTCACCACTGCTGCCTCTGCTTTCCACTGTTGGTGGCTGCTGCCGTGAGCCCATTTTTGCCTCACTCCCCTTCTCTATTCTCTTCCCCCTCTCCTTTCCTCTCCTCTCCTCTCCTCTCACCTACTCCTCTTCTCTCCTTTCATTTAATTTCCAACCATGTAGCATGTTTTTCAACACATCTCAAAGGAAACTAGAAACACCATCTGTGCACACAGGCAGCCACACAATGAACAACCAGAGCAGGAAACAATACAGAAAAATATGCTTGTATTTTAAAGAATATATTCCATAATTACATTGAAATGTGATTTTAGCATCTGGATTTTCCTCCCCAGTTGCACAGCAGTTGCTTTGAGAAGGCATATCAATTATAAATCCTAGAGATTTCAAATTCATTTTTATTTTAACATTTTAAGGCTAAATATTTTTCCTCTTGACTGTTATCACTCCTTTTTTTATGTAGAGGTCATCACATGATATCCCAGTCTAAAAAACAGTCAAGGCATAGCCCATGGTCTCATATTCTTAGTTTAGTTTATTTTGGATGGCACACATGATCTTTGAATTAACTGATATAAAGTTTGCCATCTGTAGTGGGTTATTTTCTATTTTCACAGTTTGTTTTTCCCTTATTTGTTCAGAAATGAGAGGAAAATAAAAATGCAAACCACAACAGCAAAAGGGCAAGCCAGCACAATGATTATTCCTCACAGAAAGAAAAATGTGTATAGTCAGGAAAAAAATAGCAAAGTGAGATCTCAAATTTTGATTTAGGCTCAGTGTTTTGAATGACATGATACCGTCACTCTGCCCCCTGTTCATTTACTGGCTACTGCTTTTAGAGACCAGGCAGACATTATATCCTTAACCTTTTTCCAACAGTGCCTCCCAAATGTGTCTGCAGACAGCTTAATGGTAAATAGCAATTCATTTATTTAAACATCATTTTTTCTTTAGTTTACAAAAGAAATAGGATAGCTTCTTGCATTTTCCCCCACTCTAGCATTTCTGCATTTATAACATATTCCATACAGACTGTGGTATTCTTTTTTTTATTCTTTTTCAAATCTCCTCACTTGAGTATTTTAAACCACCACCCCCACACCCCCTTGTTGTAATTAATACAATAAAAACAGTATTTTTTTTTCTTCATCTGGATATCTCCAGTTATTTTCTTTTTTAAACATAATGTCAATATTCTTTTTTTTTATAATATCCTGAATTAGAAAGACACATTAAAGCTGAAATATCCTCTCCAGCACAGCATAATTCCACAAAGCTTTGTTGCGTCAAGTCAACAGGTCCCATAGTCATTGTCACAAGGCTGAGACTGATCACAAGTCAGCAGTAAAATCCACCGTTTGTCAGTCTCAAGGAGCTGCCACTTTCCTCTGTGTACTCTGCACCTCCATTCTTCCCCTCAAACCATCCATTCATCCATCCATCCATCCATCGCTCAGTCCATTCATCCATCACTCCTTTTGTCTGAGCCAAGAGCAGCGTGATGCAGCACGCTGCCTGATTTGTCCAAGCTACATCAATACGGTGAACCTCTCCCATCCCCCTTAGTAAGGGGGAAAGGGGAACCAAAATCCTCTAGTTGCCCCTCAGTAGCGAAGGCCAGCCACATCACACCTCACACTCCCGCGAGGGTTGCTGCTGGCAGGTGCAGGTGCCATATTCATTGATAATGACCAAGGCCCCCTCGATGTGGTTGGGCTTGTAGTCGACGTAGTACTCCGGTGTGGACATGGTGGCCATCTGCTGCATGGTCTGCTTCTGCTTCTGTTTGCGGCGCTGGCTGGTGAAGCACTGGCGGAGCTGCCTCACCCCAGCCGGAAAACACTTCCAGGAGACGTAGAGCATGAGCACCACGATGAGGAAGGAGAAGATCAAGGCCATGGTGCCCGTCACCACCTTCTGAATCTGCATGGTGCTATCCAGGTCCTCAGCAGGTGGCGTCACGGTGAAGGTGCCAGTCACCACGCCGCCACCTTCTGTCTCCTGGAGGTTGTACGTGCTGCGAGTTGGGCCTTCGTAGATGTAGCCTGGACCTGCCCGGTCGCGAGTGGCGGTGAAGGTTTGGGTGGTGCTGTCGGCGCCGTCCTCACAGAGCTGGAAAGCATAGACAGCGTCCAGGATGTCCTCGCCCTGCGCGATGTCCGGACTCGAACAGAGCAGGGCGCTGTCACGTTGGCCGCGGAAGCCGCTGAGCCAGGAGGCCAAAGCGCAGACATTGCGGCTGCACTCCCACTCGTTCCCAGAGAGCGTGATGCTGTCCAGCGAGCCCAAGGAATCCAGAATCCGCTGGTCCAAGTAGGCAAGCTTGTTGGCGTCCAACATGAGCGTTTTCAGGTTGGGAACGCTCTCGAAAACGTGTGGCTCAATGTACTCGATCTCATTGGCGGCGAAGTCGATCTTCTCCAAGAAGTGCCAGGTCCATTCAAGAGTGTTGACCACAATGGTGGCCTTGTTGTTGCGCATGTAGAGTGTGCGCAGTGAGATGAGGCGAGGAAAGTGGGCCAGGTTGATTTTCACCAGTTCGTTGTGCTCCAGATGTAGCTCAGTCAGTTTGAACAGCCCGGCAAACGAGTTGCGTGCCAGACTCTGCAGCTGATTGTAGCCTAGATCCAAGAACTGCATGCTCCTGCAGTCCTGGAAGATCCTCACAGGGACAAACTTGAGGGCGTTGAAGCGCAGATGCAAATTGGTTAGCTTCCTAAGGCCATGGAAAAGGTCAGGCTCCAGCTCCTGCAGCCTGTTGTAGGATAAATCCAGGATGCGCAGGTTGGGTAGAGGTTTGAACGTGCCGTTTGCCAGGCTCTCAATACGGTTGGTGCTCAGGTCCAGCTCCTTGATGCGACGTAGCCGTTCAAAGGCGTTCTCCTCCACCAGCTGGATGTTGTTGTGGTCCAGGTAGAGCCAGGTGAGCTGCGACAGGCCAACAAAGTTCGCCTCCCGCAGCTCGGATATGTTGTTCTCCCGCAGGGACAAGCCGACAGCACTGCTCAGGTTGCGGGGGATTTCCGTCAGGTTAAGCCCCTCGCAGTAGATGAGTTTGTTGTCGCAGCGGCATAGCCGTGGACAAGAGCCCTCCACCAAGGGAACCATTTTCAGAAAAATGCCCAGTGTGCAGAGAAGCAAACCTGGCGGCTTCCTCAATGGCCACTTTAGGTACAGACCAATTAGAAGGAAATCCATTAGCATGAATATCCTGTGATGTAGCCCAGATAAAGTCCATTGAAAATGTCTCAGAATTGTATCATTTTGTGCGTCATGATTTGTAAGCTCCCCCGGCCGTGACGCTCTCTCCTTGTTGCCCCCTATTTTTGACAGATTTTTGGTGTGACTGATGATGCTTTACTGAAAGGAGCAATCCTGCCCCCTCCGAACGATAGGAATTAAGAGAGATAGAGGACAAGTCACTTTGCTCATGTTAGATGCGAGAGAAGAGGTGGCAAGGAGGAGGAGGTGGAGGAGGGAGGGGAGGTGGGTTTGGGGTTTTAAAAAAAAAGTATTCTTCAGGAAACAATCTCATATGAAAGGATTCCTACTCACCCTTATTCCAGGGGCTGACAACCCCTATTCAGCGACTTCCTTTGTGCAGACCCTAATTATGTGCGAATTTTAAAAAGACCCCAGTGTGGAACAAATTCGGCTCCCCCTCCCTTTTTTCGGTGGACAGCAGATCCTGGCAGGCTTACAATGTCTTAGTTCTCCTCGAGTGAAAGAGCCAGAAAGAGACGGAATCCAAGTAGCTTTCAGCAAACTGGTAGGAAGTGCAAGTTCCCCTAGCTGTATGCATGAGCGCTGTCCTCCTTCTCTCTCAGCTCCTCTGCAGTGACTGTTGCGATGATCAGAGGGGGAGAGGGAGAGAGCAAGAGAGAGAGAGAGAGAGAGAGAGAGAGAGAGAGAGAGAGAGACGGAGAGCAGAGAAGGAGAGGAGCAGGGGAGAAAAACACGGAGGGAAAGGAATGAGAGAAAAAAAACAACAATTCTCTCAGAACTCTTTAATTTCTTCTCCCTCCCCCCGTTTTTAACTAAAGACTGCCAATGCGTCAACACAAATTAGCGTCCGTCGCATGAAGTGACCACTGACCTGCGATGTTTAATCCAGTGAGGCGGGTCAATGCATTCTCAGTGTTGAGGGGGAAAAAAATGCATTCAGCGAGCATCAATTCATCGAGGGTCTTTGATCTTCTTGGTTCCTTTTTTTTCCTCGCTGTCTTTTTTTTTTTTCTCTCTCTCTCCCTACCCCCTGTTCGTTATCACTTATCACCAGCCTTGTTTTTAATATCCCAAATTCAGTTTGAGGTTGAAATATATGGTCTGAAGTCCCTCTGGTGCTGACTGCTCTGCTGATGGAGCAGTGCTCATCTGGTCTCTTCTCCGGCTGTGGACGCTGTTGCTGAGAACTGAGGCAGACAGTGGTGAGGCTGGGCTGGGGCGTAGTGTGTGGAGGAGAGGAGAGGAGAGGAGAGGAAAGGAGAGGAGAGGAGAAGAGAGCAGAGTGTGGTGCCGTGCAAGCAGGCTAGTGCGCTGGCATAGCATGCAGGAGCACCTTCTGTTCACTGAGTGTCGTAAGCCACTCACAATTCAGCCTGTGCGCTCTCTCTCTCTCTTGCTCTCTCTTTCTCAGTCTCTCTCTCTCTCTCTCTCTCTCTCTCTCTCTCTCTCTCTCTCTCTTTCTCACACACACACTCACTCTCGCTCTCTCTCTGTTCTCTCTCTCTCTCTCTCTCTCTCTCTCTCTCTCTCTCTCTCTCTCTCTCTCTCTTTCTATTTATCCCTGTGTCTCTCGCTCACTTACTGTCTTGCACATTCGGTCCTCAGTGCTTGGATGTTTTCATATTCAGAAGGGGTGGGGCTAAGAGCTGGGATTTAATGAGCATAGAACTGGTTCTTCCCTCCTCCTCCTTCTCTTCTTCCTCCTCCCCCTCTTTATTGCTCTCTCTCTCTCTCTCTCTCTCTCTCTCTCTCTCTCTCTCTCTCTCTCTCTCTCTCTCTCTCTCTCTCTCTCTCTCCCTCCCCCCACCTCTCTCTTTCCACTCCCCTCGCCAGCATTAATGAATTGAAACAAGCCATCTATCTGCTGTGTCTTTCCATGTTGCCCGCAGAATTCAGCTTCCTCATTATTAAAGATTAATATTCCTCTAATGACTGGAAGAGTGCCTTATATGTATTCCATCTCAGTGGCTCTACATTACTCTTTTCCTAGGCATATAAAGTATGCATATACAGTAGGCAGCTTCAGATAATGCAGTCATACTTTTCATGTCCATACCCTCCATTACCTCACATGAAGAAATGTAAGTGCTATACCTTTGGCCATATAAGCTAATGTACTACATGGCATGTAGTATAATGACACTTCCTCATTTTAGAAGGACACACACATGCTGAAATATTTGGAGAATGTAAGGGAATGTGCCTTTTTTTGTGATTTTGAGAAATGTCAAAGT
>JAODXP020000004.1:362500-377500 GCA_027497455.2 Sardinella longiceps
ATCACAGCTCAGGATAATCATTTTTTTCCAAATCAATTAGATATGGTCAAGTGGGTCAGACATAGGACTGATGGTAAGAGAAGAGACTGCACTTTCAATTCAGTATCAGGTCCATGAAAGCCTTATTTATTCACTTTCAGCTAATCAGACCCCGTTGTGGGATGTAATTACTGACTCGGGAACAGTGTTTGTTGACTGTGGTTTAAAGAGGATTTTTCACCTTGCTCTCTTGCATCTTGCTCAGTAAACAGCGGAATACTGATTCATCTTTTTCCAGCAATCCCATCGTGCTTTCAACAGCTCTGTGCAGCCATGGCCCCTGTCGCTGCAGTGTAATTACTGCCACTTCCATGGCTATATAACCACCGAGAGTTACTGCTCTTCACTGAAACAGCCTCAGCCTCAGTCTCAGTCTCAGCCTGCTGTCTGGTGTGTGCCACTGCCAGGCACCTTGTGTGCAAGTTCTCTTATACAGTAGAGGCACCCTGAAGGAAGTCTGGTCTTCAGCGGTCAGCAGAAGGGGCTTGGTGGTGTTGAAGGGCCAGGCAAGATGACTGAAGGCCCAGTGGAGTGGAACAGAGAGTTTTGATGGTTGTCAGTCTGTTTTAGGCCTTGCCTGTCATCTTTAAGAGTGTAGGATTTAGACAGTGCAGTGGAAAGAAATCTCTCTCTCTCTCTCTCTCTCTCTCTCTCTCTCTCTCTCTCTCTCTCTCTCTCTCTCTCTCTCTCTCTCTCTCTCTCCTCTGCTAGATGCACTCTTTTTCTTATTTTGGGTGACTTGTTTTAAATGAGAAGCAAGTGCATTTTGTCAAGTTTGAGTAAGATTGGTGGATCAGTGGCAGCAGTTGTGACATCCTTGTGCTATGTTGATAGAAAGGTTCTATCAGTCCATTGGGTTTCTATTCAAGCTCTGGTTTTAGCATTATATCCAAGCCATGCATTCACCTAATGTGGATTAGTTATTATGTGAAGCGGATCTGCAGGATTTGGCAGGATAGAATGAAATCTAAATAAAATCTGACACTAATAACTTTTCCCACCTTCTTTTTTTTTCTCTTTCCAAAAACATTTTCATCAATAGCGCCACTGAGTGACACACCATCAAAGATGGTTTGTGTCAAGACGTAACTCATCCAACATTTGTCTTGTGGGCTGACTAGATTGACACATTGTTTACCCTCACTGTGCTCGGTCATGTTTATTAACATCCTCTTTTTTAATTTGTCAAGAGAGCCATCTGAATCATAATGATCATAATTATTTGCTGTTTATGATTACCATTAGCATGATTTAGCAGAACAATCTCTGGACATTTGCTGTCTGGCGGAGTTGAAAGGTCAGTGACTGCTGATAATTAACAGCATCCAAGTCGAAGATTTATCATTCCCAAAATAATGTCTTAAGAAAAAAAAAAAAAGAGAAAAAAAGAAAAAAAGTCCGAAAAAGAGCGAGTGGAATGAATCATGAGAGGCATGGCACCGTGGAGAGCCTCCCTGAATGGATGAGCTGATGGCTAATTGGCGCTCCACTGAGCTAATTCAGAGGGGAAACGGCAAGAGTCCTTTTAGCGAGCCTCCTCTTACGCGGATGAGAGAGTGGCTCTGAAGTGGTGGACAAAGAGGGCAGGATGAGACACCGGAGAAGGAAGTGGGAGAGGGCACGGACGGATTGGACGGATTTGTCAGGAGTTCAAAAACACGATGAAGGTATAAGAAATAAGAGAAAAGAATGATTGGCCTTTTGCTATTTACCTTTTGCTATTTTAAACCCTCTTTCCAGTGCCCAAGTGACGACAACAGAAGAAAAGAATCTTCGATTCACTGTTGGTTAAAATAGACCATTTTATGTAGGCAGTTTAATGAATGACGTACGGCAATGGCCCGAAGGGTCATGTTTTTCTGAGAGAGGAGGGGAAACTAAAATCTGGGAGCAAGACTATGGAGTTGCAGACTTTGCCCCTCTGATTGACTCATAACTTTTGTCCTGCGTCCCCTCAACACGCATTTCTGTGCTTTATGTGCATTTTGTAGTTTATGAATGAGCCATAGCCTCTGCTCTGTGGTCACTTGAGGCAGAGGGTGACCTTTTTTTGTTTGTTTGTTTGTTTGTTTTTTGCCTTTATCAATATTTTTTTTTTCATTGGTGTTTTATTAGTGGCCTCTATTTTTGTAATTTAGTGTTCTCTCTAATATAAGAAAGAATTCTGAGGAAAGGTGACAAGCACATAAAATAAATGTCTTACTCAATTAATTTGAAGGAAAAAAATACAACAACAAATGGAATGAGCTGCAACAACAACAAAAAATATTCAATATATTATTCTAATTACAATTATGAAAATAAATGAGAATAAATTGGTGCTTAAAGGTGGAAAACATATTAATCATCTTTTATTTTGATGCGCAAACAAAGATGTTTTCTAAGGTCATGTATAATTTCAGTGTTCTTGATAGTTCTGATATTGAACTGGAAATTGTGTTTGTGAACCTTGAGTTTGTTACTGTTTCTGTTTATACACAATAGAAGTCAAAGCCACCAGTAGTTCTATGGGGAAAAATATTCAGCAGAGCATGTGTTTATATGTTTTCTTGATATTAATTATTGTTGTTGATTAATCACCTTTTTTGTTTGTTTGAAAATAATGATGGAACTATCTAAATATTTATTTTCGTGGTCTAGAATTT
Organism: Sardinella longiceps; assembly: GCA_027497455.2. Lineage (NCBI taxonomy): Eukaryota > Metazoa > Chordata > Actinopteri > Clupeiformes > Clupeidae > Sardinella > Sardinella longiceps. Next base: position 365,185 of record JAODXP020000004.1, read on the forward strand.
TTTTGTCAAACGCAAGGAAGGAAAAATAATGGCGGAAAATGATTTACTGGTAAAATACTTTTTTTTATATACACTTTAAAAAAAGATATGACAGCTAAGCATCACAACAGTCGTCCTACCTCATTCAGTGTTTTAGGAAGCATTTTCCAAACCACTGGCAAACAGTCAACAACATGTCTCTGCATTTTTTGTCTCTACATAATGGTTCAAAACATTCAGTGTACCTGAAATGAAATTATCATTATAAAAGGACACACACACACACACACACACACACACACACACACACACACACACACACACACACACACACACATCTAAAAGAGTGGATGCTCCTTCATGAGACCCAGTTTGTTGAACTGTCTTTGGCCTGGCTACTGGTGATGCATCAGGGCCTTACATCATCTAGGCCAGTACGTTCCCTCAGTATGTTAGATCCCCAGACACCTAGCTGCTGTATCTGCCTCAATGAGCATGAGGCCGGCGTTTAAATGAGAAAATCAATAAAGCTTCATCTTTACTGAATCGGCTATTTGGTGGGGAGGGAAGGAGGAAGAGACGGAGGGAGGAGGAGGTGTGGAGCTGATGTCACTTATTGTTCTAGTTTGTGGGAGGGAGGAAGGGGATGAGGATGGCTTTCCTGCTCTCGCTGGTAGAGGTTTGCTGCAAGTGTGTGTGTGTGTGTGTGTGTGTGTGTGTGTGTGTGTGTGTGTGTGTGTGTGTGTGTGTGTGTGTGTGTGAGTTCATCTAGCACGCCTGAGTTAGCGCTGGAGGAAGGGACGGGGTGTTATGGTCAGTCCAGTGTATTCACGTCTCTTAGCATTGGTGAGCAGGATGAAAGGGAGTGTGATAGTGGCATGCTGTCTTCCCCTCCCTCATCAACCAAGGGAACTGGGCTGTAATGAAGTGTGTGTGTGTGTGTGTGTGTGTGTGTGTGTGTGTGTGTGTGTGTGTGTGTGTGTGTGTGTGTGTGTAGTGAGAGAGAGAGAGAGAGAGAGAGAGAGAGAGAGAGAGAGAGAGAGAGAGAGAGAGAGAGAGAGAGAGCACCTCAACCCAGTCCTGAGAAGAAAGCCTAAGAAGGACTCCTGATTCTCTGCTGTGGGTCACAGCCCTCTCCAATCTCCTGACATGTCTGCGCTTAATTAGGAGTCATTGGCTTAGACGAAGTGTGTGCACTGATGTTAAGACAGATAAGCTTGAGGAGGCTACCATGCACACACGCACACACACACACACACACACACACACACACACACACACACACACACACACACACACACACACACACACACACACGTCAATCCACTCTGTTCACACACACCTGCTTCACCTGCATGTGGGTGGGTGGGTATGTAGGTGTGTGTGTGTGTGTGTGTGTGTGTGTGTGTGTGTGTGTGTGTGTGTGTGTGTGTGTATGTGTGTGTGTGTTTGTGTGTGTGTGTGTGTGTGTGTGTGTGTGTGTGTCTGCTCTCACTCTCCTACAATACGACATATGTGTGTGCCTTGTGCTGATCAGAGCTGGGGGCGGCATAGCCGAATGGAGCCTCAGACAAGCACATCAAACAGGGGTTGCCGTGTCCTTGCGGCTGCCCCCAGTCAGGCTCTGGGACTTTGTTCTTCTGTCTGACCGGTCAGACGCCCCACTGGGAGGGGCCAGGCCTCTTTCAAAGGCCACCCCACCACCCAGCTGCCGGCCGCACAGGCCTTTGATTGCATCCACAAGCAGCAGAAACCCCCCCAACACCAAATACCTCAACCCCCCTCCTCTACTGTCCCATCCTCCTGCTAATACTACCACACACACACACACACACACACACACTGTCTCACGCATCCTTTCACTCCCCTTGGCCAGTTCTACCAGCACATTATTAATGGTCGGCCCTCAGAACAGATGGAGTTGTCTGCTAATTAGAGAAGCCTGCGCAGCATACAGCATACAGTAGAGTGTGGAAGGTGACGCAGCAAAAATAATGGGTTAAGATGAGGGGCCCACATGCCCCGCAACCAGATGGGGAGTCACGTTCCACAGCACCCACCCTGCCCTGCATGCACATCTACAGTATTTTAACCAGCCAGAGAAATCATCTAGCTCTTTTTAGGACTTGCTTCTTGCGAAATCATCTAGCTCTTTTTTGACTCCACTGTGGGCGTCTAGCTGCCAGCGTTGTTCATCCTTGTTCAGTAGAACAGGGATAGACAAATATGTGGTATGGTAGTGAAATGTAATTACTGATATGCCAAGGCAGGTTGATGTTTTTCTTTTCAGTTTTATTGTTTTGAAGCGCTTGCCTTGAAATGGCAAAGATATGTCATCACTGGGTGGCCAGCTTAACGGAGGGGGGAGGACTGGCCAAAAATAATCACTAAATGGACTCATACATGGGCTGCCTTCATTTATTTCAAAGAAGAATTGTGGAAAATATTCTGTGGACACACAATGCTGATGTAGTCTAATAGCCTATACAGCACAACACATGTCCAACACAACTCGACCATGACAAGGGTACTCTTAGATATTTTTATAGATATTTTCTTCAGAGGCAGCTTATGTCTCCCCCCAGCCCCAGCCCCACCCCCCCTTAGACACGCCCCTGTGAAGTGAACAAAATTATCCATTTGTGTCAGTGGCTCTTCACATTTAGTATTTTGGCTCGGTCCAATCCAGCTTGACGCTATTTATGATTGAGATGTTTACGCCAAGTAAACCCATCTCTCCCTGGGCTCCCATATTTGTCCCAACAGAGGAGGAGGAAGAGGAAGAGGAGGCTGAGGATGTCCTGACAGGAGAGGAGGCAGAACAGGAAGGACACCTCTCCTCTCCTCTCCTCCTTTAGCTAAGCTTCTCTTCTCCTCTCCCCAAAAGCCTTTGGCCTCGGCCTCACCTCTGCTTATCTCCGGCCCAGCCGACGGTTTGATCATGCCAGTTGTCAGGGCAACAGCCGGGGATTTGACGGGCATTGTCGAGACCGGCCAAGCCTCTGTAGGACTGCAGGCACCCTCAGGGGTCCGCATCTGCATTCTCGACACGTCCAACGTACACACACACACACACACAGACGTATCGCACTGCACCGCCAGCCGCACACCGCACAGGAGCCTCAGGTGCATGACGCCGCTCCACTGGGGGATGTCAGCCGTTAAGCCATTTACTCTGCATTTTCTTTTTCTCTTCCTTTTGTATCATTCCTGTGTTTGTTTTCTGATCTTGTTCTTTGGATGAATTCCATCTGTGTATGCTTTAATTACTTGACTCCCCCCCCCACCCCCCTTTCCCTTGTGCTCAGTTTATCAATGGTGATTTGGGGAACATGCACAAACAAATTTAGACCGCAACACAGCTGAGGTTTCCCTTTTAGTGGCAGCTGGTTGGCTTGGTGGGACATAAATGGAAGTATTAAAGGCAGCTCTTGCCACATGCTCTAAAACTTGTCGCACCCATGCTGTCTTTTACGGCAAATAATGATGCATGAATATCAGTACAGAAGTACTGGTAAGTGGTAGTGTGTGTGTGTGTGTGTGTGTGTGTGTGTGTGTGTGTGTGTGTGTGTGTGTGTGTGTGTGTGTGCGTGTGTGTGTGTGTGTGTGTGTGTGTGTGTGCGCACGTGTGTGTGTGTGTGTGTGTGTGTGTGTGTGTGTGTGTGTGTGTGTGTGTGTGCACGTGTGTGTGCGCGCGTTTTTGTTTGTGTGGATGGTGGGTGGGGGTGGAGCGTGCCACCTGGGAGGATGAAGGCCTTACTTTGGGCAGAGAGAGAGATGAGAGCCCTGCTTTGACTTGGCTGGGCACTTCATTATCAGCAACCTGTAGCACATTTTCTAGGCCTTAATTAGAAGTTAATCAGATTCATCAAAGTGGCTGTGATCGTCCAATTGATCCCAGCTAAAAAGCAACAGCACCCCAAGAACCACAGCAGCTCCCCACCATCAAACAGCGATGTCCATCTTGTCCTTTGGAGACAGATAGGAGGGAGCAGAAAGGACATTAACCAAAGGGGTGCCCAATTACTGCCAGCGATTATGTATGAAGGTACACCAGCACTACCTGACCTTTATGGATGACTATGCATCTCACTCGGAGAAAAGTCATCTTTTGTTTATCTGCTTAGAGAATCTCCAATGTGTGTGTGTGTGTGTGTGTGTGTGTGTGTGTGTGTGTGTGTGTGTGCGCAATGTGCAATAACATATTGGCGTCTTGAACTTGAGTAATCGCAGTATACCACATTGACCATATTGAATCAATTGACCATATTGAGAGAGAGTGAGAGGGATGACGAACACTCCCTCGCAAGGCTCTGAAGTTTTAGAGTAAATTTCCCCCAGTTTTTTTTTTTTCTCCGGCTGTCTTGTTTTTGCTCCTGTCAACCTAAGCCGGCTTCTCTGACAATGGAAAAAATCGTTGGTAGGCACACCATTTCCCCTCTGCCGAAAACAGAGAAACCCTTTCCCCCTTGGCGATGTCAAAGATGATAACATGTTTTTTTTTTTTTTAACCCACCTCCCTACCTCCTTTAAAATTGATGATTGCACATCTTAGAGCTGCTGTCTGAGAATGATCAATGTCAATGGCAACAGCCCTTCACACTCAACAAGTAAAAGCACTAATTAATGTCAGTCTTCCAATGACAAGATGTTGGCCTATTTCATAGTATGTCTTTAGAGAAGGCCTATGAAAAAGAATTTAATCAGACTCTAATTACTCTGATTATGGCTGACCTTGTGGAAATATGTTTTTTTTATTTCACATTTGTGTTACCCTTAAGGGTGCCGGCATGGAGACAGTTAGGTCTGCTACTTTTGATGTTGTGATTTTAATGTAGGCATCAAAGGCAAAGTCATATACTGCATGTTAATGGAATATAAATTTGCCTTCCTTTTGTTTTGGGGTGGGGGGCGGGGTAAATTTATGTAAATGTATTGAGTGAAATGAAATCATCTAAAATATTATATAACACACTTTAGAGCGCTTTATAATAAGCACAAGGCCAAAAAAAAGTAAAAAAAAAAGTCAGTATTGCTAACTAGCCAAACCGCTGCACATTCTCCGTAATATGTGCAAATTAGTTGCATGCTGAGGATTTGGTTTTGAAAAGGGAAAGAGTTTAGCTGATGCAAAAGAAAAATAAAAGATTTTGTGAACCGTCTTATCTTATTCACACATAGGCTAGATTCTAAATGATCATATCAGTTCATGGCAGAGGTTGGTTGATCACCACAGAAAATGAAAGCCATCTCTCTCTCTCTCTCTCTCTCTCTCTCTCTCTCTCTCTCTCTCTCTCTCTCTCTCTCTCTCTCTCTCTCTCTCTCTCTCTCCCTCCCTCTGTGAAGATGAGAGCAGTTTGCCTGGCTCTCTGTGAAGCTCTCTGCTAGCTCTCCTCTCTGGGCACCTCACCAGCGTTCAGACCGACCACCAAGTAGCCCTCCCCAGTCGGCAGGCCAACTATATAGGGTACACATCCTGCCCCATGCTTATTTGTGCCAGCCATTCAGTAAAGCAGCTGAAGAAATCATCTGTGATAAATCACATACATGTTACTGTAATTGCCCTTGTTTAACTAATAGTAGAACCTTTTTTGCAATGGCTACATGGTTAGGACTTTTCATTTCCGAAGCAGTAACATCTTGATGGCACTACCATTCCCAGACGCCCAGGCAAGAGGCATTTCCTGCTGCTCCTGTTCCTTCTAGAGCACCCTCCTAGATGCTTAGTCAGTGCAGCCCTATATCTGGCTGGCTACAGCAGTCTGGTCTAAAGTGCATTAGCGTCTCAGTCTTACCGCGGTGGGCATTTCTGCCAGACGAGAGGTGGGGGAGGGGGTGTTGGGGGGGAGTGGGGGGGTAATGGTGCCTCTGCCAGTGCCTACAGGCCAGGTGCTTGGTCATCAGCTGTGAGTAACCCCTCGTCAGAGCTTTTGCCCTTGTAATCTGCTAACGCCGCTGCTAACGCCTGGTGCCAGTGGTTGGGTTGGGCTGGGCTGGGCTGGGCTAAGGCACCTCACTCTGCTCTGTGTTATCAGAGCCTACCTGCAAGTACGCTCCTTTCTTCACTTCTTAATCAATGGATAGGTGGAGGATGTCTCTCATTTACTCCTTCATGCTGGGTAAAGACGAAGATCCCTTTACTCCAAGGGCCCATTCTTTTAGCTCACTTTAAAAGGTTTTCTTTAAGTGCTTGATTTGGCAGCATGGGAATAGGTTAGTTAGGCTGTGTATTGGATAGCAACGTTTGACACCCCAATTCTTCCTGGTTTGGGGTGCTCTTTTATTATAAAAGAAAGAAAATGCTGTGCACAGTGCACACATTTTGAATATTTTATCTTCCAAAAGTTTCAAGTGTAAATGGCCTGGCATAAGTGCTCATTTTTTTAATGATTTCCATCATTTGTAGAATCGAAGTTTCCTAATGCACCACTGTTTGAAAAATGTGAAACAGTGAAATGTATTCATAGCATTGTGCTGAATCTGAGGGTTTCTTTTTATTCACAAGATTGATTGTAAAATTATTTTCTTCTCCAGCACGCCTGGTGTGCCAGAGAGCTAGGGTGACATATTTTATGGTTTAAAAGGATCGCTGCCTAATTCAAGAGGATTGTGTTTAGCTCAGGGTACACAGGAGTTCAGAACAGGCTTACACTCAAATGGTTCTTTCCCCTTCTTTTAAAAATACGTCTTTAAACTGAGGGCAGAACTTTCTGTTCTCGTTAGTGGTAACACCAATTTTGCTAACTTTTTACTTCACTATTATCATCAGATCAAAGTCAAAACGGGTGCCTAAACTGGTACCATGGCCATTTTAGTGCCTCAACTGGTGCCATGGCCATTTTAGTGCCTCAGATTTGTCAGATGTAAGCCTCAATTGTAGAGAGTTGGTCTTCTGAGGGTCTTAATGCCTAATGTGTTTCCCTTAATTGAAATGAATGGACGGAGTGGACCGTTGAGAGAAAGGAGTGTTGACAGAAGTTTGTTGGAAATCACAGGGCTGTTTGACTTTTGAGCACCACTCTGCATTAGTGGCAAAGTGATTATCATTCCTTTTGTGCATCCAGATTGTGTTCTTTGAAGGCCCCCCCATCTCAGAATCACACTGATTAATGCGGCCAATGTTTGTCTCTCTATTTTTTTTTTCCATCTCTACGCTTAATGTGTAAATACCAGCCGTTGCCCAAGCTGCTGGCAACCACAGAGGGAAGAAGAGACCTTCTTCTTTTATGGTCTCTTTATCTGACTTTTTTTTGTTCTTTCTCTCGCCTTTGTGCACCCTCTTCCTTTCCTTACCTTACTCTTTCATTCCTCTTTTTTTTTATCTCTCTCAGAAATGCAGCCCACTCCGAAAGACAGGTTGATTCATCCCTCCTTCTCCCAAAAAACGTTGCACATCATTTAACTAATATCCTCTTCCACCACCACCACCTCCTCTCTGTGCACTTGCTTTATCTCGCCGTATGTTCCATAAAATGGGATCTTTTAGAGCCACGCAGCGAGTGTCACACCGAGCGCAAAAATACCCGGAGTCTGCTCAGGGGAAGCATTATTGTGTTGCAATGTCATGGCTGCGCTTTACGTAACATCAGAGGCTCTTTTGTCACGACGAAGTGACTCAACCTCCACGCCCAGGAGCTTTTGTCGTTGAGACGCAAGCCGCGTGTCGACGCCTCCCAAGGATGCAAGGCAAGCGTGAAGTCAATGACACGTGGCCGAGGTGGGAGAGGAAGTCTCTCTCTCCTTTTTTTTTTTTTTTTTTTTTTTTAGAGGCAAGTAAAGGGTGTGAAAGACAGTGTGGATGCATTGGCGCTGACCACTGGCTGACCACTGGCACTTGTGCTGAGGCAGGCGATGTCAGCGGCCCTGTTTTAAGCCCGCATGACTTGCTAAGTAAAGAGTCCCCACGGGCCCCCGGGGTGGACAGATGTAGTGCAGGGGTGAGCAGTCAGAGACACGACCTCTGTGATATGACAAAGAGAGGTTATGCGCCCCACAGTGACCACACAGTGGACAAGTGAGTCTGTAGGGAAAACACATGACAGAGGGAGATGGAGAGATTTGTAGGTACCTAAATATGTATATATATATATATATATATATATATATATATATATATATATATATATATAGAGAGAGAGAGAGAGAGAGAGAGAGAGAGAGAGAGAGAGAGAGAGAGAGAGAGATGGATGGATGGATAGATAGACAACTGATTGAACAGACAGATTGATAAATAGATAGATAGATCAAAGTGAAAATCTAAAAGAGTGCTTGACAGATATACTGCAGTCCATATTTGCATGCTATGCAAGCTGGTCGTGGACTGGCTGCAGACAGACGGAAAGGCTAGACTGATTTCATTGACACCAGGAGAGACGGAGGAGGATTTCTCCCATGAGCCTCCAGGGCTCTCCTCCGTGCTGGCGCGCTCGGCCACAGATGTCTCTCACTGATGTACAAGTCAGCCTGCGGAAAACGCCAAGCGATGGGAAAATGAAAAAGAATGCGCTGATGAAAAGCGATGTGCCTTAAAACCAGAGGAAGCTCTGTGTGAGCCTCCCCAGGGGGGCCGAAGTCAGAGCCAGAGAGGAAGGGAAGAGAAGGGAAGGGAAGAGGGAGAGAGTCGGCCAGCCGGCCCATGTTGCTGGCATGGCTTCGGTTCGCTCTGAGCCTCTGACATACCTGTGTGCTGCTGTGTCTCAGTCAGACTGCGGTGTGTGTGTTAGATCTCTTTTTTTCAATAGGCCTGTAAGGAACAGCTTGGGGATCATTGGCATTGTTGGCTTCAGGTTTACTGTAGGTTACTGAGAGTCTGGGTGTCAGTAAGGAATGTGGAAGATGGGGATGGAGGGTGTGTGTGTGTGTGTGTGTGGGGGGGGGGGGGGGTGTTGAAAATGCATGGTTTGTGGTGCTTGTTAGTCTCTCTCTTTGTCTGTTGCTGTGTGTGTGTGTGTGTGTTTTCGTGTTGCTGCCGTGCCACTGACCTCACAACACTTCTGCCCAGATCTGGCCAAAAATAGCTGCAGCTTTAGTTTGATGAATAGGCATCTGTGGATTTTTCACCGGGAGTGCCAGGAGTGTCACGAGTTTCCCTGCTGTTAACGTAAACAAAGGCACACACACACACACACACACACACACACACACACACACACACACACACACACACACACACACACACACACACACACACACACACACACACACACACACACACACACACACACACATTGAGCCTGAGAACAGTAATATCCTTTGTTTTCGTAGTCCTGTTTTGTCACTTCATATATATTGATCTGTATTTTTTCTCTTCATATCCTCACCCCTGTTATCTTACCACTGTACTATATCTGTCTCACTTTCTCTATGCTACATTCGCCATTTCTCTGTCTCATTTCATTCTGTCTGTTTACCTTGTGTAGCCACCCTTCCCAAGTCTCTTTACCTCTCCCTCTTTATCTCTCTGGCTTGCACTCCCTTCATCTGTCTGCCTCCCTCCCTCCCTCCCTCCCTCTTTTGCTCCCTCGTTCCTTCTTTCTCTCTTCCCTCAGCAGCCACTTGCCATTCAGAGCAGGCACTCTTCAGGCAGCAGTGCTAGCGTCTCTCTCTGCTGCAGGAATGGAGGCTCTTTTTTTTTTTTTTTTTTTTTTTTTTTTGCCGTAGTCTGACAATCTCCTTACCCCACCCCACCCAATCGGGCCCGTTGTGTCTTTCTTTTCTCTCTCTCTCTCTCTCTCTCTCTCTCTCTCTCTCTCTCTCTCTCTCTCTCTCTCTCTCTCTCTCTCTCTTTCCCTTTCTCTGTGTCCTTCGCTTCCGTAGCTCATCCCTGGCCTTGGATCATAGTCCTATATCACCACCACCCTCCGTGCACACACCACCAAGATCCTTTGTTTTTTACCCTCTCCCGCCAACAACCCCCCCCCCCCCCTCCCTGCCCGAAAACCCCCTCCTCTTTTGCTTGGCTATTTTTAAACCTCTGCACTATACAACACTGTCTGATCGGCAGGTAGATAGCAGGTTTTGGAAGAAAGAGAGAGAGCGAAAGAGGAGAGAGAAAGAGAGAGAGAGTGAAAGCTATCAAATATGAATACATCTGTCAGAAAGTCAAAAGAACTTTACTTTTTATTTATGTGTTTGAAGTTGGACTAGAGAGATAACAGTGGACAGGAAATGGCTGTTGTGTGTAAATACATTTTCCTGGCACATCCCCCTGAGCCCACATTTCCATGTACTGCGGCACAAATAATAGAACATGCGTGTTTAAGAAAGAATGTAAATATGTTACAATGCATTATGCATACCGATCAGCGTGTGTTGCAGATCCGCCTCTGTCATTTTGCAAACTTCATCAAAGTTTTTGTTTTGTTTTTCCTTTCTTTTTTTTGTGTTAATCCCCCTTTTTCCTCAGTCATTCTCCTTCGCATCCGTCTTCTGAAGCAGGTGAGGGATCCAGCTTCAGCGTAGCAGCCAGGATAGGATTATCTCAACGCTGTCGCTAATGAACAGTCTGTCAGTCATTTCTGAGACTAGTGTGCATGCTCCTTAGGCTACCTCAGTCATGGAGATAATACTATCAGACATGCACATGGTGCTCATAGAGAGTCTCTCTCTCTCTCTCTCTCTCTCTCTCTCTCTCTCTCTCTCTCTCTCTCTCTCTCTCTCTCTCTCTCTCTCTCTCTCTTTCACACACACACAAAACTGAAACACAATGTGACAAAAAAACCTCTGCTGGCACTTTCAAAGGTCTAAGTCTTGGGTTTTGGTTGTTGTTGTCGATGTTGTTGTTGTTTTTACTGTTGTTGTTCTTTTGTTTTTCAAAGGTATGTTGTTGTTTTTTTTCCACCAAAGGCCATCTGACAACAGCCTTCATTTTGGGGTGCCACCAAGTGGCAGAGAGTGCATCCGGGGCTACGCTAAATTGGAATACATAATCAGCATGGGACAACCAAGGCTACACACTCCATAGTCATAAGCAGAGATACCATACACTATTGCAGCCACACTAGTGCAGTCTCCACTGTAGTCTGAAGCCTGAGCATGGAATTATAAGGTTAATATGGAGTAACTAATCTGAGGAATCTGGTCTGTATCTAGAGGGGTATCCCAAGTAGGTGGTTAAGTAGCAAGCCCAGATATATAAAGCAAAAGGTATAGTGGTAAACCTGATAAAAGAAGAGTCTGTAATCCTTATCCTCTTATCTAATTAAAGCAAGAAGGCTACTCTATCAGAAGGTTTACCGCTTCCTCTGCCTTAACTTACTTAGGTTTATCGCTAGTTTATCACTAGACTTGTTGAGCTCATCACCCAATGTCACAGGAGTCATTGTAGCCAAAGACCTTAGGTTAAGAGGCCCTGACATAGCTTTTGCCCTGACATACAACGGTGATGGCATTGTATGATGTAGATGAAGGCATCGCAGACATCCTTTGCTCTGATGTAAGTGAGAGCAATAGGGCACATTCAGGGGCGGACTGGGACAAAAAATCGGCCCTGGCATTTCGAACAAGACCAGCCCATCATACTGGTCAGACCATTCGAAAATAAGCCTATGATTACAGTTACAGTGAGAATGTCAGGGCCGTCGGCCCAAATAGTGTGTCGGCCCACCGGGCATTTGCCCTGTGTGCCATATTAACAGTCCACGCCTGGGCACATTCACACTTAACGCTTAGTTCTGCAATTCGCTTGGAGAGTTAGTTTGCTCCATTTTGATGAATGCAGTCTACCAAACCCAGATGTGGACCTGAGACCGGTCTGCAATACAGTATGGTTTGCTAGAAGCCGGTGTAGTTTGCTTTGGTGTGATGCTATCTTGACGACAACTATTGCCAAGAAATATTGGTATCTAGAAGCTTGTGAATGATATATATGGACCCAGGTGTTCAAACAATAATATAATGTGAGCATATATAACAACAATAACAACAACAACAATAACAACAACAATAACAACAACAATAATAGAACATCAAGTGTGAAGCCAACCTTAGAATCGAGTGTGTGAAATGTGAAGCAGGCCTTCCCTCTGTCCTGACAGTCTACCTGATCTTCTATCTCCCTCCCGCCTTGAAAACAGATGGCCTCCCCCAAACGCTCGTAATCCCCCTCTTTTAAGATGCCTCGTAAACGCTGAGAAGTGCCGTCACTCCTTCCCTGTCTCGGACGGCCCTGACGGCGAGTTGACGGGGCAACTTTTTTCAGGCATGTCGCACTCGGAGCGGTGGCGTCAGCTCTTTCTCGTCATTCTCAGCTTGGCTTTATCGTCCATCTGGAATGCTTGGGTGACTGCCACAGTCGTTAGACAGCAGAATGTCAAGGTGTCTCACCCCCCACCCCCAC
>JAODXP020000004.1:382500-415000 GCA_027497455.2 Sardinella longiceps
GATTGACAAACTGATTAAATTTTGGTGGTGATGATCAGTGACCCAGAACACGGTCTGGAATGTACAGTATATTGTGTATGTGACCACATTGCCTTGGTGGAGGTCTGCACTGGAGGTCTGGCTTGGTAGAGCATTGAAGTGTCTGTGTGATTCTTTCAAACTCTGGAAAATACATAGAACGTATTGTTCTGTATTTTTTACAGTGCAAAGGAAATGCTCTTGGCTGCCATGTTTGTTTTTGCTGTTCTGTTTTTGTGGCCTGAGTTTTTACTCAGAGACTTTTGGGGTCTTTTATCTATCTATCTAATAATTCAAGGAACGTCGGTCTGTGTGTCACTGTCATTCTGTGTGTTCCACGCATAACTCTCGAACCGTTGGTCCGACTGACCTCAGATTTGGTACGCATCTTGGTAATGGCACGAGTGAGTGCAGTGATTTCGTGATGATTGGATAAAAAATACTAAAGATATCTTTAAATAAAGCACTTTTGCCTTCTACTGCTATAACCTTAAAACCACTCCCCCTTTCACCCTTCTGGTCTCGCGGCAGTGTGTTTTCTATAGCCTACCACTCTGACGGTGAACAGGGAAACAAAATTACGATGACCCAGGCAGTGTTTCACAGTTCAAGAATTTACGATGATCCAGCAAGATGACTGTCAATCTCACAACATCATGCAAACACATGCAAACCCACATTGGTAAGAAGTAGAAGCACGTCTTTCAACATGCAGTTCAAAACATGCTTTTGCCTAAGTGGATACCTAGCGACAGGTTTGTTTGTTAAACAAGCCATTTAAAGGTTGGTTAGCCTGCTTTCATTCAATGCAACAGCAAAACACACGCGTAGGAAACATGTCAAAACGAACATCTATGTTGGAAAGATGTGCTAATCTATTTCAAACCACATTGCAACTTCAACTCTCTCTATAGAAGCACGTCTTTCAACATGCAGTTCAAAACATGCTTTTGCCTAAGTGGATACCTAGCGACAGGTCCCAAAAATGTCTCCATGCAGGCTAACGTTACTGCACTGGATATAGGCTATGTCACAGTCTCTGATTCACCTGCATACATGTAGGCTGAAATTGACATCACATATCTGGGAAACGTGTTTACACGGGCAATGCACTAGTTTTATATAAATAATCTTTTTCCAAAATTTCTCTCTCTCTCTCTCTCTCTCTCTCTCTCTCTCTCTCTCTCTCTCTCTCTCTCTCTCTCTCTCTCTCTCTCTCCTTTCAATTCATGACTGACATGCCTGTTGCATGACTGTAATGTTATACTGTATTGCCAAAGCATTCCACAGTACATAACAATAACAACAACAACATACAGCATGTGTGTGTGTGTGTGTGTGTGTGTGTGTGTGTGTGTGTGTGTGTGTGTGTGTGTGTGTGTGTGTGTGTGTGTGTGTGTGTGTGTGTGTGTGTGTATGTACTGTATGTATGTGTGTGTGCATGCATGTGTGCACATACATATTATCAAGGCAATGTGAATTGTTCAGCGTTTTCTAGTTTGTGGTGTGAGTACACAAATTGAGAGGCGAGAAGGAGTCATTCCTTCAGGCATGTGCTGTATGGAAGCCACTTGTTTGCAGGAACTCAGTGAGGACAATAGGTTACATATTTGTAATGCAGTCATATTTTGTTCTTATTCAGTGTTTCCCACAGAATTTTCTGAAACTATTTGGATGCCCATAGTCTCGCCATATCGGCCCGCCATAGTCTCCTCAATCTGTGGGAAACACTGATATTTTTTTTGCATCTCTCTCTCTCTCTCTCTCTCTCTCTCTCTCTCTCTCTCTCTCTCTCTCTCTCTCTCTCTCTCGTGTGTTCGCTCGCTCGTGTGTGTGTGTGTGTGTGTGTGTGTGTGTGTGTGTGTGTGTGTGTGTGTGTGTGTGTGTGTGTGTGTGTGTCCGTGTGTGTGTGTGTGTGTGTGTGTGTGTGTGTGTGTGTGTGTGTGTGTGTGCTTGTGAAAGTAAGCAAGATAGAGAGGAGCAAGATAGAGGGTTGCCTGGCAACAAAGCAATTAATTATGTAAGCCAGTTTTACTTTGACTGAATTTCCTCATCCTCCCCAATCTGTTGATTTATGCCTGTGGTCAGTCTGCTCAGGCTTACTGCACAGCTGCCATTAATGAATTCATCAATAACAATTATGACTCATGTCATCTAGCTCTGCAAATAAACAAACACTCGTTTAGGACTGTGTAACTATCATCTTAATCTTTTTTTACTCCATAGTGTAGCACTGGGCATGATTGTCATGTCATTTATGTAAAAGATTACATCATATTTATGCATGTCTGATTTGTGTATTAAGGTTCATTCTGCCTGTCTGTAGTTTCCTTCTGTTTCAGTCTTTCTAAATAGGGCTGTTCCATTGTCCTATGGCATGCATGCACAGTAGAATGCCATAATCATTCTTCCAGATCATACACTTTTCTTAGCCTACTCTAGACATACTCTTGTGGTAGCAAATTGATATGCTCTGCGAGTACATCTATGTTATAGTCTGCCTAGTCAGGCTATAATTTTGTCTGTATACCAAGCACATGTCTTTTCATATATCTTCTTCTCTTTTTTATTCTTTGTCCACACCTTCTTAGCAAAACAGCACTTTGTGTTAACCTGTTTTCATCGGCTTCATACATTTTTCACAGTTTTCAAACATTTGACACAACTTGTCATAGTGCATTCCTATGCTCCATTGAATTATAGCTTGAAAAACTGAAAAAACATCTATTCACAGCCAAAGACATATTGTCTGCATTTGAATTTCTTCCTTGCATTTGAAATGTGTTTCTCCCTTCATTCTTCAATCCACAATCATTTTACACACAAAATAATACCTTTGCTTTATTGCTATTTACAAGGGTTGGGTCTAAGTGGTCAACAGTATTAATTGCGAAAGTATCCAAGCGTTGATGAAAAAGGAAAGACAATGACATTTAGAAAGTTACATCAGTATATGAAGTTATGCACTGTACAGTAGCCTATATTTTCCTATAGTAGGTGCTTACTGTAATGTACAGTACATTTGCCTATAGGTGCTTATTGTGGTTCTTGCATGATTGTTACTGTAAGTCACTAACATATTTTTAGCTCCTGATTACTGCCACATACAACCAGTCACTCAGTCTGCCTACACGCTGCTTTGCTATTTTATATTGGCACTATATTGTGGATAGCTCAGCTGGGGAGGACACAAATGAGGAGTGATTACTGGCGTCGGTACAAAGGAACAGCTCCTGTTTTCAGACAAAACAGAGATAAAGCTAGTGACAATACAGACCAACTCTTAGAGAAGGCTCCAAAATGAGAGGAGAAGCGTTAGCAACGTTAATCGATTAAGTATTCTGTATTTATGAAAATAGCGCATGACTGTATATTTTTTTGAAAAAGTGTTATCCAAGCTGTGTTCAGTGCTTGAATGAGAGAAACTATCAAAAACATTACATCAAGCTTGCAGTGCACCTGTCTACTTATTTGAACCAAGTCAACAGCAAATATTCTAAATGATTGCTACAGTCACTTTGTAAGCTATCCACTTTGCTATGTACCAGACCACTCCATCTGTCACTGCATGTCAGAGTAGTTGTACAGCTCTGCTTGTGGACATCTCATGTGTTGTGTTATTTCACGTTTTATTCATGAAAACATTGTTTTAACCCTAATCGTGTTCTGGATCTCAACTGTAATCCAACTCCATTCAGCTCTGCTGGCTGAACTACTGCATTGCCGTCTTTTGTGGTAAGAGTTTGTTGCATTTGTTGAGCAGGGTTGACTGCAGTTTTTTTTTTTTTTTACAGCGGAAAAGGGAAACTTGGTATTTGTGTGGTCTTTGTACTGTACATCTGGCCCTCAGTAGGAAATTTCTGTGATCGCTGGCTGATGACATGAATACCATAATTTGTAGCTTTGGTTGGGATTGCGCTCAGAGCACCAGGTCTCTAGCATTACCATAACGTGAAGCAACATCACAGTCAACAATGTGACTTAAAGGGGAAAAAAAAAGTTCAGGGGCAAAAAAAGAACAAAACATCTGGCCTACCATCGGGCAGCTCTGGTGTCCATGGAATGGGGAGTGTATGTGTGTGTGTGTGTGTGTGTGTGTGTGTGTGTGTGTGTGTGTGTGTGTGTGTGTGTGTGTGTGTGTGTGTGTGTGTGTGTGTGTGTGTGTGTGTGTGTGTGTTTGCTGTCACTCTAAATGGAGCATCTGTGTCGCTCCCAGTCTGCCTGTCCATTTTTAATTAGGCCGCTTGCCTAGTGCACCAACCCACAGGAGGACAAGTGCATGTGTTTGTGCTAGGATTTTGTGTGTGTGTGTGTGTGTGGGGGGTGGGTTCTGTTCTTTTTGTACATGGTGTGTGTGTGTGTGTGTTTTTATGTTTTTAGGATTTGTGTGTGTGTGTGGGTGTGTGTGTCTGTGTGTGTGTGTGTGTCTGTGTGTGGTGTGTGTGTGTGTGTGTGTGTCTGTGTGTGTGCATGTAGAGCTAAGAGTCTGTGCTGTTGATGTTGGCTCTGAGGGTGTGCTGACACTCGTCACCGGCTGCAGCTGTGGACTGTCTGACTGACTGACTGACTGCAGGAGCGCTCCTGTGGGAGGCAGCCGT
Organism: Sardinella longiceps; assembly: GCA_027497455.2. Classification (NCBI taxonomy): domain Eukaryota; kingdom Metazoa; phylum Chordata; class Actinopteri; order Clupeiformes; family Clupeidae; genus Sardinella; species Sardinella longiceps. The sequence goes on from JAODXP020000004.1 coordinate 387,117, forward strand.
TTACTTCACTAACTCATAATTGTGCTCCACCAAAGAGAGGCGTCGAGGGGGGACGGGGGGGGGGATGCTTTTTAATGCAGGAGAGTGGATCTGAATTGTAATGGAGATGACCAGCGCAAAAGCGTGGAGACTGACCTTATTTGGCCTGACCAGAACTGTTGATTGAATGAATCATTGCTTGAATGTTTAGGTTCAGCGTATGGGATATCATGCTGTCGGCGTGCCCACACGCATTTGTCTTTCAGCCTACACTACATAGAGTCAGATCTTACCCAAGCCATGAGTAGCAAACTGCTTATGAGTGCCTCTACACTGAGTGAACTCACATAATGCATTACATATAATTTCTGCATATTCTGAATGAGCCTTAAAGTGATGGTTTAGCTTCATTTAAGAATAGCCCTGTTGCACAAGCCTTCTGTACTGCAAGTGGAATGAAAAAATGTTGAACAACATGAACGCAAATACTAACAAGTTTATATTTAATCAATGGCACCAAAATCAATCGAAATCAAAAGTAAGATTAGTTGTGCCTTTGACTCAAAGAGCGTTTTCAGACCGGCAAGCCCGGTGCTGGAGCCGGTTCGCACCAGTTACAGCGGGAACCAAAGTGCCGGCCCGAGAACCGCCTGTGTTCATACCAATTTATTGCGCACCATTGGAAATGCAAACAGTTTAGCATATTACTTTTACTAATGCTGCCATCTAACATCTGATGGAAATGTGTGAACCTCCAAATATTAAGCAAATTTTCTCGTCTGCCAATAACTGCACAAACTCATTTTCACTTGATTTCCTCATTATCCCCGGCTCACGTTTCCGATTTGTTTATTTTCCGCTTTGACCCCAACTTAACCGGTGACGTTAACTCATGTCGTCACGGTTCGCGTTGAAAATCAAGTTTTACTTGGTGCCCGATGGGAACCAAGTTTGCGGTTCCCGAACGCTCTGATATTTGGTGTGAACACGACGGCCGGTTCAAGATGAGGTGCGGGAACCAGCACTGCACGGTTCTCTGTCGGTGTGAAAGCACTCAAAGTGAACTGCTGGTTCAGTCTATGTTGTTCCAAATTCTTTACTTCCACTCACTAGCTAGTGCAATCGGCAGGCTTGTGCATCCGGGCCATGCTTGAATGACTTTGAACGATCGCTGTAAAGACGAGCTCAAAGAATTGACTGCTGTTTTTAAAGTCTAAGGTGCATCCGTGACTCTAGCAGTAACCCACAGATTTGATTATGACCATGCCTCTCCTCTCTGCCTGTGTTTGTTAGGATGTACGTACGATGTGTGTGTTTGTACTGTAGGCACATACTGTGTATGACACACGCAATTCCTGGCCCATCTTGCTTTCCAATGCTTTCCAATCGATCCGATGTCTTCTCATGTGCACTCAGCCGCTCTAACAGTCCCTGTTGCATCTTCCATCTCTCTCTCCATCTCTCCCTTCATTCCTTCATTCCTCTCTCCCTCCCTGACTCACTCACTCATTAAATCACTTGCTCAATCACTTATCAGTCACTCACTCACTCACCTCCATACTCATCAATGTACTCACACACTCACTCACTCACTCACTCACTCACTCACTCACTCACTCACTCACTCACTCACTCACTCACTCATCACTCATTCACTCGTTCACCCCTCCTCTATCTGTTCCCTCCATTTCTGACCTGCCCCATAACTCCACCCTCTTTTCCCTCCATCCCTCTCTTCCTTTCTCTTCTCCTTTCCTTTCCTTTCCTTCTCCTTCTCCTCTCCTCTCTTTGGATCTCCTCTTTCCTTCCCTCCTCTGATCTCCTGCTGTTCTTACATTGTAAAGCACTTAAAGCAGCACTCTAAAATGTTCCTAGAAAAGGACTACAACCCCGGTCCCTAAGCTTCACATGGCCAGCAACAGCACTTGCTACTTTAAGCATGCTCTATCTGCTCTGCTGGACCGTTTGTGTAAGCCAAGTGCAAGAGCTTTTTCCCCATGAAATAATAATGTTACACCTGGTAATGCAGCATTGTTTCCTGTTGTGTCTTTGCCCTGCAGACTGGCCGCAAAGAGAAGGGTGACCCACTCAACTCTGCCATTGACAAGATGACCAAGAAGACCAGAGACCTGCGACGACAGGTACTGTGGCTCTCTCACACATTGTTGTGAACACATAGACATACACACACACACACGCGCGCCCACGCACGCATGCACACACACACACACACACACACACACACACACACACACACACACACACACACACACACACACACACACACAGACGTCTCAGACATGCATATAATACAATATAATCTCGCACAAGCTATATAAGTTTTATTTTGTGCATAGAACATGGTGAATGGTGCGCTTCCATTAGTTCTAACCAGTGTCTGTAATAACACGCATCACTTCAGACTTACTTTTCAGGCTTCAGAAAGCACTCTTTCTTGCGTTCTCCTTTTATTCCAATTACATCAACACCTTTTTTATCCTGTCTATCTGTAATAAGGGATATACTTAGATGTGCCAATATTGAAAATGATAAATTGCCTCCCTGAAAGCATTCAATGCCTTTTTCTCACTTATAACCCAGGAAAAATAAGCGCTGTTTTCATAATGGCTAACACAGTGTGTGTGTGAATTCCAGCACAACTACTGTACTCTGTGTAGATCTGTTAAAAAAATCAATCACTGTTCCTTACCAGTATGTTTTTGATAATAACTGTGATAAATTTCCTATGGGATGAATAGAGTATTATCTTATCTTAGTAAACAATGATTGAACTGGCAAGCAAGAATAGAATCAGCTGTTGCTATCAATAACCACCATTGTTACTGTAGTAATAAAAGAAAGCTGTCTTTTTAAAACAATGCTTATCATATTTTTCTATGTCTTTGCATGTCTAGTCCCCTGAGTTGTGTGACGGATGCACCAGTGTGTGGTAAATTCTCACACCTCTTGCCTGAAGAACGCTTCTTATATTGGAAGCCTGGGCTTTTCAACTCAGTAGTTAGCACATTTGTCTCACATGTGGTGGTTGTGCTGGAGTTGACAAGGTGTGTTGTTATATTGAAGATAACAAAGTTGGCAGAGGCAACTCCACTCAGCTTCTTTGCCTCTTTTTCATTCATTAATCCCTTAAAGCAGCACACCTGCAAGGCCATTTATGCCTTACCTATCTGGCCTTTGCAAACTCCATCTGCATTGAAACACAGTGGTTCATGTCAATAACCATGCCTTTAACGGTCACGTAAGCATGTCTTAATAGATCACAGGTGATCAGTGGTGGTTCATAACAGTATGCGGATATATAGAACCCTGCCCAATTTCACCACAGTATTAGCAATGCCCATGTTGGTTAGTTCTCTGGCTGTAGTCAAAACAGTACCTGAACACACCCTCTGGTTCCTGGTTCAGTCCCACAATCCACTGTGGCTGTGCACTGACATCAGTGATTACATAGAGCTTGGGAAGTACAGTAGGTGTGTCCAGTTATTTGGCCACAATACAATGAAGCCAGCTTACAGAACGTGCCATTATATATATAGAAAACGTGCCAGAATAGAAATAGAAAATGGAGGTTTATTATAGGTCTCATTTTCATAGTCATAGCACAGAGCAAGTTAATACTTGATAAATTGGTTTTTAGATACATTTTTTAAAACATTTACTCAACTGTCAGTGACATAAAGGTAATATTCTGTCATGCCCCACCTATTCCCCACTAATACACACAAAGAAAAATCTGCTTTCAAATGTTAACTCATGTTTTTGTTCTTGTTGTTCTGTTCTCTTCTTAATAGCATTCAGAAACATTCTCTCTTGCTGTTTTGGGTTTAGTATAATCAATAAATAGTCTGTTTGCTTCCCGTACCCAAGCACACTCTCCCCCCACAAGTGTCTTGTGATTTATGATTAATTAATAAACTCCAGCGCAGCTGCATAATCAGGTGGCATATCGACCGCTGATAATGCAGGGGGGGGGAGGGGGGCAAAGGAGTGGTGTGTCCTGATGAAATTGTGTGTTTGTTGGCCCTGGGCATAAATCTACACACACTAACACACACACACACACACACACACACACACACACACACACACACACACACACACACACACACACACACACACACACACACACACACACACACACACACACACACACACACACACACACAGGCACGCTGACACATACACACAGACACTCACCAACCCACCCACCCCTCTTCCCAAACACACATGACGTCAGGGGGAGAGTTGCCTCAGCGGACGTGTACAGGATGATGACAGCTGTCGGGAAGGCACGCGAGTCTCTCGGTCTCTCGGTCCCTCATCTGCTGATAGCACTCTGACCCAGCATGACCCAGAACACTTCTTTCTCACCCATTACAAAACCCTGACATGATTTCCGTTACTAGCTACAATACAGGCCTCGCACCAGGATGCAGTCCCTTTAAACATAGATGAGACCCCCCCCCCCCCCAGTCTACCCCCCACGTCTACATCACCTCCCCATGTAGGTCAGACTCTTCCTGCTCTACTCTATGTCACTCCTCATAGGCTAATTAGCTTGTAAAGTGCCCATGCGATATGACACGAGGCATGCATGAATGTCCAACATCTAATTCAAATACTCTTACACACACCCACACACACATAGAAAGAGAGAGAAAGAGAGAGAGAGAGAGAGAGAGAGAGAGAGAGACACACACACACACACACACACACACACACACACACACACTTACAGACACATAGAGACAGACACACACACACTAAACACACACACACACAGACAGACACACACACACACACACACACACACACACACACACACACACTAAACACACACACACACACTAAGACACATAGACACACACACACACACACACACACACATTTCTTCTGTAGCCCATCTACGATTGGGACCAGGCTGGAGCCAAATAAATCACAGAGGTGAGCAAACAGATGTAAAATGCCGAGCCAGGGCGGAAATGAAAGTCTGGACGCCTGTTTGTTCTTGACCGCATCCTCTCTTAATCACACACCCTTTGCTTTATCGCTGGCATAAATCACACACACATTCATGCTCTCTCTCTCTCTCTCTCTCTCTCTCTCTCTCTCTCTCTCTCTCTCTCTCTCTCTCTCTCTCTCTCTCTCATTCGAGACACCACCAAATGTGGACCGGTGAGCAGAGTATGCAAGCCAGTGTGTTAGTAAACAAACATAAACACACACACACACACACACACACACACACACACACACACACACACACACACACACACACACACACACACACAAACAGGCGCAGTTACACATGTACACTTGCACACTAAGACTGTGCACCATTTCCTTCCACAGACAGGTGCCCTGGGCCCTTCATAATTGGAAAACATCTTTTAAAATCTTCACACTCTTCGCTCAACTGTAAATTCAAGGGGTGACAGGTTTCGGCTCAGCAGTTGTACATCATGTCGCCAGTCCCCCCAACCCACCCCTTTCCCCCCCAAAGACTGCTGTTTTCCTTGTCCTCCCCTCCCCTTTCCCTCACCTCACCCCTCTCCCCCCCCCCTTAGTCCTGATTCCAGACCAGTATTTGGAGAGCAGTAAACTTCCCTGACACGTGTATTATAATTACGTATTAAAAAAAAAAACCTGTTTACAGATTCGCCAGGCCAAGCATTTTTAATCCTCTCAAGACATTTATTTCATTATCTATGGCAGTATTAAACTGGGCGAAATGTTTATAGTGTGGCTTCTTGGGTTTTATAGTACAGTAAAGTGGTTTTAAAGGAAATGAAATGTGTTTGATAGTCCTGATTTACTCGTGCGAGTCCTTGCTTCAGTTTCATTTCCCCGGTAATTCTAACCATCACTTCTAATTTACTCCAGGCAGTCTGTTAGTAGGTGTCCATATGGTCATGGAGAAAAGTATGTTTGCAGAGTTAAGTCTCAAAAACAAGCCTGCGAAAAAAAAAATAAAAGATGGATCAAAGGCTTTATCAGGGGAAAGAAAAATCTAATATCTTAAAAATTGAGCACTTTGCTTTGACAACTCATCTGGAAGTAAGGAATCCAAAATTTGACTAATTACATCGTCTTCTTTCGGGGAGGGAAATCACTTGTGTTTATGGTGTGTTCACTTTCCAACAAAGTTGCAATCGCATCCGATTGATTTTTTTTTTCTCTCTCTTTGAAAAAAATGTAGCGTGACAGATGAAAGAAAAAGCTTTACTTTTTTCTCTCAATCTTTTTTCAGTTGATGCGGCGAAGGTTTCTCTCTTTCTTTCTCTGTCTCTGTGGAAGATGTTGTGTCTGCACCATATAGCAGAAAGAGAGAGAGAGAGAAAGAGAGAGAGAGAGAGAGAGAGAGAGAGAGAGAGAGAGAGAGAGAGAGAGAGAGCTTGCTGAGCTGAGGCAGAGAGGTACTGTCTGAAGCCTACAGTGTGCATTAGCCACCCCCAACCCCCCTTCTCCATCTGCCATGAGAGAGCCAGAGCTCTGAGAGGCTGCCTGCTCACAGGCCCTCCAGGGGAATGCCACGGCCTGCGGTCAAATACAGAGAGGCAGGGAGGCCATCTCATCACATCGCACTTATAGAATGTATCAGACTTTCTATGCCACTGATCTACTGAACTTTTGGATGGATTTACGTGAATGATAAGTCGTTCCATTCTACTCCACCCTGTAGATGAGTGTGAGTGTGTGAATGTAGGATTCGCCGTGTTCTTTGGGGTGTCTCTCTCCATTTTGACTCTCTATTCAGGGAAAGATGTGACAGTGGAAATGGATCGGACTGTTGAGGTGGCTGTGGTGTTACATGTAAGTGTCAGGCAAAAAGAAAATCTGGTGTATTTACAGCAAAGCAATTGGTTAACACATTTCTAGCCAGAAGATACCTTTTCTCCCTCTCAGATTTGCTGCTGTTATATTTTTTGTAGGGCAGAGCTGTGTGATTCTGCAGTGTTTTTAAATGAATCTTGCTGGCTGTGGAACCAAGAGGGTGCTCGAGCAAGAGTGAGGGATTGGGCTGTTGAGGGAGAGGGGGTGGCGATGGTGGTGGTTGTGGTGGTGGTGGTGGTTTTGCTATGTGTCTGCGCTCCTGCTTTGCATAAACGCGTTAGCCGGGGCTGGATAGCACAGAGGCGAGGGCTGAGTAAGCATCGGTCTGCACCACTGTCCACAACAGCTAGTGCCCTTCTCCACATGGTTATCTCATCCCCGACCCCGGCCTTGGTGCATGCATACAATGCGCCACAATAAGACTGGAGGATGTAGTCAGCCGTTTATTATTCGCTACAGAGCACCGCTGTGAATTGCTGCTTCACAAACAATACTTACGCTTCCATAGAGACATGCTTATTATTTTGCCATCACTTATCTGTTGATTCAGCCCTGTGAAAAGAGAACCCAAATAGCATCCCACCTTTTTTTTTTTTTTTTTTTTTTCTTCGTCTGTGCTGGCTGCAAAAGCAGAGCCCCGTTCTGCAGCCTGTCCTATTTGTTTTCTTTCCCAGGCCAGCCACTGATGGCCTTGATTGGAGCTTAATGCCGGACAGCCACAGTAAGTCACGAGAGGAAGTGAGCATTAGTTAGAGCCCGGGCGTCAGACAACTCAATGACATTCCCACTCTCCAGTCAGGCAAACTGCTCCGATAGCGCCGACGCTCACACAACTTCTGACTGCCAACTGCCTCCACTCCTCAAGGGCAACCGAGAGGAATAGACAGATTGGGAAAGACAGAGAGATGACAAGACACACACACACACACACACACACACACACACACACACACACACACACATACACACACACACACACACACACACACATACATACACACACACACACACACACACACACACACAGAAAATGAATAGAGAGAGAGAGAGAGAGAGAGAGAGAGAGAGAGAGAGAGAGAGAGAGAGAGAGAGAGAGAGAAGCTAGTAGTGCAGAAGACGTGAAAATAGCAGTAAAATGGCGCTCCAGCTGTTTTTGAGCTTGATGAATAGTACTAATTGGGAAGAGAGGGCTGACAGTGCTGAGCTAATATCCTTAAATGTCTTGCCTCGTGCAATTAGTATTCCCCAGACTCACATTCACTGGAGCTGCTGGAGAGGGGCCATGTGTTCCAAGCCCTGTAATTCCACTCCAATAAATGCTTCCGTCGAGACATTCCTTTGCAGCCTCCTTGTGACTGATAGCTGAATTTAGTACTCCTTCATATCATGCAAACTTTATTTCATTTTGTGGATGATGACTTTTTTTTTTTTTTTTTTGGCCAAAAATTATCATTCATTCATCTGTTCATCTCTGTGTCATTGGTCTGTCTATATGTTGGAAATAGTAATACATTGATTGTAGGTCATGGACTATTTATAGGAAGGCATTTATTTTTCCTATTCTTTTGTGACTAAACTACTATGTCATACTGAGTCATTTGTCTGTTGGGCAAGTTGTGTGCACAAGACCCAAAACTTTTTAATGCATGTCACACTCTGTTATAAAGATTAGGTGATATAGTTATATTTAGTGACACAATAAAGTTGTGCTTAATAAACCACCGTTAATACAGCATGCACATTTCTACATTCACCAGGTCATTTTGTAAAAAGAAAAAAGTCAAGCATTCCAGGTGGGTGTTTGTTTGGTCAAAGCACACCTCTAGCGATCCAGAGAATCCCCTGCATTTTAAAGAAGGCCCTGCATTGCAGCATAATATTCATGTCCGGCAGTATAGCCATTGGGAGACGTTTATGGTTCCCACAGAGTTCTGCATCTTAAATGATAACACACACACACACACACACACACACACACACACACACACACACACACACACACACACACACACACACACACTCACACATACACACACACACACACACACACACACACACACACACACACACACACACACACACGTGTGCACGCGCATGTACACACACACACACACACTATTCTACTAGGGCCTTGCTGCCACTGTCCTCGATTGAAAATAAATTCACTGAGAAACCGTTCCTTTTACATCACACCAAATCTGAAAATAGTGAGAGTTGAGTTTTCATCTCCACGTCGATAAAATGACTACAGTAGCTGATCTAGGAGGGAAAGAGAGATGTATTTTTTAAACTGCCAGCTTAGGTATTATGCAGTGTATATGCAGTACATCATTCTAGTTTTTACTCTAACATGTGCCTCAGAGCAGAATTACTCATACTGCATCAAAACAAAAAGTTGCTCTGTAAAATTATAAATGCCTGCCTTTGACTCATAAAAGTGACTACTCTGAACTGAAATTACTGCCAACGGCCTATTAACTAATCATACTTGCCTCAAAATACCATCTTAATACAAAGGACATTTCCTCATTTCCCTACCTCCTAATTAAAGATACATCAATGGGGCTAAAAATATATCAGTAGAGGGGAGCTGTGTGTCTCATCGTCAGGTTAGCTCAAGCTTCAGCGATCGTGGGTGGATGTTTTGCTACTCGAGTTATTTAGAGACACGATGATAATATCAAGTCGTACATCTTACTGTCTCACGGCATGCATATTACCCCTCCTCCCCAAGCACCCCCATCCTTGCGGCCTCCTTTTAGTTTCCCCTATGCACACCCTCTCCTCCTCCTCCTCCTCTTCCTCCTCCTCCTCCTCCTCCTCCTCCTCTCCAGCGCCATCTCAGTTACCTAATATGAGTGTTATTTCTTAATTTTGATTTGCCAAGGCTGTTTTCCTCTGTGTGCTCAGGCCATTTATCCTGTGATTGCTCTTGACATTTCAATAAGAAACTTTTCTGCAGCTATCTGCACAGAATCACAAGCAGAGCATCCCTGTGAGGATTGAGAGCACAAAGTTTCAGAATTATAATTGAATCCCCCTTCCTGCATGTAATTGTAAAATTGCATGCATTCTTCCTTTTTAAACATAGTTTATCTTTTTTTTATATCAGAAGAATTGGAATGGGTAAGGTTAGGCCAGGCCAACTCAGGGATTTTTGGAGGATCTCATTAGCAAATGTGATGCAAATTCATTGCTAAACCCAATTTTTCACAGATTTTTTTAAAGTGCTAGTATGCTTTCACCGCAAAAGTGAATCTTGACAGAAAAGGTCCTAGTCATATTGCTTACTGTCAGCTGCATCAAAGGAGAAGATTCTTCAGAGCTGTCATTATATTACCGCTCCACCTTAGTGTGCATCCATATGTCACCACTAACCCCCCAACTTGTCTGCGCTGGAGGAGATAGGTGCCATATCTCTCCACCGAGATGAACAAAAGACATGAGAGACTGGAAGAAAGACAAGCACAAGAAGGGGCTCTTCACAAGACATCAATCTTTTTGAGTCCCTTGGAGCAATTTAAGGCCAAACACTTTCTTCTCCACTTTCTCTAGTGCTTTTCTTTCAGTTTTTCTCAATAACATTGAACAGATTACAGGGATTTGCTGGCATCAGTCTGCATATGACATACATACATATATAAATGCTTCTTATAATGGTATGACTTTGAACCAATGTTGATACCATTATAAAATGCAATTACTTATGTAATAGGTTGCAAACAGTTGCCACAAGTTCCCATAGTCTCTAAGACACTGATCATCATCTTGTGATATCCATGTCTACCTCCTCTTTGATAGGATGAGAGCCAAACTGTATGAATCTGAGAAAGATTTCAGTAGATACATTTAAATTAAAAAGTAATACTATTAGTTATGAAAAATTAGAAACTGCTCTCTTTCCAAGACCTATTATGAACTCATTCTCTGAAGGGAAATGAATGAGGAAGGGAATTGAAAACTGAGCTTAAAAGATAATGAATTACAATTACAATTATCTTTGGAAAATATGAGTGTGTAAACATTGGACTTAGCAAATGACACCTGACTGCTAGTTTCAAGGGCTTCAATATCTTGCTTTCCAACGAAGCCAAAAGTGCCTTGAGTGAAATGTTCGGCATTGAAGCCTGACTCCAAAGCTAAGGTTCATTAAAACATTTCAATTAAATGATCGGCACGGGGGAGACGGGCCATTACCTGTGAGAGCTCTCTGTTTTCAGCATTTCATGCTCAAGTTGCCAGCAGCTTGACTGAGCATCACACATTGATTGAAAGCAAGTCGTAATCCTTCCTCACTTTCCTTCCCCCAAAAGCCCTGCCTAAAATCAACGCAAACCACCAAGCCCTTACCCCCCCTGCACACACAGACACACACACACACACACAGACACACACACACACACACACACACACACACACACACACACACGCACACACACACACACACACACACACACACACACACACACACACACACACACACACACACACACACACACACACACACACACACACACACACACACACGCACACACACACACACACACACACACACACACACACACACACACACACACACACACACACCCCACACAGGAGCAGATCTCCAGACTCCAGGCTCCTCTCCAGCTTTCACAGGCTGGTCATGTACCCAGCCTCGGCCGCTGCGGTTTTCCATTTTAAGCCAGTGATGGATGAACCGCCCTTAACAGCCATAATTCATCATTACTGGCTTCTACTGCTGGCTGACACTTTGTTTTTTAATTGGTTCGAGGTATGTGTGCACCTGATTGACATATAATAATTACTGCTCAGGAATGTTTGCCCTTGCCAGACGGTTGGTCCTGACTCCTCTCTCTTTCTGTCTCTCCATTTCTGTGGTCCTCAAGAATGTTCCTGATCGCCTTTGTTTATTTGTTGCTTCTTATTGTTGTCTTTTCAGGTGATTATAAGCAGTGACAGTAGCGATATGGCCTGTCTCCTTTTGCAGTGATTTGTTCTGTAATGGCCCAGTCACCGAGCTGCTTTGCCGCAATAAGCAGGGCTATGTCTGCGGCTGCTCTTAAAGCAATCCCCTGCAAAAAAAAGCTCGTTTAGACTTGAGTACATTCTGTCAGCTCCCGCCACGCTCATCTCTGCTTCCTTGCACAGTTGGTGTGGGCCTGATGACTAGGAATGTCAGGGGATTGCCAGGGACCTTTTTAGCAGAGTGGGGGCCCAGCTTGTCCCTTGCCAGTTTGCTTGGAAGTGTCTCCATAAACAAATCCATTAGACTCAGATTGCGCCCCCCATAAAATGCTTAAATGAGATGAGAGTTCATCGCAGGTGTCTTGTATGGACTTCAAACTGATCTCCTCTCTCTCTCTCTCTCTCTCTCTCTCTCTCTCTCTCTCTCTCTCTCTCTCTCTCTCTCTCTCTCTCTCTCTCTCTCTCTCTCTGTCTCTCTGCACAGCTGAGGAAGGCAGTCATGGATCACATCTCCGACTCTTTCCTGGAGACCAACGTGCCCCTGCTGGTACTCATCGAGGCGGCCAAGAGCGGCAATGAGAAGGAGGTGAAGGAGTACGCTCAGGTCTTCCGCGAGCATGCCAACAAGCTGGTGGAGGTGAGTCAAAATGGGGCCTATGTTTTTTTCTCTCTCTCTCTCTCTCTCTCTCTCTCTCTCTCTCTCTCTCTCTCTCTCTCTCTCTCTCTCCTCCTCACACACACACACACACCTCTCTCACATCTCCCTCCCTCCTCAACTCTCCTCTTTTTCTCGTTTCTTCTCTTTCTATCCCTCTCTCCCTTTCCCCTTTGTTTCTCTCATTCTCTGGGTTCTCATTTGGCAAAGCAGATGCCTTTTCTGGGGCACCATACGGCGCCATCACTCACGACAAGTGCGACGGCGTGCAAGAGGGGGGGGGAGTCTTCCCCAGTGCACGGCAATTTAATGGCAAAATATGGCAAGAGTGTTGCAGCTGCCTCGTAATGACAAATTTGTGTTTAGGATAACATGGATTAACATCCCAGCATGTGCCCGTCAGAGGGGTAGGCTTTACTCATTCACACATCCCTTCTGGACCGCCATCCAAGGACCCGTCTGCTCCTCTTAACGCCGTGATGGAGAGCAATGGAGAGCTGACTTAAAAAAAAAAAAAAAATCAGTATGGATGAGCATGTGAGGGCTCGCCTCGGCGGTCGGCGAGGCACGTGCAGGGGACGCTGATGATAATGGATCCTTCGGTCGTGTGTTGACTCTGTCACGGGCGGCAGCGGTTGCTTGCTTGTTGTCTTTGCGAGAGAGAGAAGCTGATGAGTGAGTGGGTATTCAGTCAGAGTGCAGGAACACTGTGGAGTATGGGAGGTATTGTGTTGCACACTCCAGCAAAAAGTCACAATCACACGTCTGTGTAGACCTACTCACACACACACACACACACTCACACACACACATTCACACACACACACACACACACACACACACACACAGACACGTACACTCAAAATGAAATTAGGAAAAAAAAATGGCCCAGGGGAATATTCCACCCTGACTTCATCAAACAGTTGGTTATTATTTTTTCTTTCTTTTTTTTCCCTTTGGTCCCCTCCGTTATGACCTCTGAATAGCAATCAGCTCAGAGCTCTGTTGACCATTCTCCTAGCATTTGGCCTGAGAGCAATCAATAGCCGTCACTGCTCCCTGCGGTCAGACAGAGCGGGGGGCTCGGTGGACGACGGCCTCTCCCCTGACACAACGTCTCCTACCTGCACCCGTCTTCTTATTTATTCAGCCGTCGTGACTCACGCTGCGCCCACAGCACCTCTCACATCCACTCGCACCCCACAGCCTGATGCAATAACGCAATCGATAATCTTAACCCTTCTAAATGCACCAGCACCTCAGAGCTAAGATGCCATGAGCACGGCTAAGAGCTGAGAGCAGCCTGTGAAGCACTTTGGCCATCTTGTATGGATTAGTGGCACCTGCCGGGCTGTTGTTTGTCTGGGCAGGCCCGTTGATAGCCATATTTTTTCAAACTGACATTCAGGCCCACTAAACACATTAAGTCATGTCTGATCCATATATTCTTCAAAATGGGACTTACATATGTGTTTTGTGACAGTAGCACACTTCAGGTTAAAACATTACACAATGCAACACCATCCACCATCCATGGCACACTTTAGTTCCTAACTCGCTTCCAAGGCCGGTTATAGCCATAGACAAACTAGGCGACCGAATCACAATACATTTATTACTTTTTCCCTTCCGTTTTTCACTTGTATTTCTAGAAAAGATGGCCTAGGGCAGCGAAAACGGCTCTGCTCTGGCCCTGCTCTGGCCCTGCTCGCTGCCTCTCCTTAAGACTCTGGTGGGATATTCCTGGTGTTTGTACAAACAGAGCGACTCAGAAAGGCTATTAAATTATTTGGGAAAGCACTGCATTAGCAGAACACAAGCAAAGCTATTAGGCAAGCAAGCAAGCAAGCAAGCGTCAGGCAGGCAGGCAGGCAGGCAGGCAGGCAGACATGCTGCTCTCTGAACCCCCAGCCAAGGAGCTCATGAGGAGGCTGACAAACAGGGCTGATGGGTTGGGGGGGATGGATGGAGGCACATGAAGGGGTGCTCTTGGGTGAATGCACCATGACTCTTGACAGGACGCCTTGCACTAATGGGGTGTGCTCATTACGCTCATGTGTGCTTAATAGGAGGTAATCGAGGATAATGCCTCCAAGAGGCCGGAATGATATGCACTTCATTATCTGCAGGTAGCTGATGACTATGGAGGGGTGTGTGTGTGTGTGTGTGTGTGTGTGTGTGTGTGTGTGTGTGTGTGTGTGTGTGTGTGTGTGTGTGTGTGTGTGTGTGTGAATATTTGCATACACAATACAATTGCAGTAAAAAAAAACGTATGTTGATACGAGAATTATGTCATCTTAAGCTCATCTACATGCAAAATTGTAGACAAACTGTATGTTGTTAATATAGCCAGCAGAGGCAAATGCGGTTATACAACGTGCACTGGAATATTACGGAAACATTGCCATTGCAGTTGCCATTTTCAGATACTCCAAGGTCCTTCAAGGACAGCTATAGAACCAGTCCGGTATTGCAAAAATACTTTTTGCTGCCTCAAAATGACAAACAAATCCTGTCACCAGCTTTTACTGTAGCCATCAGAGAGCAAGGCCGAGTGAGAAGAAATGCAAAGCCACCTGCAAAGCCTTGCACTTGCATATGAGCATATGCCTTACAGTACACACAGGACCTCCTGGCATTCATTTCATGACAGAGATCACTAATGGAAAGATTTTTCAGCTGTGCTGTATTATTTTCAGTATACCATCATTTCATTCTCCATCTTTCTTATTACATGCTTTTTCTGATGCACACACACACACACACACACACACACACACACACACACACATACTGCACACACACACACACACACACACACACACACACACACACACACGCAGTACATGCTGTGCTCCACAGTCATCGTCTTTCTCTCTGACCTCCTTTCCTGTTCGCAGAGCTCATAGATTGGCGCTATCAAAGGGATGGAGGTGCCCTCCTCCTGGCTCCTGTGTTCCATGCCATGCCTTTTTGCGCCTGATTGCTTGTTTTTAGGATTTGCCTGTGATCACCTGGTGCAGTGTCAGGCCTTCTAATTATGCCAGTCTCATTATCACCTCCCTGATGGAGTGGAAAAGACTGCTAATTGCCAAAGAGTGACTTTTGTATCAGCCTTTATAAAGTCTCTCTCTCTCTCTCTCTCTCTCTCTCTCTCTCTCTCTCTCTCTCTCTCTCTCTCTCTCTCTCTCTCTCTCTCTCTCTCTCTCTCTGTGCGTGTGTGTGTGTGTGTGTGCATGCGTGCGTGTATGTGTGTGTGTGCGCGCACGCATGCACTCGAGTGCAGGAGTCATTGCATTATGCAGCAGTCCTTGTGCTACAGGGAGGGATATATTTATGGGGTGGACTATGTGACCTTCATTAGATAAGTGGATATTGTACAGATCATGACCATCAACTTTGCATTCTTAATAATTCCTAGGGCTGGGGGTCCATCCCTCAAAGGGTGGCTTGCAGCCAATGTTCATAGCTACCTATTAGCTATCAGTCCAATCCAGTTTGCTACCGTTGCTCTGATATACAGATAGCGAGACCACAAATACAATAGGTTTGTTTGGTTGATCGAAAAGAAAAGAGGAAGTGTAGACTCCAGCATCTGTGTGGCTCATTCGTCCATTATCTCACTCTCCACCTCAAGCTGGAGTGTGGTTGGCGTAATGGCTGCCATGCATCACCCAGTTGGCTGCTACACCTTGGTGGTGGCTAGTTAGGTCCCCCTGACTATATGACTTGATATGTGGGACTGAGTTCACCATAGTGCTGGTATCCAGGCTTAGCGTACTGTATGTCCCACCCAGCGCTCGTCAGGAGGGGTAGAGTCTCTTTAGAGGGCTGCCCAACCCATGCAGTGTATGTGAGGGGGGTCTCAGGCCATGGCTACCCTCATTAAATTCCTACGTGGTGTGTTAATGAGGGCCCTCTCGCTGACCCTGAAGCTTCACATGGAAGGTGTGTGTGTGTGTGTGTGTGTGTGTGTGTGTGTGTGTGTGTGTGTGTGTGTGTGTGTGTGTATGGGGCGTTTATTGGTGCAGGGGGACCACAGCCCCTCTCCAACCACCCCCCCCACACACACACACACACCCCACCCCACCCCCCCTTGTGATCTTCAAAGACTTAAGCCACCACCCGCCGCCTCGCCTCAGCCTCAGCCTCCACCTCCCCTCTGCCCGGAAGCCTAATTGATACACTCTTAATTCTCTTCCTCTCATTAACAATGGCGGGAGCCAACATTAATTACATTACTGCTGACCAAAAACCTTGACACGTTTTCATTAACTGAAACAATGTGGACACCATTTAAGTCAGTGATTACAATTGGACACCAGTTTTTTTTTTTTTATTGCAGTTATTACAGTCAGAGAGCTGAGGGTAGGGGTGGGGACTGGGGAGGGGGGTGTGGGGTAGTATTACACTGGACGTTACAAGGACGTCATGGTCCATCACTATTCAAATCAGTGCAGGAGCAGCGTTCCTGACCTTCACTTTGAATCACAGGAATGTCCTTCAATGTATTCTAAGGGAGCTACTTTTTTTCCTCTTCCAAAGATATCTTGTGTAATGTAATGACTGAAATAGGACCGGTTTGGATAGAATAAAGGTTTTGGGGCCAGAACCACCCACCACCCCCTCCCTCTCCACCTTCCCCTCAACAAGTTTTTAAACATGTTTTTAAACTCTGGGCTTTTCTTTTCAATGTCACCATTGATATACAATTTTATTGATTTTCAACAGCAGTATAGAACTCTTTACAGGTTTTATTTATAATACTAGAAAAGCGCAGACCTCCGCCAAGGCAATATGGTCACAAACACAATATACATTCCAGATCATGTTCTGAATCACCGATCGCCACCAAAATTTAATCAGCACATTGTACATCATACACATTGTACAAAAACTTCATCCAAATCCGTGCAGTACTTTTTAAGTTATCCTGCTGACAAACAGAAAAACAAACAGACAAACAAACAAACAAACAGACAGACAAACCAACGAGACCGAAAACATAACCTCCTTGGCGGAGGTAATAACATACCAAAGTCAAACTGAAGTGTAATTTGAATTGCATTTCATTAAAAGTTGCTTGGATTCCCAAATTTGTATCACTGTGCTGCCCTTGACGTATTACAATTCAGTGCCAGAGATACCAAAGAAATGTCTTTGGCCAACACATGGTTCAAGTCCTCCTAGTCATGTCAGTTTAAGCCACAGTCCTCAGTTAGTGACAGCTCGAGTCTGCGTCTCCAGGGTCAACATGAAAGAGTGCCTATCCTCATTAGGTTAGCATCTCTGTACTCTTGTGGGTTATTTGTTTGCATATCGTCCCCTGGCAACACTTTCCCTCTTTGTAGTGCCTTTGTCAATGGGAGCATTTGAATGCTTTTCATGTTCTGTTTTGCATAGACTTTGTGTTGTCTCTGCTCTTGATTTTGTTTTGCATTTGCCATTATTATTTGTTATGCAGATGAATCCCACATAGTCTGTCATGTTTATCCATGTGTCTACCCATTAAAGAACCTCTTTATTAAACAAATGAATGATTCAATGCAGAAGGTGTCCAAGGGAAAGAGGCAAATATAGAATTTAGAGTAGAAAATGTAGAGAAAGAAAGCATTGTTTTTTTCACCTCTCTCTTTGTCTCTCTCTCTTCCATACACACGCGTACACAAATACAAACATTCTCTCTCTCTCTCTCTCTCTCTCTCTCTCTCTCTCTCTCTCTCTCTCTCTCTCTCTCTCTCTCTCTCATACTCACATGCACACATGTACACAAACGCAAACACATTCCCTTCCCCTCTCGTTCCTATCAGTTGCGTTGCGTTTTGTCTCTGAAGAGTTGTCCCTGCTCTTCATGGCTGACACCACTCTGGGATCATGCCCAGTGTCTGCTTGCAATCTGCTTGGCACGCCCCAGTGGGCAGGAGCTATGTGCCGTGCCAGGGGCCTGCCAGCCAGGGACCAGGCCCCTGCTCAGGCCCCGTCTGGATGGCCTTGACAGCAGGCCCGGCGGAAGAAGTGGTAGCTCCCTCGGGGAGAAACATGGCCTCGGACTGACCCTACACGACCTCTGTGGAGTCAGGACCTGTCATGAGTCTGAATAGAATCTTGAATAATACCTCAGTCTTGTTGTTCCGTTGCACCAAGCATTGTGCAAGTACATCATTTGTGTGCAACAGCAGAGAAAAAGATGTTTTTTTTTTTTTTTTTCTAGTCTAGTTTCTACAGGTTTGATATTTAAAAACACAAGCGATTACAGTCTGTTGCATTTATGAGCAAGAAAGACACTTGGTCTGCTGAGCAGTGGGATTACTTTCGCTTGGTTAGTCCAAAGCAAAATGGCCTCTGAAAATTGAATATGCGAATCTCTCCCTCTCCCCATTTCTGGAATGTTAAGTGCAAAGGCGGTCCATAAAGTTGATGCTTATTTGAATTTAAAGTACTGACCTTACTTGAGGAGATGAGGAGGGAGAGGAAGAGGAGGGGAAAGTTCCTTAATGATTATGCAGAATCAATATCGACTTGAATGTAACCAATATTGATCCGGCCTTCGGGCTCCATGATGCGGGAAGGGCTGTGGCCATAAATATTATTCTGTGGCAAGTGCTTTAGATGCTGGCTGAGGCCGCGGCTCCGAGGATGGATTGCTGTTGGAACAAGTCTATTTGTGATGACCCAGACCTTTAGGCTGCGTAATCCTTTTCTGCGGCAGAGTTATTGGCCTCGCAGGAAATCTGGAGATGAGGTGCCACTGCTTTGGGAGAGATGAGGAGCAGATAGATCAGACCCTTGTCCTCTCCTCTCCTCTCCTCTCCTCTCCTCTCCTTTCCTTCTCTCCTCTCCTCAACTCATCTGTCCCCGTTTATAATTGTACAGACACAGATAGACACTTACACAGACGGGCCTCACTAAAAAAATGGTTGTTTTGATTGTTCTCTGCAGCACCCAAAGTTTTAAAGCTGAAATGTAACATGATCGCTGTTGATTTCTCAAATCATAGACACTTCTACAATCGATAGCCAAACACCCAGAGGCAGAGGCGGTGTCTGGACATTTCCATTTTGACGGGAATATCAGGGCACTTTGCGACGACGATGGCCACGGTAATATATGGGTGTTTAAAATGTGAAATGGACTCTGCAAATCAATAGTGCTACTGCCGTCCTCTAATAACTCGGGATTGGAGGGAATCGGCAAGCAGGCGTTTAATTTGGGCTTTTATAGCAGTTATCAATCAGGGCTATAGTAATATACTGTATGATCTCTGTGCTCAAACAGCCAATTTCGGTATTGATGATTCTCTCACTTTGATGAGAATTTTACATGATTTCCATGTAATTTGTCGCCTGCCAGAATCACATTTATTTTTTTTTATTCCAATAATGCTGATCAGTTTCTTTTTTTAATGATATGCATTACAATACCAGTACTTCAGATTTATGCTTTTAATTTCTTCCTCTTTTGTTGGATAGGACGAGACTTTTTTTTTAGGTTCAGTCAGTCTAGCCGGGCCAACATTAAATACGCTGTAAGATAGTGCAAGCTTTAGTCCCACATGGGTTTTATGATCCAATAAACCCTCACACTGATAAGATGGTGCCTTCAGGTCCTCTGATGCTGCAGATATAAGTGACTGAAAAGCATTCTCCGCCAGCTGATATGTGGTCTGTGGCTCGGGGACTCCGTCTCAATCCATCTGTAGCACGATTCCACAGCTTTAGCAGGACATGGTAATGGGCATCCCATCAATATCCAACCCCCCGCAGGACAAGTTCCCACTTTAAGGTCAGGAGGTCAAGCATACACTCTCGGACGAGTTAGCATTTCCCACACCCCATATATCTTCAATGTCCAATTTAAAAGAACTGTTTTTCCACATATAGCCGTTTTGACTGACTCCAGATAATTTATTTCACCGATTACTTCTGTCCCGATGTGTCACATGGCAGCTGTGTGTGTGAATGTGTGGACTCTCTCTTTCTGTGTGTGTGTGTGTGTGTGTGTGTGTGTGTGTGTGTGTGCGTGTGTGTGTGTGTGTGTGTGTGTGTGTGTGTGTGTGTGTGTGTGTGTGTGTGTGTGTGTGTGTGTGTGTGTGTGTGTGTGTGTGTCTGTAAATGGTCCCTGTGTGCTCATTCAGATTTGTATAGCCTGCAGTGGCTTGCCAAGAGAGAAAATGAAAATGCTTCCTCTCTGTCACTGTCTGTTTTTTCCCAGCTCAGTGTCATGTATATCTCTGCATCTGTCCTGCATCTAACTGCATTGTTTTCCTGTGTGATATGCCACATTAACCGAAAGAGCAGCCTAATGGGAGTTTTAATATCCGTTATGTACTCTAAAGATGTTGCTATCATCTTTGCACATTTCTCTCCCTCGCTCTTATATTAGCACGCTAGATGAGTTGTCTATTATTGTGATATCATATCGTTTTTAGCACTGGTTACAGTTTTGTATGCTAATGGTCTGTAATTGAATGTTTGAAACAAGCCGATGTTATGAGACTCTTACGCTACCCTACACGGTGCCACCAGTAGCCTGAGAGCTTTGCGATGTTAGGTCCCATTAGGTGAAATCGAAACAGCAGCCCACGGAATTAGCCCACATGGGTGCAATAGCAAATACTGTAAAGGCTGCTTAAGAGGCCATTATGTCCAAGCGGTCCCCTGCGGTCAGCCTGCAGCCACGAAGGGTGGATAAGGGGCCAGTGCTGTGGTGCAGTGATGTCCAGTTGTTTTTTTTTTTTTTTTTACTGGAGTGACCCAGTTCCTTTTTTATAAAGCTGTGTCATCACTGAAAATCACACCAGTTCCCGCCAGTTGCTCTCCTTGGAGTGAAATCTTGACAGTGGAAGAATAACGGATGAATGACACTCACACACACACGCGCACGTATGCACACACACTCACACACACACACACACACACACAAACACACACACACACACACACACACACACACACACACACACACACACACACACACACACACACACACACACACACACACACACACACTCATACACAGAGCCACATTGTACCTTGAATTTCTGTAAAGGTCTCACACTCACACAGCTCGGTGTTAGCCAAAGTTGGGACATGGCAATCCCAAACACTCCTGCACCTGTGCCAAATAAAGAGTGTGCCGGCCGCCAGCGATGCACCTCTCAAAGATGCCAGGGCGTATTGTTCACTAATGGATAGAAGCCTCGCCACACGGTGAACCCCTATGCTCGAGGAGTGAGGCACGCTGCTAGAATTCCTGTCATGTTTTGCCGATATGACACTAAGTGGATTATGCGAGATTAAATATGACAAAAGAAGGGGTGGGGGGTGGGGGGGTGGGGGGGGACTTGACATTGCTCGATGGCACTGTGCCTTGAATGAGAGGAGTTTGATTTGTAATGTAATATAGAGCCTGCATAAACTCTATAATTATGTCTCCCGCCCATGGGGAGACAGACATATTGCCTTTGCTGTTCTGTCATTTCTCTCCATGTTATTTTCTTCTGAGAACTTTGTCTACAATCGTGACATTGCTTTCTGGGATTTATTTCTCATTAAATGGGTCTGCAGAGTGTTCTTAAGTACAAACGTGGGGGGACTTGCTTCATACAAATTCAAAGCATTTACCTTGTAAATATTTATGAATCATATAAATACTGAGTCACCTAGATCTTCTCTATTCTTAAGAGTGAGATTTCTACAGCCAGATGTTGGAACTGTGAAATGATTGATCTTAATGTAATCAGTCATCTGTATAGTTGGTAGAGAATGCCATAGTCTTTTCCTGTTTTTCATATAAACACAATATTTCAGTCAATTAAGATGTGAGATTTGAGTGTGCTGTTGATGCTCTCGTGCTGATGCAGAACTTTATAGATTATGTTGGGATGTCATTGTTGTCAAAAAGATTGTTAAAGATTGATTGCATAATCCATCAAATGATTAAAATTTCATTTGCTAATTTATACTGAATCATGTCCAAACATGACATCAGTGTTGAAATATTCATTTTGGCCACCCTTACTAAATCCATTTGTAATATAGAACAACTCCAAAGCTTGTGTGTGTTCTCTCATATACCATTGGAAGTTTTACTGGAGAGTGGGTCTCATTCCCCAAAAAAAAAATAAAGGAAAGAAAAACACTCTCCAATGACAAAGGTTGAACAGGCTAGACAGCTTTACTTGTGTGGATGTGTCATGACATCATCAGCAATGGCAAGGTTTGAGTAGCAAACCAGCCTGGATCCACCTTGGGGCTGAGATGGGAGTCTGTGAGGCACGATGCGATGCGACGCGACGCAGTGCCGGCATCGCTACGGCTGCTCAAGTTATTATTACCCAGAAGACAGCCGACATTCAAGTGGCTGCCGCCTCGCCTTCTGCTCCACAGCACCATAGCACTCAAATTAAGGTCTCTCTCCATTCCATCACGGGTGAATTGAAGAAATGGTGCTTCCTATTCCCCCTCCTCCTCTTCCTCCTCCTCCTCCTCCTTCCCGCCTTATACATGCCCCCACCTGCTAGAGAAGCCATTCTGGTCCTCCCAACCTATCGCTCACCTTCCATCATTTCTCTGCTAGTCCCTCTGACAAGATCTCCATTTTCCCAATATTGCAAAGAACTTTTTTTGTTGTTGTTTATTTATTTATTTATTTTTTTCTAGATGTGTGTTCAATCCTCATTTTCACGTTTCCCATAGACAGGTCTGCCCCTTCAATCCCTGTGTATGCATGTGTGTGTGAGAGAGAGAGAGAGAGAGAGAGAGAGAGAGAGAGAGAGAGAGAGAGAGAGAGAGAGAGAGAGAGAGAGAGAGAGAGGGAAAGAGAAAGGAGAGGAAGATACATACAGATATATATATACAGACAGGAAGAAATAGAGGTGAGCTTGCTGTCATTAGCTTTAAAATGAATACACACACACACACACACACACACACACACACACACACACACACACACACACACACACACACAAAGCTCTAGATATATCTCATGGTAGTCGGGCGGCAGGCATTGTGATCCAAATTAATTCCTGCTCTCCTTTTATTGATGGAGCCTTTGCCGGCAGACCTTTAATTCTTTGTCTATTAAAATTAATTTAGCCACCATCGACACAACAGGATGAGCGGCGATGAAAGCACTTAGTTCCCTGGAGTTGTCTTATCAAATGGAAAATTACTTCTTTGTAATCGATGGGAGAAATTTTTCCTTTGAGATCTTTTGTCCACTAGAAGACAGCAGGGACAGCCAATGAGAACATGATAAATGGACAGAAGGGGAATAATCAAAAAGAGATGAGAAAAGCTAAGCTGTTAGTGTGGGATATGACCCAAGTGAGAATCTCAGCAGTGTTAATAATTCATACAGTGAGAAAAATATATCCCTAAATGAATTGGGCAAACAGAATGTTTAATTTTATGGTAATGTCAGGCTAAGTAATATTGCAACATTAGTGTTCCAATTTAAACACCTCTCCGATCTCAGATTATGAGCGAATATAGGGCAGAATATAGTCCAGGGTCTTTGCCCAGTTGCAGCAACTTACTCCTAAACAGCTTCCATTGATTCATACCATTGATTTCTTTTGTATGAAATGCTTCCACACAACAGGTTCTGTGTAATCTTTTCATTACCGAAAGGCTATTTTATTACCATCCATTAAACGGTCTTCCCAGGACCATCTTACCTTTTAAACCGCAGGTTAATGTTTCATCAGGAAACTACTCCTAGAGCCAGTCGTGCATGCTCCCCTTATCTGATGCCCCGCACGACCTTGCCCTGTGCTTCTTTTTGGCCTCCATCACCTGACAAAAGTGACTGAAATCGAAGATAAAAGAGGATCAACAAAAGAAAAATAGAAGGTTGCATTGATTGATTCAGTAAAGGTTTAAAGGAAAGCCCCAAGAAAGGGCCCCTGCCTATCCACTCTGCTTCTTCAACCGCTACTAGGGATCGGGGCTCGTAATCTTTGAGGTGAAGACAGAGGAACTACTCTAGACGTACAGTAAAACAATCTCTCAGCCACTCACTGCTGGAAGTTCCAATAACATAGCTTTACCTATCCTGCCAAACACAAACACCCATACTCACACAAATGCAAATAATTTGTAACAAGATTGACTGACAGTTAGAAATTGGGTAGTGAGCGGGGGTGAAGAGAAAACTGTCTTCCATGTTCTCTTCTGTTTGCTTTTCTTTTCTTTTTTTCTTTTTTGAAAAAAAGAAAAGAAAAAAACATTCGTTTGCTATCTCCAGCTGCACTGCATTGTGCTAGACATTTCCCCCTTTTTACATTCTGTGCATCTGGCCTCCAGTTTGCAAGGTCACACAGAACATGTGCCTGTGATTCGGTTATTATTATTATGGCTATTGTCAAAGCTCTTACCATTTGTGAATACGTCAAGCTGCCTTTTGCTTCCCTCAAGGATACATTGTTTACACACTTGTGTTTACATTCGTGTTCTTATTTGCTCACACTGCACAACTTTTACCCAAATGTTCAACTCCACTGTGCATGTGACCTGAACTGCTGAATAATAATAATGATAATAAAAAGTGTCCTCTTCCACTGAGCTCAGGTTGGCAATGCTATTTCCTTGCCTTGGTCATGTTTACTATTCTGCACTCTCCTCTCCTGGACATTGTGTTCTCACTCCCAGTCTTCCAAAGGTGCACTGAAAGGGAAAAAGTAAAAAAAAAAATCCCCAAAGCCCCGGTGGACCCCTTGTGTCACCCGTACAAAATAGACAGAGAGAGCAAAGTAAGTAAGTATGGGTTGGGCGTGAACTGAACTGTGTGATGCGGGTGATCAGCGTAAGAGGGGTCGTGCTGCGGTACAGTTTTAGAAGAGTGCCCACGAATGTCTCCTGGTGGTGGCACATTATCATCAGGTCAGGAGTTGAATCTGAAAACGCTTTTTTGCACAGATGGTGTTAGGCTCTCTGGTTCAGTTTCTCTGAATAGTAATTAGTCCCAGCCTCCTCTATGTCTTACTTGAACTCAGCCACATGAACCTCTCACCCCACACACACTCACACACACACACACACACACGCACGCACACACACACACACACACACACACACACACACACACACACACACACACACACACACACCTTCTGCTCCCCTTCACAGATGATGCTCAGTAAGGATTCCCTCAGTAAGGATTTCCAGTCAGGAACGTAAAGAAAGGTTTAAAAAGTAGTTGTTCTGATAGCTCAGATTAAACTAGGCTACAGTTTCAATCTACAGGCAGATAGACGCATTTCCCCTCCCTTATATGTGAAAATGGGTCTACTTTCACTTGTTTTCCTTATATATTTCTGTCAAGTCAAAAATAAATAAACATGGTATTTTATTCTGGACCAAAGCCAGTGAACTATTGTCTGGTACCCAATAGTTGGTCGCTGTAGTTATAATTCGTTATAGTTGTATTTTCAGGCACTGGGCCCCATCTTAGCACTAAATGATTTTGAATATTACAGTAACACAAAGGAGAATCAATAGTAGTTCCTCCTTGGTGTTCCCCAACAACTGTGTTCTTTACCAGAGGTTAGTGTTGTTATTGTTGGTGGTGGTGCAGGTATTTTGTTGATGTTGATGTTGTTGTTGTTTGTGTTGGTGTTGCCGATGGTGTTGGTGTTGTGTTTGGTGATGTTGATGTACAGTAGGCATTTTGTTGTTGGTAATGGTGATGGTGTCTGCGTGTAGGATGGTTGTCAAGGCGTGGCTGTTGTTGTTGTTGTTGTTGCTGCTGCTGCTGCTGTTGCTGATGGTGTTGCACACTGGGAGAGCAGTTAGTTAAAACAGTTTCATCAAATTCTGTGTAGGAGTTTAATCATCCTGTGCATCCTCTTTACCCTCCTCACCTCCAACCTACTCGTGCCTCCCCTCATGCCCTGAAGCCAACTGTGAGGCTGCTGGGCCAGCCTGCCTGCTGTAAGCAACTACTGAGCAACATGCAGGCAATACCCAGCCTCTGACTGGAGGATGACTTATTTTATTTTTCTCTGTCAGGGTACTTTACATCATCAAAGCATGGCACCCTCATGTAATATTAAGCCAAGTTAAACCAGCAGCGATGCTGCTGTTTACACAACATTAGTGAGGTTTGGAAAAGCCACATGCGGAGATCTCTGCTCTCAAGCAGCCATTTTGTAGTGACTGTGTCTGTACATGGTGTGTGTGTGTGTGTGTGTGTGTGTGTGTGTGTGTGTGTGTGTGTGTGTGTGTGTGTGTGTGTGTGCGTGTGTGCGTGTGCGTGTGTGTGTGTGTGTGTGTGTGTGTGTGTGTGTGTGTGTGTGTGTGTGTGTGTGTGTGTGTGTGTGTGTGTGTGTGTGTGTGTGTGTGTGTGTGTGTGTGCATGTGTAGGCAAGACTACCATGAGCACCTCTACAGTGTAAAAAAAAAATCACAAGTCAGTAATAACGTTTTACACACAGGATGCCTGCTGGCTTCACAGACGTTAGATTTCTCTCTCAATCTGACTAGTTTCTCTTTAATACTGAGATTGGTCTTATTTACAGAGTCCCATTGCTCTGATAGCCTCCATAAAACAGGTCAGCATCCTAATTTGCCAGTAGGAGTATGACAAGTATGTTTAGACATGGTGATTAAGAAAATAAATGTGACCCAGGGAATGTGTGTGTGTGTATTTGTGTGTGTGTGTGTGTGTGTGTGTGTGTGTGTGTGTGTGTGTGTGTGTGTGTGTGTGTGTGTGTGTGTGTGTGTGTGTGCAGAGGGTAAGTGTGGCTTAGTAAATGGCTTAACCTCTGACTGAAGCCCCCGCTTGTGTTTAGTGTGCCTGAGAGAGAGGGCACTTCTGTCTTCAGAATGGGTTGACTCCTTGATACAGTCTTAATCTAATCATCCAGAAGCTTTAGAGGTGAAGTGGACTATTGTGATGAAGTCAAATCCTCTGCAAATTTAGCCCATTAATCCCACGAACAGGCATACACAGGCACGCGCACGCGCACACACACACACACACACACACACACACAGTCTCATTTGCCTTTTTATATAAGCAGATGATTTGCACATGGTTGGGAGAACCATTGGGGTGGTCAGACAATGAAAGAAAAAATTAAAAATGATAAAATAAAATCTAAGGAGTGCAGGGGAGGCGAGAAGAGAAAGTGGTTCACGGAGCAGAGGAGAACCATTAATTCTCATTACAGAAAATAGATCATCTTTCCTAATTAGAGGGCAGATTTTTACCCTGGCATATATATGGAGTAACACAAGCCCAGCAACATGGCGACGGCCAACGATTAATTAGGCAAAAGCTAAGGAGTGCGCGGCTCACCCGAATGAGAGACGGCTTATTAAATGCAAAGAGCCTGATTTACTGGAGGTGGTGTCCTCTGGGAAAATATTATCCCCATTTTCCACCAGGATAGTTAGCTGTTGTGAAGATGAGATATGGC
>JAODXP020000004.1:420000-425000 GCA_027497455.2 Sardinella longiceps
GCCTAGTCCTGCAAGGTAACATAAAGGGGAAAATCGTAGCCTGAGGCGAGAGCAAAACTCTTGTCATGCAAATTGCTCACATCCGGCAGCGGCAGCTCACAGCTGTTTGGGGAATAGCCGCGTATTTCAGAGTGTTCTTTATTTCTCTACCGTTTGATATAGAGGGGTGTTGGTCTTGTGCGCGTTCGCCTCGGCTATTGCTTGATGCCCTCCCCTTCTCCCCGTGCCTCTATTCTCCTTCACCCCCCCCCCCCCCCGTCCCTCCCTCCCTCCCCCAAGCACCAATCCACTCGCTTATGTTCTTTCCCTCTCTTCTTTCCTCGCGTGGCAGTCCATTTTCACAGCAGAAATGAGGAGGGTTTTGAAGCGGGGCTACATGCCATTCACTGGCGGGGGGTTTCAGATCGTCGGTGTTGGGGCACAGAACAATTAGAAACGCGTTGGCGTTTAAATGAATCGGCGCTTATCGGCAGTGGGTCTGCAGCCAGCCGATTGCCATGGAATCCAATCTCCTCATTGTTTTAAAACTGAGTCACTCTCCCCTCCTCTCCCCTCCCTGCCCCCCTCCCCTCCTCTCCTCTCCTCTCTTCTTTCCTCTTCTCTCTCTCTCCCACCCTGTTCCTCTCCCCCTCTCTATCCCTCCCTTCCTGTTGCACAGACACATGGGCTGAATGCTAAGCCAGCCAGAGGATGAGCGATGCTCTCTAAGCCCGTCTTACTCATCCGATTGTTATTAGATTAATGGTCCAGGAGATGCGGCTGCTCCATTCCAAGAAGTTGTTCAGGGAAAAAGGTGTCGTGGGTGACTCTTATGTGTGTGTGTGTGGGTGTGGGTGTGTGTGTGTGTTTGTGGGTGTGTGTGTGTGTGTTTGTGGGTGTGGGTGTGGGTGTGGGTGGGTGGGTGGGCGAAGGCTGGAGTGAGATGGCTGTGACTCAGTCTCCCATGAGTCGGCATTGGCAGTCCACCTTTGCCCCCACCCACTGGCATTCCCTTCAGCATCCTCCTCCTCGATGCCCCCAATCCCCCTTCACAACCTCAACACCCACTCCCTCCGATGACTCCCCCACCTTCTTCGCCAGCATCCCCACACCCTAGGACTCCCACCACTCCACCTCTCCTCTCCTCTCCTCTCCTCTCCTCTCCTCCCTGCTCCCCTCGCTCCCCTACCTCTGTCACTCATCCTACTGCTTCACTGCCAAGGCAAAATGAAGAAAAACAAAGGAACAAAAGAGAAAGGGAAGTGAAAAAAATCAAGTTGCTAATCTGGTACGAGCAAGTGGGCAAGGAAGAGAGACAGAGACAGAGAGAGAGAGAGAAAGAGAGAGAGATAAAGAAGAGAGAGAGATGGAGAGAGGGAGAAAAGCAGAGGCAGACGGGGGATGTTAAAGCATTGTTTCCATGGAGAATAATCCTAATACCATCCCCATTGCAGCGCAGAGCCAATTACCCAAACCTCTGTCTCATCCAGCCGTGCAGTGTGTCTCTGTCTCTGGCTCTGGCTCCGTCTCTTGTGCACCCCCCCCCACTCCTCCACGCCCAGAGGCACGGGCACGCCGTGCTCCAACAAAACTTAACTTATTAACTTATTAACTTTGGGGAGCAGTTAGACTTGTTTTAAACACTTCAAAGGGCCCTCTGGTAAAGCGTTTGATCTTCTGTTCTTTTTTTCTTTCTTTTTCTTTTCTTTTTTTTCTTCTTCTTTCTTTCCCCCTTATTCTTTTTCACCTGCTTTCGAGCAAGGCCATAACATGGGTGAATTATCATGGCTGTGCTTCATCTGCGGAAGACCTTGTGCAGAGAGGGAGAAAAATCCTTATTCCGGCCCCCAGAGTGGATTTGATGTCGGGCCGTTAGCTGTGTGCTTGCATGTGGATGGCCCTCATGCGGCCTATGCTCACAGGAGTCGGCACCGACAGAGGGAGCAAAAAGAGGACTCTACACTGCCGACCCCCCCACCATCACCCCCGCACACACACTCCATTGCCCCCCCGTCCCCCCCCCCCCCACACACACACAACCACCACCACCTCCTCCGCCTCCTTCATCCATTCCCTGGCTTCCGGACAAAAGGAAGGCTTAAATGGCTATGGGAATGCAATGCGTGAATGAGGAAATGATGGCACCCAGCACATCTGCGCCATATGTTGGACTGCTTTTAACCTTTGGGGAGTGACACTAGTGCAGGAATAAATGAGCCTCCTCTGGCAGCAGAGCAAACACACACACACACACACACACACACACACACACACACACACACACACACACACACACAGACCTACATACACAGACGTACACACACAGACGTTATCTCCTCCGCTGTTTATGTCTCATTTTTGTGTCTCCATGCTCCTAATTTCCCTCCTCGTTCTCTCTTCCTCCTCCCTCCTTCTGTCTGTATACTCGCGGAGACTCTTTGCTCATCAGAGGTGGCAGGTGTGTGTCTGTGGCTCCTGGGTGTTTCTGGGGCGATAATGTGGCTCCTAATGAGCCCATGTCCTTTCCCTGATTTCCACTGCTGAACCTAATTGCAGTGTGTTTGTAGCCATGATTGTGATGGAGGGGGAGAGATTTACATGTTAGAAAGTCCTCGTTTGTGATTGTGTATTTGTCTGTGTGTGTGTGTGTGTGTGTGTGTGTGTGTGTGTGTGTGTGTGTGTGTGTGTGTGTGTGTGTGTGTGTGTGTGTGTGTGTGTGTGTGTGTGTGTGTGTGTGTGTGTGTGTGTGTGTGTGTGTGTGTGTGTGTGTGTGTGCGTGTGTGTGTGTGTGTGTGTGTGTGTGTGTGTGTGTGTGTGTGTGTGTGTGTGTGTGTGTGTGTGTGTGTGTGTGTGTGTGTGTGTGTGTGTGTGTGTGTGTGTGTGTGTGTGTTTCTCTTTGTGTATGCCTGTTTGTCAGTCCTGTCTCCATTCTCCACTTTCTCCTCTGCTGGTGGCCTAATCACTCCATTTGTTTTGCCATGCTGGGTGCGGCATTCTTCATCTCCCACTTTTATCTGCAGCTGTTCCCAGCAGAAGGGAAATTCATTTGTGTCAGTTCTGGCCTCCCAGCTTCCCTGCCATCACTCTAGGAAAGCAGTGCATATATCCAGGGCTGTGAACTCAAAGGGCGTAACTGAGATTTTTGTCAGAATTGAGTTATGTATATTTACCTGAATACACCTGAAACGCCTTTGATGAGCTCCTTCTACTGACCAAATGATATAATGAATATTAACCAAAACTACTAAAGTCTTAGCTGTGAACACACAGCAGTTAGAGCCAGAAGGGTGAGTTTATTTTGAATGAAAGGTTATTTATGATGTATTGTGTCAATAAATGTCCTGTAAATAGGTGAAATCTAGAAATCTATGTATAGAATTATGAAATGTCACTTACAGCCATTAGACTCTCAGTCCTCGATATACAAAACACACACACACACACACACACACACACACACACACACACACACACACACACACACACACACACACACACACACACACACAGCATCAAAAGAAAGCATCAAAATAAACCAGATTCAGACACTCAAACGACCTGTAAGAAGTACATCAAATCTATTTCTGAACACACACATAAAGACAGATATTGTGTACAGACAAAAACAGTCAAAATGCTAAACCCGTCCATATACATGCTGCCTAAAAGCAAAACTAATTACATAACCTGATAAAAACGGTATGTGGCAACATCAAAGGGTTGAAGCTCTGACTGTGCCTCCACTGAGGTCCTGAAGTCAAGCTGCTTCTCTAAGGAGGCGACATTGAGCATGTCAGTCCTTTAGTATCACTGAAGAGGACTGCAGTGGAGTTCATAGAGGCCACTTCAATGGATTGCTGATTTGAGACCGGATGCAATTACATCGACTGCCTTGAAAGGCATTAGTGCATTTCTTGCTTTCCTACGGAATGGAAAAAAATAAGAGAAAATAAACAATTAATTGATCCAGATGAGTAATATGTAATCATGTTAAAAGGAGACCATAAACAACTCTCCTGTCTTTTTCTTAGAAAAATAGACTTAATTTAGTGGAATAAGCTGAAAAATGTAATATCAGGACGGAGCAATATTTATAGTTGAAGTCATCCTATTTGCCTGGCAACTATAAATGAGTTAGCAGATTTCCACTGCATTGTGAGTGACTAAAAGTTTTCCCATAGTCAATACCTCTGAATGAGAGAGGGACAAGTGTAGGATTACAAAAAAAAAACATAATTGCTGCACTGAGTTTTAAATTTTGCTCGTTAATGAATTTGTCTTATTTTTCCTGATTCTAAAAACAAATTGCTGAACCTATAGAAGAAAACTGTGTGAATGTGTGCTCTGTCAATAACTGATGACATAACATAATAACAGCAATTGTTATACCTTCATAAAACAATAGATTCTTTTCCCACCCTGTTCTCATCGGATAATTGTTATTTTGCATAACCAACTCACCTGTGCTTCGGAGAGGGCAGGAAGGATGTCTTTAGAGCAATCTATATTCTCATACATTGATTTCATCACCCTGGTCAAAGATTTTATTGCTATAGGCTTCCAACAGCTTAATTAAAACTATCTGAATTTAATTGGATGTACAATTTATGGGTTATTGTTGCAGAAAAAGAGCAGCACCTGTAAAACATTTGGCTGGAAGGTGTCTGTTAATTGGAGACTGGGGGCAAATGTTATATCTGTCCAGTTAATGAACTAATTAGATAAAACAATATCTGCGGATGTTCCTGAAGATGGCTGTTTTGACTTTCTCTAGTCTTTGCCTTTGACAGTGCACTCAAAGGATTGCTGTGAAGGACAAGTACTCTTGCTCGAAGTAAACAAGTGTGTGTGTGTGTGTGTGTGTGTGTGTGTGTGTGTGTGTGTGTGTGTGTGTGTGTGTGTGTGTGTGTGTGTATTTGTTTGCATGTGTGTTTGTGTTTGTGTTTAAGGCAAATGATATCTTCACCTGGCTGTTGTTCCACCACTGCATTATGCTGAGAGACAGAGAGAGAGAGAAAGAG
>JAODXP020000004.1:430000-688520 GCA_027497455.2 Sardinella longiceps
GTGTGTGTGTGTGTGTGTGTGTGTGTGTGTGTTGGTGTGTTCATGCGTGGGTGTTTCTCTTCGATTAGTCCTTGGCCACCGGGACGGGAGTGATTTAGGCTCAGCGTCCTTCTCCAGTGATTTAGGCACTCATGCCTGCTTCCCAGTGCATTAACCTCATCAGCAGTTTTGAGGCAGCCTCGACTCTGCTTCCTCAGGCTGCCTTTCCCTCCTTGGCCCCTCTCTCTCTCTCTCTCTCTCTCTCTCTCTCTCTCTCTCTCTCTCTCTCTCTCTCTCTCTCTCTCTCTCTGTCCCACTCTGAAGTAGACTTGCTTTCGTCTCATTTCTCGTCTCCTGAGCCTGGCCTGAACTCAGGGAGATGCAGAGCTCTCCTGCCAGGAGACCATCACCACCGGAAACATCAAGGGAGCCGTCCGTCCCCACATGGGTATCAAGAGTCCCCGAGTGGCCTTGAAGAAATGGAGCTCTGGTGTTGTTATATTTGAGCAGCTGCCCACTTGTATGCAGAGAGAGAGAGAGAGAGAGAGAGAGAGAGAGAGAGAGAGAGAGAGAGAGAGAGAGAGAGAGAGAGAGAAAAGAAAAGACAGAGACTATGCATTCGGGTTTCACATGTGCTTTGTGTCTGCTCCCAGTCTGAGCCAGTTAAATCCGTGTGGAGTGGTGGGACAGAGGCAGCCGACTGTTCCCAATTGATGTCTCCTTTCTCTCTTTTTCTGTCACATCCACTCAGAGGCGGCAGCCCAGGTCTGTCTGTGGTGCCGCTCACAATGGAGGCCCCCGCTATCTAAATCTAGACACCGCTTGCTCTTCCTCTTGAGTTTCTGTTCCTCCCATTCCTTTCTTCCTCTTGCTCCCCTGCTCTCCACCGGCTGACGTGGCCTACTTCAGGCAGAATTCAGGCAATATTGTTGTTGTTCGGTGTTTGTATTTACAAAATGTTTCAATTTCTTAGCAAGAGCTTTTCAGTGACTTCATTTCGTTTAATTTCAACATAGAGCAAAGATGGCAAACAAGCTGCGTCTCAAGCCAATGAGGTCAATGAAGATCTTTTGTCCTTGTATTCTGTTGTTCAATCTATTCAAGCATCCTTTTAAATATGTACTCAAGCAATGTTCTCAATGCTCAAGTGTACCCACCTGGCTTTGAATCGTCTTAGTGTTTATATATAAAAAAAGCAATTGAATGTGTCTACCCAGGTGGAAAAGATACAAATCTTGAAAAAAACATTACGCTTTACATCTAAACCTCAGTTAAAATAAAAAACCCAACTACCAATGTAATTTTGCTTTCAGATGCAAATTTGAGTGACCATACAGGGAGACAGCCTACATACATACCTTCAGTGCAGGCATTTCACTTATCCAAGTTGGCCAGTACACAGACTTACAGTGCAATTAGGGCTGTAACGATATTGTATCGAATCGAGAAATCGTGATACGCAGAGTCATGATACTGTATCGTGATACAAGAGGGCAGTATCGTGATACACCTTTTCAAAGTTCTGTAACCCTTCAGTCCAGAAAACAACCACATAATATGATGCAATGGTGATTCCAAGCTTCAAAACAATATCATTGTTATTTTTTAAACTTAAAATAAAAATATTGGTAGCCTCTTGTAACCTATTCTAGCCATAAATGATTATCTAAAAGATATATTCAAAAAATAGTGGGGTGCATCGAACCGTAGGCCAAAAATCGTGATACGAACCGAATCGTGAGTTGGGTGTATCGTTACAGCCCTAAGTGCAATGGATACAATGTTTGTGATAATAATATCTCATGAGTGTAAGAGAGATGTGGCTGCTCTCATTTGTGTTTCAAGCGCTCACATATTCATTGCCATTGCTGTGAGTGCACAGTACCACACACAACACTCAGATTTCCCAATCTGCCTTTCCCCCGTGGGTCCCATGTTCCTATAACCGCCCCCGACACACACACACACACACACACACACACACACACACACACACACACACACACACACACACACACACACACACACACACACACACACACACACACACACACACACACACACACACATTGTCCCTCATGTGTAGCGCATGTAACCAGGCAGTAATGGGGGCAGTAGCTGCTGGAGCAGTGGCCATTACTCTGTGAAGCTGTATTTAAGCAAACAGCTCCCCCTCTGAGAATGGGCCCATAAATCTGAAACCCACAGACGCAGGCTCCCAACTGACAAGACCAGGAGTCAAAGAAGGGGGAGAAGGGCTAGCAACATGTCTCGCTGAGAGAGAGAGAGAGAGAGAGAGAGAGAGAGAGAGAGAGAGAGAGAGAGAGAGAGAGAGAGAGATGGAGGTGGAGGTGGAGAAGAGGTGGAAGGAGAAGAGAGAAGTGGCTTCCTTCGTATGCCAATGCACTTAGCGGGTAGTATGTGTATCCCCCGGTGGCACACACCCCTTCATAGGTGCTGACAGGCTGATTTATTTACACTCCAACTACACCATGCGAAACCAGCCCCAACCACCTACTTACGTGGATTGCACACACACGTGCACGCACACACACACACACACACACACACACACACACACACACACACACACACACACACACACACTTACATGTAAACATATACTACACACATACTCCCACACACACACACACGCAAGTGCACAAGCAAACACTCTACACACGTAACACCCACCAACATAATAAAATTAAACAAACATAATAAAAAAATGCACTTTTCTGCTGTTGATAAGTAATTATCCCACCTATTTAATAATTTCCTGAAAATGTTGTACCTGTTGCAGGCCACCAATATAACCATGCATACACACACACACACACACACACACACACACACACACACACACACACACACGCACACATTGTATTTTTCCGCTTTGATGCACAAACATGTGTTGATGACAGACGTGGCCTACACACATTGTCTCTTTCTGTTATATAATGGAAGTTTGCAAACCTTTGATCATGATGATGGCTTCCAACATAGTGGCAACATCAACACATTTTCCCCTTAGATTCTTTTCTTTTCTAAAGGCTTTTTCCCTTACCGCTGCTCCTTTGTAGTAGCATCGCCCCTCCTGCCTGTCACCAACACTAATAGTGAGTCAATTACCGGGGCCAATAAGAACGATTGTATGTGTCTGGGTGATTTAATGTGGCTATCTCACCTGGCTCTTAAAACCAAGGGAAAGCATTGCAGTCTCTCTAGGGAGAAACAATAGCCAAACACATGTGCCTTCTGATACTGCACTCCCCTCCGTAGACACGCATGCATGCAATCAATGCAGTCAACCTTACTGTATATCAGAGACAGTGCGGCCGTCCTTGGCCGGTGACAGCATGTTGATTGGATGGGATTGATTTAAAAATTACAAACCGGACTGGTGCGGACTGTAACTCAGAAGGTAGAATGAGAGGAGGAAGTGGTAAAAAAAAAAAAAGATAAAGATGGCGTACAATTGTGCTTCCTTGGTTGAGGGTGGATCAGGAACAGTATATTTGAGTGGCACAAACGTATTAAAACTTATACAAGCACCATGGTGCTGTCCTTCTTTAATCAATAGCTCCTGCAAGAGGGAAAGAAAAATCCAAATAAAATCTGTCAGACTTTGTCTTTGTCTTTTCACCCACACTCTTATGTTTCCTCTCTCTCTCTCTCTCTCTCTCTCTCTCTCTCTCTCTCTCTCTCTCTCTCTCTCTCTCTCTCTCTCCCTCCCTCTCTCTCTCTCCCCATATCTGTCACTCAAAGGCAGTACTTTTGGAAATTGCTCCAACCACTTTGTCTTTTTTTGTGAGAGGTACAGGGAGAGACATTGCTCTTTAAAAATAATAATTTTTAAAAAAGCCCGCAGAGGAAGAAGCACTTCTTTAGATAATTGCAATTAGTAGATTTGGCCGGCCGGATGCAGCCTTGGCAGCAGCCCAGGTCTCAGATCTGTGGTGGGGTGGGGTGGGGTGGGGTGGGGGTGTGAGCAGGGCAGGCTGGCATGGGCTCAGGGTTTGGTGTGGCTAGCTGCCTGTCCTCATATGTGCTTTACAGTGTAGAGGGGAGGTGGGGGGACGGGGAGTGGGAGGAGGAGGAGGAGGAGGGAGAGAGCGAAGGCTGCCTCCGAAGCTGGATCTCAGGCCTGACATTAGTTTAATTGAGGCACAGGAGGAGGGGAAACAAAACACTCTTCTTTTTTTGGGCTCGGTTGTTGTTGTTGTTGTTGTTGTTGTTTTTGCCTGTGTGCTTGTGGAAAAAAGCTACTGCACTGCTCAGAACCATTTACCTCATTCATTCTTTATTTTGTTCCCTTGCATTACATCTCCATTCTTTTTGTACTTTCTCCCTCTTTCTTTCTTTCTTTCTTTTTCTCCCTCTCATGCTCTATTCTTCTCTCAGACGCAGACACACTCCCTCCATGTCACTTTCTGTCCTTTAGATACACATATACAGTCACTCTTTCCCTTTCTCTCTTTCTCTCTGTGTCTCTCTCGCTTACTCTCAAAATACACACACAAACACCCACGCATATGCGCACCCATAACGGCACAAAAAATGCTCAAAGGCAAACAATCCATCATGGCATTCAAAGCTGTCACTAGTAAGAGGTGAAAGTGCCGTAAGCAAAACTCTTCTAACACAGATTTGATTTACCTCAATTTACCTCAAGGAGTGACGTTAGCTATAATAGAGGAGGCCGTTGATATGGCTTGGCACACATTCTGTCTGCCAACAGGCATCTGTCAGTTTAGCGCCAATCCGGCTTTCTCTTAGCACTGGCACGCAATTAGATTCACCCCCTTTCGAACTTTTCACCAGGCTAATACGTTCCTTTCCTTTAATAAAGCACATTAGGAAACATGTATCAGGATCACTATGGCAGTTTGTCATTTGCTTATCACGCATTTTAAGCCACACAAGATGAATGTGGCAAGCATGTAGTCTACAAGCGAAGATGGGGGGTGCCTATTACCTGAAATTAAACCTCTTAGAGAAGCAGGCTTTTATTCTATATTGTGCTCATGTATCACCATTACACGACCCAGCAAAATGACAAGAGACAAGAATGAATGAACAAATGAATGAATGAATGAATGATTAATTAATTAATTAATGGATTGATGGCTGAATGAATGAGTTATGCCTATGGTTACATTGTAATCTGTGGGGAACAAAGGTAGAGGTGGTTTG
Source organism: Sardinella longiceps (assembly GCA_027497455.2). Lineage (NCBI taxonomy): Eukaryota > Metazoa > Chordata > Actinopteri > Clupeiformes > Clupeidae > Sardinella > Sardinella longiceps. The sequence goes on from JAODXP020000004.1 coordinate 435,176, forward strand.
GACAGGCAGACATAAATTAAGCAAGAAGGCGTTCCTTTTAAGGGGCCATCTGCTGGCTTAATTAGACAATGAGGCGGTTTTTGCATCAATAAACCAGGCTAATGATTCAGGCATACTTTGGCAATCATGTAATGAACCCAGAGGACTCAGGGTATTTAAAGCTGATGAGAGCGACTCCTCCAAACACCCAATGTTGTAAGCCAGTCTCCGGCGATTGGGGCAAGCCAGTGGGGTCTGCCACTAGAGTGGGGAGCTGAGAGGGCCGGCACGCCAACAGTGGCCTGTGCAGTGGGCCCTCTGACATTTGTGGGTAATTGTGTTTTCTAATGGTGCCATCTGAATTATTCAGCAGATTGTAACCAGGTGATAAGAAGCAGAGCTATGCTAGCAATGCAAAACTGTCTGCAATTGCGGCTCCCTTGACTTGTCTGTCTAATTATCTATCTATCTATCTATCTATCTATCTATCTATCTATCTATCTATCTATCTATCTATCTATCTATCTATCTTTTCAAATTCAAATTCAACTGGCTTTATTGGCATGAATGTCACAATAACATTATTGCCAAAGCAATGACACACATATATATATACACATACACATACATACATAACATATACATATTGTATAGCAAGTACTGTATGTATCTACAGTATCTATCCATCTATCTATCTATCTATCTATCTGTCTGTCTGTCTGTCTGTCTGTCTGTCTGTCTGGTAACTATGAATAGGTAAATAAACTTAGAATTAATTGCTGTTCCACCCCAAGTGTTGTGTAATGTCATGGGATTCAAGTATTTTCTTCTTGTTATAATTGGCACAGAGATAAGGGTCAGTGAGGTGGGCATGTTTAAAGAAGACCACAGCTGGTCTTCCGCTGCTGTCTTTGGAAATAACAAATACTAATCTAACAGTTGAATGAGTCTAACCCTCTGTACATATTTTGCCTTAACATTGCCTTCTCAAGCCAAGCATTAAATCCTTGGCAGTGCAGTGCACACAGTACTGATAGCCACAGACATGGTGAAGAGAACAGAGGGAAAAGAGCTGAGAAAGAGAGAGAGAGAGAGAGAGAGAGAGAGAGAGAGAGAGAGAGAGAGAGAGAGAGAGCGAGTGTCTGTGTGTGTGTGTGTGTGTGTGTGTGTGTGTGTGTGTGTGTGTGTGTGTGTGTGTGTGTGTGTGTGTGTGTGTAAATGTATGTTGACAGAGAGAAAGAGAGAGAGAGAGAGGGAGAGAGAGAGAGAGAGAGGCTGAGAGATGTTCCCCAGTTGTATTTGCTCTTGCCAAAAACTGCTAGCCCAAACCTGTGAGAATAAGCGTATGCGTGTGCCATTCCAAGTGATTCCAGGGAAGGTCATGCTACTGTGGGGGCTTCAGGGTGATCACTAATGACTGTGTATTTACTGTTATCTTGCATGTGTTTATAATGATGCACTGACATTTCCCTCTCTCTCTCTCTCTCTCTCTCTCTCTCTCTCTCTCTCTCTCTCTCTCGCTCTCTCGCTCTCTCTCCCACTCTTGCTTTCCCTCTCTCTCTCCGATTCCAGGTGGCAAACTTGGCCTGCTCCATCTCCAATAACGAAGAGGGTGTGAAGCTGGTGCGCATGGCAGCCACCCAGATCGACAGCCTGTGCCCACAGGTAAGGAAAGGCCTGGGCATGCCGCCTGCCCTGTGGCAGGTGTTCACCTCTCGCCATCCGTCAGGCTAGCACCTCCTCGCCAGTCAATGCGTGACGGACGCCCAGGCTGGCTAATAATGGTGGGCACGGTGTCTCGGCCCTGATTTATGGACAAAGAGAATCAGCCTCAGGGCCTAAGCCTCATTGACCCTCCGCAGGCGGGCTCATGGCGCTTAGCCTTCAGCAAACACCTGTGGCCAAGAAAAAGCTAACAAGATCTTAGTTGGATGAGTGAGAGAGACAGACTGAGAAAAAGAGAGAGATGTGATCTTAGTTGAAGAGTGAGAGAAAGAGAGAAATGTGTGGATATTAGATGAGTGTGCGTGTGTGCGTGTGTGTGTGTGTGTGTGTGTGTGTGTGTGTGTGTGTGTGTGTGTGTGTGTGTGTGTGTGTGTGTGCGCATGCTTTTATTTGTGTGTGACGGTGAAATTTGGAGGTAATATCTCCATTCCCTCATCCAAATAGTTACCAAGCTGTAGGCAGATAGCTGCCGGGAAAAATTGCTTCACAAACCATCCAACTCCAGCTTTGGTCAGATTTAGAAAAGTTGGGAGGTGATCGCTGGTTAGTTTCCAAAAGAGAGACACAGATCAACTATGCGTAGAAAGAGAATGATATAGTAGGCGAGAAGAAAAAAAAAATAGCGCCAGTCGTTTTGACAAGGCTGCAGGAAGAAAGACAAACAAAGTAGATGAATCAAAGACAAAAGATATGAGAAGAAGGAGAACCAACAAAAAAAAAAAAACGCTGGTCGTTACATAAGCCCTCTGTCTCCTCATGTCCATCATGTGCACTTCATCTGCCAGACCTGGTGATGCAACCACCGTAACTACAGATAGGCGGCTTTCATCCTCCCAGTGGTGGGCCTCTCTCTGCCCGCACAGGCAACCCACTCGCAGCCAACACATCCAACGTCCATGGAGAACAAAAAACCCCAATATCACACACACACAGAGGAGTGAACACATCAGATCCAAGGCTCCAACGTGCACTGCAGAAGCCGGAGTAATGGCACCACATGACGTGTGTGTGAGACGTGTGAGGAACATTGTGTGTTACAAGCCATCGGCACCGACACTTTTGCCTATGTGTGCAGTGTGTGTGGCCCATACGCTTATATGACTGTGCTGGCCATGTCTGTTTGTGATTTGTAGTTTTGTGGAGTGGGCCCAAGCTTCTCAACTCCTAATTGAATTTCCTCTCCCCTGTAGTCTATAAAAACGGTGAGCTTGCACACAGGAAGTTGGCCTAATGTAGACTGGAGCCATAAAACACTGGGGCTCAGAGAAGACTAGTTTTCCTTACTCTCTTCCTATTCCTTTCATCCTCTCCACATCCTCACATCTCTTGTTTTTCACTGTCATCATTCTCATCCTTCCATCTATCCCTCTCCCTCTCTCTTACCCTCTCTCTCTCTCTCTCTCTCTCTCTCTCTCTCTGCAGGTCATCAATGCTGCTCTCACCCTGGCTGCACGACCTCAGAGTAAAGTTGCTCAGGACAACATGGATGTGTTCAAGGACCAGTGGGAGAAGCAAGTGCGCATTCTCACCGAGGCTGTGGATGACATCACTTCCGTAGATGACTTCCTGTCTGTCTCAGGTAAACTCACACCTAACTCTGCATTCTGTTCTCTTTTTCTTGCTTCTTCTTGTTTGATAATCCTAGCTGTCTGACTGTTGTATTGACATCTTGACATCTGGTTTACATATATTGAGCATTCTGGGCTTTTTTTGCCATCAGATGCATATATAGCCTACAGTACGCCCTGTTTATTGTCTCCATCGATTACAGCACTTTGCATTGATCATCCGTTGGATTCAGCAGCATCTACTGTCCAATAAATGTCTTTCAGAAGAGTCCTATGTTGAAATGAAATATGGGTTTAGTACTCTTTTCAGAAATAAAGCATTGGCTGGAAATACAAGATACAGAAGTGAAATGTTCTGTGGTTTGCATTCAGTTTGCACATTCTTCATTGCATTCATAAAGTTTCTAAAGTGTTTCTCTGTCTATACATATTCTGAATCAGGATGATGTGTATATTTTTACTATGCAACATTTAGATAAGGCTCACTGCAATGCCCCATATGCATAACAAAGCCACCGGCAAACAGAAAGTAGTTCACTCAAGGTTTACCTTGAAGCCAGTCTGCAAGTTTGTCTAATCAGATTCTGTGGAGTCATTGTAGTCTGACTCAAAATGACTGTCACGATGTGTTCTGAATGCCTAACTTGGCAAACTTATTTTGACTTACACAAGAATTATTATTTCTTAGTCTGAGTTTCTTCAAAGATTTATCATGTCCGGTTTCATTTTGCCAAATGCATTTTACTGTAATACCAGTTCACTTCTGACTTACTAGGTGGGCTTACATGGACACTTCTAATCTGATTAGAAAGATTCCATGTGCATTCTATAGAACAGTATCCAAGGAGATGCATTCACAAACGCCAACTGAAATGGAATATTGGGTTAAATAATCAGATTACAAGTGTCCATGTAAACGGGGCTACTGTCTTACATCTGCCCATACTGCATACCACCACCTCATTATTAAGAACTTTAAGAGATTTTATGATGAGGATGCTTGTTGTTACTATTATCGTAAATTGGTGGTGGTAGTAGCAGTAGTTGTAGTAGTAGTAGTAGTTTATTAGAGATTAATTGTGCCACATGACATAATAATAGTAATCAACATTTCTTGAAAACCACCACTTCTGCCACCACATCTGAGATACCTGTTACTTCTGCCTTCTGTTCCTCGAATGATTCCTTTCCCAGAAAACTCCTACACACAATTCTTTTTTTACACTGTTACTAAATCACCCTTTTCATGTGGAATAGAACTTTTCAAGTACTTTTGTGAAGTGTCCTGCACAAAATATAATCAATGTTTCTTTCTCCTTTAATTTATTATGATTTTTTTTTTTTTTTTTTGCTTATCAAAAGATGCCAATGCTGCCCTTTTTGTTACATTCAAAAGAAAACAGAAGCACGCAGCTTTTTTGGTTAAGACTGGTTTCTGAAGTCCCACGATCGGACAAAGCTATTTTCTCTCCTGGAGAACCTTTGTAGTGGAAATCTTTTGTGCACTGTGTGATGTTCAGTCAAAGAGTCCCACATCAATGTGGATCATGAAGTACTGTATCTCAATGCTTGTGCTGCATTTATGCTATTTCCCAGTGCTGTTCTGAGGGTCTGTTAGCCCTCTCACTGTTTGTTTGATAACCCATGGCCAAGTGAGAGACATTGCACCATAGTGCTTTGTGTGTGTAAAGAGCAATCTTTAGTAATCTGTTTACTCAATCCAATTTCATCTCCCTCTCTTTGTCTCTCCGCCTCACTCTCTATATTTCACTCTCATTTTGTCTGTCTCTGTCGCTCGTTCTTTCCCTGTTTGCCCTCACAGAGAACCACATCCTAGAGGATGTGAACAAGTGTGTGATCGCACTACAGGAGGGCGACGTGGACACACTGGACCGCACGGCAGGTGCCATTCGTGGACGTGCAGCCCGTGTCGTGCACATCATCAACGCAGAGATGGAGAACTACGAGCCAGGTGTCTACACCGAGCGTGTTCTGGAGTCCATCAAGCTGCTCTCTGAGACTGGTGAGTCCAAGGTGCCACAGGCTGGGGGCCTGAACCATTTGAATGGGGGATTCCATGAGTCAGAACCTGTTCTAGAACCTGTCCTGCCCATGAGGACAGGATCTTGATCAGTCAGTTCTGGATCAGTGGGGATTCTACCCTCAGTGCACAAGGTCAAGCACATAGGCTGAAAAAACAGGCCCCTATTAGGTCTCTGAAAGGGCCTCAGAGAGAGAGTGAGTGAGAGAGAGAGAGAGAGAGAGAGAGAGAGAGAGAGAGAGAGAGAGAGAGAATTTGAATTTCAAAAACTCTTTTATTACAAAAATCTAGTTTACATCATTAAAAGTAGTCACATTGTTAAAATCAACAAAACAAAGTTGAAAAGGTTAGAGAGAGAGAGAGAGAGAGAGAGAGAGAGAGAGAGAGAGAGAGAGAGAGAGAGAGAGAGAGAGAGAGAGAGAGAGATTAATATATATGAAATAAACGTGACAAATAAAAATTGATGAGAGTGAAAAATGGGGTGTTAGGAGAGAGAGAGTGAGAAATGTTATGCTTATTTTCAACCTTTAGCCCTCAATACACTACAGCTTTTACTTTTTTTTTGGTCTCCTTATAGTACACTTCACAGGCTAATGCCAGCTCTCAGAAGACAGCAATTTACTGTTTGACAGACAGGGCTGAGGGCCAAGGCATACGCACATTCACTTTGCCTCTCTACACCACTTTCAAGTCTAAGCCTTTTGGCAGGGTTCATTGACAACAGACCTTTCTGACAGGAAAAAAAAAAGAAAAACACATTTCATCTCAGGTGTATAATTCTCTTTTGTATATTTCAAAGAATCAAGCTATGGAATTTTTAAGAGGCTTTGTACCAGAAGAAGTATTTATTAATGGGTTACAGTGCCGTACTGTACATAGATACTGATTGCATTTGACTGTTCTTTTCCACATCTTTTTGTTCAACTAAAGCATGAAACAGGCCTTTTTTTCAGCCAAAACACTTAATTCATAGGCTTTATTAAATCAATGTCTACAAAGGCAAAAGTGACTGTAGCATTTCAGATGTTTAAGTGTGTGTGAGAGATCCAGGACACACAAAAGGGCACAAAAAGCAACGAAAGCTATTACAGCTATTACAAAGCACCTTGTAAAGAAATAGCTGTTAAACTTTTAGTTAGTTTAGTGTACTGTATCTGAGGGTTACGAGAGAGAAGCCATGTGACAGTGATGTCTTATCATGTGCACTTCATCTACCAGCCCTGGTGATGCAACCACCATAACTAGAGATGGACGGCTTTCATCCCTCCAGTGGTGGGCCTGTACGTCTACATGTACCATAGACGGCTGTACATACAAGTTCTCTTTAAATCCCGCCAGCAAATCAGCGCAGCTTGTTTTTATGTATGTCCCCTGAAGCAGCTATTTACCATGACAGCAAATCTAGCATGCCACAAAAGCCTGTTAATCAGCCCCCTCTCTCCGACTCCGACCCTCTATCCTAATCAACTGGGCCAATTAGCTTCTCTCCCTTGCCATGTGTTGCCAGTGTCTTGCTAAACACTGTGAAAACGAGCTCTGCATGCGGCATTGGCTTCATCTGGGGTTGCCACCCTCCCTCACAGTCCAGGTCGTTCCGCTGAACAGTCAGTAGTAGAGGCAGAGATTGGGCCTCAGCCCTCTTTTCCAATAGCATTCTGCACGTAGCCTATAGTGTCACACTGTGTTGTGCTTAAACGCTGGCATGGACGCGGTGGCGTCAAAATCACTTGCACTCTGGTCTTGCTTTTCCTCTGACAACACCTGAAGCATGTCACTTTTCACTTTGCACAAATGCAAAGCAAAATATGCAACACTGTCTCACATTCTAAACATACACACACACACACACACACACACACACACACACACACACACACACACACACACACACACACACACACCCTCTTACACGCACAAACATACAGTGAGTGCAAATAGTCACAAGTGCTCAATGTCACTTTGCAACTGAAAAATATGAAAAATGATACTAATTCTCCAGGCACTGCTCTGTCCTTATCAGAGGTTATTAAGGACTAATGAGCAGCAGACGTGATGCTGCTGAAACAGTCACGGCCGTGGCCTCACTCAAATGAAAACAAACTGCCTCTTTGGTCCTGCCATGGGATTAATAAAGGAAGAAGAAGGGAAAAAAATATCCTTTGGAGGAAAGAGCAGACCCTTTAAGTTAAAAATACTAATAATGAAGTCAGAAAATATAGCAGGGAATAGTCTCAGTTGAACGGCGGTGGTTTGTGCGCCCATAACCTTAAACTGACTTGTTCATGCTTGATTGAGTAGCCTAATTGAATTGTAAAGGACAGCACAGCTTGCTGAATCCAACTGTCTCATCTTGTCCATAATTCTATTTGATGAAGGGCCTTTTTTCCATGATTTATTTTTTTTTCTCCTCAGCTGTAGCTGTTGTTGGCTATACTATGCAGATCTGATTGCTCCATAAACCACGTCCTATTGATTTGAGAAGACATTTCCTCATCAAGTCAGTGCCTAACCAGGATATACAGTATTTACTCGCTAACTGAAATTAGGCCCCTGGCGAAAAGGGAAAAAAAAGTCTGGGAAGAAACAGCACAGTGGTACTTGGCCTGAAATTTTGTCTCAGTGTGTGCAGGATTGCAGGCAAAAGCATTGAGAAGAGCGCCCCCACTGGTCAGAGCAGCCACTGCTAAAACTGGAACTGACCACTGGCCATTTGAGTTAAGCCTGGTCTCAGTATTACTGCTGTTGCTCACTGTTGTTTGCATGAAGATTACCATGGCAACAAGGCACCTTACGCACAACTGTGCATGTGTGTCCGAACATGTTCACAAATATTGCAATTCTTTTTTTGCTCTGGCCCGTAGACATTACAATAAGTTCAACCAAAACCCAATCTTATCGCTCGCCTCAACTTTGACCTTTGCCTGAAATGCAGGCTCCTATTGAGCGCAAAGCTGGATTTATGGGGCGGGAAGTTCAGGCACTGAGGCTCACAGCTCTATAAACATGAGCCATCGCCTGCTGACAGCCTACACACAGCCGTGAGGATTGAAGCATGTCCTTGAGGAAGGAAATCAATAGACTAACAGGGGGACTGGAGATGGCTTTCTCTCTCCCTCCTTTTTTCTCTATCTCCCTCTTTCTTTTACCCACTTAGATTCTCTCTGTGTCCCTCTAGCTCGAACCCCCCACCCACCCCTTCTCTCTCTCCCTCCCTCTCCCTCTCTCTCTCACACACATACACACAAATTTCTGTCTTTTTCTCACCACATAGTCTCCTTCTCCCAAGAACACTAATTCCCAGTGTGTTAAAAAAAGACTGACATATTTTATTCTACCATTTAAGGTCATGCTAGGAGAGGGTGTATTAGCTACGTGATGTAGGGCCCGTTATTGCTCCATTTGCACAGTGTGAGTGCTGTGTTTGTCGTCACAGGCTAAGGCACTGCAAATAAGCTCATTTAACAGTTTGGTCAAGCACAAACAGTATAGACAACAGAGAAATCATCTTCGGCTGGTAGGACATGTATTCCGAGGGGATTGGATCTTAACACAGACGCCCATAAAATTGTGTAGTTCACCACCAGGTCAAAAGATATGTCATTCTGCCTTACACACGTACAGGGCTGCATGTGTAATAACGGGTTTGATTTGGTTTTGGATGCAGCAGTGCAGAGAATATACTTGTGTGGATCCTAGTCGCCAGGGGTATGGATAAAGTGCTGGTCTAAGCAAGTGGGTTGAGGCTATTGCTAGGCTACCTGGATCAAGCTGTCAGCCTTTGGAGTGGCCAGTGGATTGAGGCTCGTCGGCTCTGCAGTCGGATCATTACTCCTCCCTCAGCTGCACCACCGCATCAAGATGGCAGGATTAAGCTGAGAATGCTTGCCTCAGTGTGTGTGTGTGTGTGTGTGTGTGTGTGTGTGTGTGTGTGTGTGTGTGTGTGTGTGTGTGTGTGTGAGAGAGAGAGAGAGAGAGAGAGAGAGAGAGAGAGAGAGAGAGAGAGAGAGAGAGAGAGAGAGAGATATGGTGAAAGACCTGGAGGAAGAGATCTAGACTGTAGCAGTATGATGGGATGAGGTGAGATTGAAAGTGAGACAGTTGAATTTAGGTTGCATAGAAGCACAATGCTCAAAGTTGAGACAAAAGCGAGAGTTAAGTAGGCCTACTGAATTTAAATCAGGCCATTGAAAAATGTCTGGTTTTGAAAGTTGAGCCTTTTTAAAATTATTTTATGTTTATGTATAACTATAATGAATATGAACTTGGTGTAAGAGTCGACTGTTTGTTTAGGTAGTTGGAAGAACTATACCCAAATAGAGAGATAGAAGGTGTCATTATAGTGGTGTGGGAAATGTGATGAGAGAGTATATCTCATGTGTCTGTGTATGGTTTCAAACAAGTCAAGCAATTTATAGTGTTGTTTTTAACCTTACTTTCTTTTTTCACACCTGTTTGTCAAGGCTTCTTCAAATGACTCTGACAAAATAAATAAATAATCTGTCAGAACACCATCAAGAAGCAATTCTACTCTCTGGTCTGTCAGCCTCTTCTGCCACTTCATTCTGAAATACTGCATAAATGGCTTGCTGCACATCCTTGACTTATGACGGGGCTTCTGTAAAAACCTTTCAAACATGGTCACGTTAAATCCCCTTCATCATTTCACAGCATGTGAGAGTAAAATTACTTCTCACTATCAGCAACTTCACCCATAAAAGTCTTGCAGAACATTTAAATATTCAGGTTTGAAACGGTTCCTATGATTCCCAAAAGCCTATTTTATGCCTCCCTGGTAAGTGGATTAAAGTGAATTATAATGTATTTAAAACAAGGGATAAAGGACTCTCGTATGTTTTATATTAGTCTATATTGTTTGTCCCTATCTCATTTATATTTCCCGCCTCTTTTGAAGCACCCTCATTCTGCTGTCCGCTAATTAATATTGATTAACTTGTTAAATTAGAATTCAGCCTTGACAAATGACTGCAGAAGTGATAAGCTGGCCCTCTCTTTAAGTCTGTCTTCTACTCGGAAGACATAATTTAGCCCTAAGAAAGACATCTCCTCTTTCTCATTTCAGATTTTCTTATAATTTCATTTTTGTTGGGTCTTTCTTTTTTCACTTTCCCTTGTACACAAGCCGATGTGGATTGAGATTGATTCCTATGTTTGTAATGTTCTTCCGTGGATATGGGAGATTACCACAAAGCCATCCTCTCTCTCCTCCATCTTGCCTGTTAATTAATAAAGAATTGAGGCTTCTGCTGTGATGAGGAGGATGATGTCAGTGCATGAGGCGACGATGGGTATTTGTGAGGTTACTACAGTATAACTTCTCATTTTAAATTCCTTCTCAGTCTTCACTCAAACACACACACACACACACACACACACACACACACACACACACACGCACACACACACACACACACACACATCCTCAGAGGAGCGCACAAATCCACACACACACTGAGGCACGCACACACACACATACTTGTGCACACACATATAGCACACACACACATATTTCACACACACGCACACACACACACACACACACACACACACACACACACACACACACCACTGAATGGGCTGTAGACAGACAAAGAAGAGAGCACCTAGCTCTTAAAGCCTCTCCGCACCAGTGTCCTGACACTCTCGTCATTTGCATCACTCATATCCCCTCAGCAGCAGCACCAGCAGCAGCAGCAGCAGTGCTTTTACCTTGTGAGAACATTCACTGTGCTATTCACACTCCTCTCCTGTCAAAAACCTGGCCACCAGTCATTCATTCATTCATTCAGTTGCTTTGCAGATGAGTCAGTATTGTAAGGGCGCCCAGAATGTGTGTGTAGTGGATTTGTGTGTGTGTGTGTGTGTGTGTGTGTGTGTGTGTGTGTGTGTGTGTGTGTGTGTGTGTGTGTGTGTGTGTGTGTGTGTGTGTGTGTTGAAGGGGGATGAGGGGACTGAATATCAAACACTGGAGGCAGGGGACGTTTCAGTCAGTGGGTGTTGGCTGGGTGTTTGTGACACTTTGATATGTGACAGACGATTCAGCTCCATAAGAAGCATGCCTGTCATGAGGTACTTAATTGGTGTTGGTGGTCTAGCGCGCCTGCATCGTTGATGCTTGGTGTGACATTTCCCGTCGCCACTCTTGCTTTCAGAGAAGAGGGTGTGTGATGATGACGCATGGTGTGGGTTCTCCTGCTTCAGAGGTGTGTGTCCGCTACTACCTTGTGTCCTTGAACAGTGTCCTCCCTCTACAAACCCTATTTTTGTATGTATGTATGTGCAGTATGTATGCATGTATGTATGTGAGTGTGTGTGTGTGTGTGTGTAGTTTGTCTGTGTCAGTCATTGGGGGGTGCCAGTTGTCTTCCAAGAGAACAAATCGTCCAGTCTGTGGGAGATTTGTGAAATTGTTAGGCCTACTGAGTCCATATCACTTTGGATGAAAGTATTCCTCTTAATATCAGTCATGTGTGCATATGCTTTGGAATCTAGATTGAGAAGTGTATTTCTGGATTGATTGTACAGGTATGTGTGCATGTGTAACGGAGGCCAGCTAGCTCGGCTAGCTTGGCGGCAGTACGTGTAAATCCTCATCACCCAATTCCTTGGGCGCTTCTAACGGCTGAGTTAGAAGCTCAGGCTTTTAGCTCAGTGGTTAGAGCGCCCGACTCCCATGCCGGGAATTTGTAGCTTGTGGTGTGGCGGGTTCACGACCCGTGTACGGTGCGGACCGCCACCGGCTACACATGTATGAACTGTATGTAATGCCCCTGCTATATGTTTTCTGTCTCTTTGAATAGTCATGCCCCGCTTTGCTGAGCAAGTGGAGGTTGCCATTGAGGCACTGAGCACCAACCCCCCTCAGGCCTTCGAGGAGAATGAGTTCATCGACGCCTCACGCCTCGTTTACGATGGTGTACGTGACATCAGGAAAGCAGTTCTCATGATCAGGGTAAGAACACACAGCACAGACACAGACACCAGTTTAGACTTCTATGTATACAGAGTGTTATTGTAAATCTATAAATGTTGCCAACAGACTGGTCCTGATGCAGGACAGAATTTGCGGTTTACAACGATTAGGATGCTATTAACAGCTATACCCAGATGCTTTGAAATGGCTATTTAATGATCTTAGAGGTGCTAAAGTAAAACTATTTTTGCTTCTCAAGAAAGGGATTTGGGTAAAAGGCAAGTAATATAAAGAAGTCGTGAACACTGACTGCCTAATTTATCTTCCATGCTCATAGTAAAGGTGTCCCTCCAAGCTGTAACTTTTTTGTCCACAAAAAAACCCTTGTCCCGCTCTGCTGAACATTAATGGGGTTTCATTTAGCTACCGACAATAATTATGTGAAACCTTGATATCCACTTAAAGCCACCTATATCTCCACAGTAGATGTCAGTGCTGTTCAACAGCATTTTCCTGCACACTTTGTGTCCATGAAAGAAAACACAATATGTTAGATGGTGTCTTTATTTCTCCTATTTTTATGAAATGTTTAATTTTCAGACACAAATCCATTCCTTCAGGTTGTTATCTTTTCTGTTGACACAGCAATTGCTGTGAACTGTTAAAATAAATAGTGTACAGTATAATAGCTGAAACTAAACATCCTGTCACTTCTGAAAATGCTGATTATTCCAAACGAGATTCCGGCCAGGCACAGAGAATATCAAAGCTTATGGCACTGATCAGAAAGTTAAGACAACTGTGATTTTTGATTCTGCATGAGCTTGACAAAGGTTAAGCAGATTACAGTTTAAGTGCTGAAGCAATCCCAAATCAAAGATTTTAACCAGCCTTGAAGACATTATACGTTAAAAAGGGTGCAATTGCCGAACTGTCTAAACTAGCTAACAGAAAAATGCATCCACGGCTGATATATTATTTTATGAAATAGATATTTATTTTGATTTGATTTTATAACTAACTGTCTTGGTAAACCATACATCCAAACATAAAGGCTGTCCTAATTATCACGTATGTGGCAGAGTACTTGACACAACTGATAACTGGTTGTCTCACCATATCTGCTGGTTAGTTTTTTCCAAGATAGACTGTACACCTAGCCTAGTTATCACGACAGAAATAATCACAAAATTTCATAGCAGGGTCACTGGAAGTATGTGCAGACCCAGGTAACTGTACACCTGCAATTTTGACACTAAAACAGTAATGGAACATTAGGGAGTTTTGGTGTTAAGCTAAGTAAGCAAGCTATCTAACAATGAAGGCACACAAAACCTTACACACACTTAATAGAGTTTTATTAGCACTGCTAGAATATTCTAGGTGGTGATTGATATCATGTTGCACAGATTTGCATTCATTTTGTGTTGGTCTCCTACCCTGCACACAGTGCTGTACAGTGCATATCCTGGCAGAAATAACACTGTTTATCCACCCTTCATGTGACTGTACACCATCCAAATTCATTTGAAGATGATACCATAACAAATTGTTTGTTATAAATGCCTCTAATAGTGGTGAATTGCAGGAATTACATAGTGTTGCTTTAAAGTAAATAAAGATTTTTTTTTTTCGTTGGTTCTGGATTACAGAGTTGACCTTTAATCATATGAAAATGTTGGCTGGGTTATTCTTTACGATCCTAATTTCTTTTATGGCTCAAGTTCTTCATCTCATCCCAGAGTAAACAGTAAATCATCATCTCCTGGGCAATGTCCCAATCTTATTTTCGAGGAAATTGAAACTGCTACAACAGCATCAACAAAAACGGAACTGCAATGTTTTGAACTGAGAGCATGGGCCTCTTCAGTATCAAAGCTGGCCACAGGTGTGTCACTTGATTCCGGAACCTTGATTTGTGATTCTTCTTAGACTGACTCGAGACGATATTATAGTGAGTGTCAGGAGTGGATGTTTTTTGTTTGTTTTGCGTTTTTGTGGTTGGTGGTTAATGAAAGATAGCAGATACATGGCAAGGATTTTGCAAGCTGATTTATGGAAGGCAGACTTTAGGAAAACCTATTTTACTATCTGCAGTTTCAGTATCAGCTCTGTGGTTCTCCTGATCCTCAAGTCATCACACCTCAGATGAGATTATGCCCTATTTACACGTAGCTGGAATTTGATAAAAATGCTTATTTATTATCTATGTAGTTGCACACATCATTTACACATAAACAGATGTATCAGTCACTGACATTTTTTTAAACTCTCTGGCCAAAGTAGCGAACTCTTCAGACACTACATGTACTGTAGATGATGGGGAAGCAGCACTGTGATGCGATGGTTCCCTCCACGTTGTTTTTGAGCATGATTTAAAATGTTCTTATGCAAAGGAAGAGAATATATACCCAGGGGTTAAAGTGTGTGTGTGTGTGGGGGGGGGGGGCACCTCAGATAAATGAGTACCGGCACCTCAGATAAATGAACAATATCATCCCATTCTTCTTCTATACATTTTTCTTTGTTTTTGCCGACACAAAATATGAGAGTTCCCCCTCCTCCCAAAAATCCCACTTTAACCACTGTATATACCCATTTTCAGAAATACCCTGGTGGGTGTAAACGTGGTGTCAGTGTCTCAGTACTGAGGTTGCTGAGGAGATTCCTCACCCATGCTGTAGAAGTCTCCACAGAGGCTCAGCGAGCCACGCAGACTAGACCCATTAAGAAACAGCAGCAGTAGCAGAGCCTCCTTCTTCCGTCTGTCTCCTGACAGTCCGGCTCAGCTGCCCGACGGCGAGAGGCTCCAGCTTCTCAACATTCCCTCTACAGCGGAGCGCAACAGCAATGAGCGTGCCGACAACCGAGCGCTGACAGTGATGAGTCGACAGGGAGCAAGGCCATACACACCCACCTCTACAGACACACAAACGCACACACACACACACACACACACACACACACACACACACACACACACACACACACACACTCACTCTGCTCCCTTGACATGAGACCCTTGTCTCCGTTTTACATCATCCCCTTGCTAATTGGAGACACGGATCCGTAAAGTTGTGCCACTTGCCGCTGTTGTCTTTTGCGAGAGGAACGAGGAGTGAGGGCACGCGAGCGAGATACTGCTGTCGTTTTCGCTCTCCAGGCGATTTCCCCCCGTTCTCCGCTACTCTGTTTGATCCCACTTTTAGAGGGAACTTCTTGTTAGTGTGTGGGGCATGCAAACTATGCGACTAAAAACAATGATGCAAGTTGCTTGAAACAAACACAACACAACACCGAGATGGGATTAATTATTTAGCGATATCTGACTGATTTACTGGTACGGCAGTTTAAGGTTACAGTGGGGGGCCTGTCCTTGCGGAGCGTGTCTAATCGTGGACAGCACGCTTCTTGGCTGTCCCAGCTGATGCCGCTGTTGCAAATATAGCTTTGGAACCATAGCACTGAAGCCACACCGTACTGTCTGTTCTATTCATTGTGTTATCTCTCTCTCTCTCTCCCTCTCTCTCTCTCTCTCTCTCTCTCTCTTTCTTTTTCTTGTCCTCCATTTGTTGTGTTTCTGCTCCCCAGACACCAGAGGAGCTGGAGGATGACTCAGACTTTGAGCAGGAAGAGTATGACGCCCACAGCCGGACCAGTATTCAAACCGAAGATGACCAACTCATCGCTGGACAGAGTGCCCGGGTGAGAACAAACATAGACCTTGTGCACATACTCCCTCAGCTCAGGCACACTCCAATATTGTCCCCAGTTTGTGTGTGTGTGTGTGTGTGTGTGTGTGTGTGTGTGTGTGTGTGTGTGTGTGTGTGTGTGTGTGTGTGTGCGTGTGTGTGTCTGTCATGTGACGGAAGAGCCAATGCTAGTACACAGCATTTTTTTTTTCCAGAATTAGTTTCTCACACTCATTTGTGTTGTCAGGCCTTGAATAAATAATGTAGCACAATAAACAATTCAGTGGGGAGAGCGGGTGTAAAACAAAGCTCAAAATGCTGTGTGTGCCACCCACCATTCCCAAACCCACACTTGGTCCCATTGAATTGGGGAAGATATCCAGGGGGTCGTGGATGCCAAAGCCCCCAATCTGCTTGGCTATGGGCCCATGGGGGGTGGGGGGGCTGCGTGGTCACTTTAGGGGGGCCTGTGAGTGGTCCACTGTGGGCCGCTTAAGGAACATTAGCAGGATATCAGAGGCTCGCACACTGCAGTGGGGGCTGGGGGCCTGGCAGGCAGGGGCTGGGGCTGGGGGAGGCTGGGGTTGGAGGCAGCAGGGCCAGGGTCTGGGCTACCACACACACACACACACACACACACACACACACACACACACACACACACACACACACACACACACACACACACACACACACACACACACACACACACACACACACACGCACGGCCCTCTGTTAGCACCATGAGAGAGTTATGGGAACTGGAAGGGAGGCAGAGGGGGGAATTAAAATGATGGGGGGGTGGGCAGTTTGCCACACACACACACACACACACACACACACACACATCACACACATCACACACATCACACACAAAGTGTGTGTGGCCCTAGTGACACACATGACATTCATGTAGACTAAGGGCTTGTAAATACAATTGTTAATCATGACAGTTATCCAGGCTGCTCCAGGATTGTTGAAAGTGAAAAATGTAAAGAATTAAAAGACGTTTGGAGTAGACAACAGACCGTATTCTCTAGTTAAAATGCACCAAATGATATAGTTATCAGAGGTCATTTACTCACAAACTTCAGCTTGACGCCCCCCTGGTCTGTCTTTGCCTCTCATCTATACTGAAATGATTTATCACGCTCAAAATAAGCATTTTTCATGCAAAAATAAAAAGGCGTGGATGATCACACAGTCTGGATTTAATTCACAAGCACAGCACACCCAGACACACACACACACACACACACACACACACACACACACACACACACACACACACACATACACAAACAGCACAAAACCCCTCTTATAGCACATTGATTGGATAACACTGTTGATAGGTCAGCCATAAAATTGAACTCTAAATGTCTGGGCAGTCTATTTCAAATGAAACAAATTAAAGTCATTTCAGTGGCCCTCGTTCCCGTTGCAGAAGCCTGAGCGTTCTAATCCCAGCTCCACAGCGCAGAGTGTATTGGCATGCGCTGTACAGGGGGTGCCGCAGGGATTTGCAGTCGTGCTAAGCTGCCTGGGACTGCTCCCGTTATCAGCGCGCAAGGAGAGGGGGATTTAGGATAAGTGAATTCTGGCGAGAGAAAAAAAGGGTGCAGGGGGGAGGAGAGGTTCACCTAGTACTGCAGTTTCTCTGACATCCCAATCAGCTGCACGGATCTACTCTTTAATATCTTCTACCCATCCGTCTCTCTCTTGTTCTCTCTCTCTCTCTCTCTCTCTCTCTCTCTCTCTCTCTCTCTCTCTCTCTCTCTCTCTCTCTCTCCTATAGCCATGCCCTGCACTTTGCACCACCACCATCCTTTTATTTTACACAGGGATTCTGTGTCACACTGTCTGCACACCCCCATGTGCTCCCATTCTCTCAAGTCTATTGGCCGTGAGCTCATGGCTCCCAGCACGGCCCAGCGCCCCCATAATGACTGGGTTAAAAGCCTGTGACCGCCAGAGCACACGAGAGGGGGCGACGGACGGGCAGAGCGGAGAGAGAGAGAGGAACAGTGGGCTTCTTAGCGTTAGCATACAGGGCTGCAGGTTAGCGAGTGGCACCGGGATTACGCGCTCACTTAGTGCGCCGACAAGCCTGCAGTAATGAGAATCTCCGCTGTGGCTTCAACCACTCCTGGTCCCCCCCCAATCCCTCCCACCCCCATGTGTGTTGGAAGTGCTGACACCCAAGGCCTCCTAACCCCCCCACCCCCCTTTCGACGCCACCTTCCAGCCTTGCATGGCTAAACTTACAACCTGTGCAGAAGTGAAGAGTTCTTTTCACACACAGTGCGATGAGCTTGGTTCTTTGTCTCAACTGCACTCAAAGAACACTGTTGAACAACAGATTCCAAGCGGTTTAACCAGTTTCTAGCATTACTCTAATGTTTATTGCTAACCTTTTATACGGCCATTTTGAAGGTGCTCTACGCGTCTATGTAAATCCAAGAGAATACAGGTTCCAGGGCTCACCCTCCCTCTCCGATCATCCAGCAGATTTGATACAATGTATAAGTACCCGGCTGGTTTCCTGCCCTCTCTCCTCCCCTGCACATAATGTTGAACAAAATGCATTATTCATTCACTGGTGGTGGAAGTGAAGCAATTATACATTTATCTCACAAATAATATTGCGCCTCTGCCGTGTCTGTGACCTTCTCGAAGATTAATACCTTTTTCGACCTGCACAGAATCACTATGGAGACTGAATTTATTCAGAGGTACATGAGGGGGAAAAGAGGTGTAGAGAGAGGTTTAGAGAGAGAAGGAGAAAGATATGTATGTATGTGTATATATATATATATATATATATAGAGAGAGAGAGAGAGAGAGAGAGAGAGAGAGAGAGAGAGAGAGAGAGAGAGAGAGAGAGAGAGAGAGAGAGAGAGATGTCAGGGGTGTTTGCCCAGGTATAAATGCTAACTTTGCTTAGCACCAATTCAGAACTGTTATAATGTCAACAAAACATCTGTGAACAGTGGCTGTATCCTCACTTCCATTAGCTACATGCTACATGGATGTCCAGGTACTCTCTTAATTACTGTTTCCTGTCTTCCTCTGCTCCTCTGTCTGTCTGTCTGTCTACGTCCTCATGTCCTCAGGCCATCATGGCACAGCTGCCTCAGGAGGAGAAGGCCAAGATCGCCGAGCAGGTGGAGAGCTTCAGACAGGAGAAGAGCAAGCTTGACGCCGAAGTGGCCAAGTGGGATGACAACGGCAACGACATCATCGTGCTAGCCAAGCAGATGTGCATGATCATGATGGAAATGACTGATTTCACCAGGTATGTGGACGGTTCTTAATGGGGTTGACAAACACACACACACACACACACACACACACACACACACACACACACATGAACACACTCACACACAGAATATATTTTCTACTGACTTGTTGCTGAAAATATGTTGCTTCTTGGCTATGTGAACCGGCTGCTCACTAGCCTACTTTGTAAAACTAAGATCGCCCCTCACGGTTTTATGTTCACTGACCAGCAGCATAGCCATTTTGCCCATATTCCAAAATGTGAGGAAGAGGCGGTCAGCCTACCATTTTCCTGTAACTCTTGCCCAGAGCAGGGTTGAACCTCATTCTGTAGTGTTTGCCCTCTCTGTTTGAATTGCGGCGTGTTGTCGACAGCCCAGCACAGCTCTGCCATCTGCTCCTCCGATTTCACGCTCAGCCAGTGTGTGCCTGGCATCCTACCTCTCGGCTTTGGTGGTCGTGTTTGTCTGAGTGAGCGCTTAGCATCCATTGGTGTTTACAAACGCAGGTCACATACTCACAAGGCTCTGAAAACGGTGACAACAGAAATGGCATCGGTGGTAGCTAACAGGAATATTTGAAGGCGATATTTAAAAACTGCAGCAGTACTGTATGATTTCAGATGTCAAAACCACAACAGCAGAAAAAAAAAAATGCCACAAATCAATATATGGACAAATGCACACTGACATTCACACACGCACACACACACACACACACACACACACACACTAATAATAGGTTATTTTTTTTCTAGGAAGCATGTGTAATTAAATGCCTGTGCTGATTTCTCTCTCAACAGAGGCAAAGGGCCGCTGAAGAACTCCTCAGATGTTATCAATGCTGCCAAGAAGATTGCCGAGGCTGGCTCCAGGATGGACAAGCTGGCCCGTGCTGTGGCCGATCAGGTGCGTTTGGACGCATGCAGGGGATTGCAGTTCATTGCCAATGCCTTTTAAACTCCACTAGAATGTAGGCTACATTGCTTTTTTTATTAAAACATGAAAAACATTTACGTCATGTATATCTTGACCCTGAGAAAATTTTAAATATAATACATTTATACCCACAGAATTTTTCAGTCTGTTATTTTTAAGAAGGTAACAGAGGTACAGTAATTTAATTTCCTGTACAATATAATAAAAAACAGTATAGTAAATGTGATTTGTAAGAGACAAAAATGTTTATTAATGTGGTGTGAAGATTGCCTTAGTCAGAGTAGCCCATAGAGTAGGTTGGGTTATGTGAGGCTTCCTTATGAGGCGGCAGCTTAGCTTAGCTTTCCCTGCTGTAGTCCCAGTGGAGAGGCCCAGGGAGAGAGGGATCAAAGAGGTGTTGTCTTTAATATAATTAGCTCTATGGGGGAGGTGCATTCATTACCAGATGAGCTGTCTTCATAATGTGCTGACAGACAGGTTTTTTTTTTTTGTTTGTTTTGTTTTTTTTTTCATGTGTGGTCAATCTGGGAAGAGAGGTGTGTGTGCGTGTGTGTGTGTGTGTGTGTGTGTGTGTGTGTGTGTGTGTGTGTGTGTGTGTGTGTGTGTGTGTGTGTGTGTGTGTGTGAGTGAGTGTGTGTGTGAGTGCGGGCGGGCGTGCGTGTGTGTGTGTGTGTGTGTGTGTGCTATTTTGATATTTCTCTTAGCATAATTTACCTCTAGCATGTTAAAAATCACAGTGATGATGAGCACAAACCAAAGAAACAGCAAGATGCACATTGGTCGATCCATGGGTCTAGTTACCCAAAAGAATATGATTACTTTATTGCTTGCAATGCAATTGTTTATTATCAATCAAGTTGCTAACTGGTTAGCAATGCTTTTGGGAAATGGATGCCTGCATGGGGAAAAATTTGGCGAAAAATGCTTGCACAAACCTGGCACAAACTGAGAATGTATAGGCAATTCCACGGATATTTTACTTTTTGTCATGTCCATAATGCCACTAAAATACCTTAATGTTTTTTTGTTGTTGTTGTTGTTTTTTGTTTTTGTTTTTTCATGTAAGTTCTATGGCCAAAATGATAAATGCTCAAATTGCATGTGATCATTTACATAACACCATACCATCACATTTAATTGGTGTTATGGATGCAAAAAATTTTTACATTTTCCTTGGAATTGCTGCATATAATAATAATATATGTGTGTATGTATGTATATGGAGCAATGATGCATCAATGTCAACATGCCGCTATTTACCCATAAGCAAATCTGTCACTTTTCAAATTGGTGGCAGGCAACAGAATTGAACAGGTGGCTCACAGTTATTGACTGAAGCTGTTCCTTCACACAGGCCGTCAGTATGTGACAAGTTAATTTAAGTTTGTTGGGCTTCTTCCTGACACACTAGTGGCAGATCAGTGCTGTATGTTATGCATTGCTGATTGGGATGAATGTTTTCATTTTGCGAAAAAAGGATAAAGGGAAGCCGTCATTTTTGATTTAGCTGATCAGTGGACTTTGGTATATTATAATTAATTTTGGTTTGGCATCCCATGTAGTGCAAAAATATCATGTTTCTCCGAGGCAATTAAAGCATTTCTTAGACTGAGGCTGATCCCAGTGTTGGCCGTTTCAGGCCAAAGTTCAGCTCAGCAATATCTGTACTCCACCTGGATCCTTGTGTGGCCTGTAAGAATAATCTTGTGGGTTACACAGGTGTGCAGTAATATCAGTATTGTGTAGTGCAGTGTAACTGCTGACCTTGTTGAGCGGTACTTGAAACTTCTAATGCTGTTCACTGCAGCCTCTTGAGACACAAACGGTGTCTGAGCCTCTCTGTAGCACTGACACGGTGCCAAGGAGACTCTTAAATGGGAACCTGTGGTCAGTTCCTGCCACAATGGAAGTGTCATGCACTTGTGTTGCACCCTGTTTATGGGTGAATGAGTGTCAGGCCATTCAGAGGAGCTAAGCTTACAGTAGTAGCTATAAATACTGTATGATGATAAACAGTATGTTGTCTCTACTGTTTCCTATGAAAGATAACAGAAGCTCTGTGGCTTGGTTAAAAAAAAAGATATGGAAAAGGAAGAGAGGAATAATGCTTTGCTCATTTTTGTCAAAATCCCTGCTGTGCTCTTTTCCAGTGCCCGGACTCGGCATGCAAGCAGGACCTCCTGGCATACCTGCAGAGAATTGCTCTCTACTGCCACCAGCTGAACATCTGCAGCAAGGTCAAGGCTGAGGTGCAGAATCTGGGGGGAGAGCTCATCGTCTCAGGGGTGAGTTTATCTGACTGTTACCGTATGCCTATGTCTCACACAAGACATCTCCCAACGTGTTCATCAGCTTTGTTAATGCAGTGTGCTTGTTATGCTTTGTTTTGTTAGACAAAATCTAGCTAAACTTCCTTAGAGTCTATCTAAAGAAACAACAAGCTTGCATTGGATATTTAAGTAGCAGATTGATTCAAATGCCAGAATTGGTACTGCTTAGTATGAACAGCATCCTTTAGGCATATAAGTAGGCTAATATACCATGCACTATAGTAAAGACTCGATTAAATATCCAGGGAGCGTGACTACTAGTACACCACAATTATCTTTGTGTCTCACTCACAGAGGCTGTTCTGGGCTCAGCTCAGTCAGAGCAGCTAAGAAAGCCCCTTGCTAGTCAGGCTCTTCTGTTCCACAGTGCTTAAATCAAAGGCAAGCAGTCTGTGGATTTGCCATGTCCATCATTCGTTATTGGCCTATTTTAGCACTTTCATTTTTAGCACTCCAGCTTTCTCATCAGTTACATGTTGTTCCAGACACACCATAACTGTTTCTGTATACGCATACAAATTACACATCAGACAGTTCTGGCTTAGAGGGCCACGTGTCAGGCTTCCAACTAAAATCCCTGGAGGGAGTGAGGAGAGATGTTTACTGTTTTGCATTGTAGATTAGACTCCCTCATGTAGCTACATTTACATTGAAGCAGATTCACAAATCTAAAACAAATAGCTGCACTTTAAGAGCACTCTCTATATTCCAGTAGGATGTGTCCTCTGTGGAAATTAAGCCCACGTTACTGCTGTGGCTTATGCTATCATTCTAAAATGTGTTGAGTGAACTGGAATTTTTTTTTTTTTTTACATGTGTGCGTAGGTCATTGGATGAGCTGATTTATGCTGATGCTAACTCATTGAATTGATGTTTTCTTTCCCACGTAGCTGGACAGTGCCACATCGCTCATCCAGGCCGCCAAGAACCTGATGAATGCTGTCGTCCTCACGGTGAAGGCCTCCTACGTGGCCTCCACCAAGTACCAGAAGGTGTACGGCACGGCGGCCGTCAACTCGCCCGTGGTGTCCTGGCGCATGAAGGCGCCCGAGAAGAAGCCGCTGGTGAAGAGGGAGAAGCCGGAGGAGTGCCAGACCCGCGTGCGACGAGGCTCCCAGAAGAAGCACATCTCACCTGTGCAGGCCCTCAGTGAGTTCAAGGCCATGGACTCGTTTTAAAAGAAAACAAAAAAAAAATCCTCATACAGAAGAAAGGAGGAAGAAATGACAACTCTTTACTTCCCCTGTCTCCCCCCCACGACAACAAAAAAGGATCAGAACCCTTTTTTCTGTTTCGTTGTTTTGGTTAATGGCCACTGGTTTTCGTTTTTCCTTGCGCTGGGCTATGGTGCAGTAGGTTCTACTCATAGCTGTATTTATGCCAAATGAGGATGGGCTGGCCGTCTCGCCTCGTACAGCAACCCAGAAGGGACACACTGAGATTGACTCAGAAGCTTCTTCCTCTTCTTCAAAAAAGAATTCATGGGGAAAGTACACTTTACAGTTTGGCTTGACTTATATCAAACTCAGTTAACTGTGGTGATTATCTTTACTGGTATAACTACTGACTGGCCATGTTGCAATTATATGAATGAAAATATTAATATATGGTATGGTAGTATCAGCCATAGCTGTTGAGGATATCAACTTAAAAAAAAAAAAAAAAAAAAAAAAAAATGAGGGGCTGATTCACTTTCTCTTAACGTAATATTTTGGTTGGAATAAGACCAGTAGTAATAGGAATAACTTATGTTTAAAGTATTTTCTTTTCCTTGTTCCTAATATCCATATGATGCTCCAATACACTCTAGTTTTACCATAAAAAGAATCAAACATTTATTTAAACATTCTCCTGTATCACTAACTAATATTGAAACCTGGTGGGATATTGTGAGCGTATTACGTTTAGATATATGGACAGGTTTGACTAGTTTTGTGGTTTGCTCAGAGATTAGAAATCCTGCATACCTTTATATTCACAATTCTCTAATAAACCCCTCAACTTGAACTTAAAACCTGTGTCTTGGGCTCTCACTGTTGCATGCGTGACATTTGCTGATTGGATTGCTAACATGGCAGAGCATTTTCTATAGTAGCTAGCATCATTAAGCTCAGAAAGCATTTTATAGTTGTGATCACTCAATTGTGGATGTCTGACAGAAGCTCTTTTGCCTCCATGTTGGCATGGTTAGTCAGTACAGGTTTTCAGGCTGATGCATGTGAGGTGGGGGTGGCACACTTACACAAGCTTCAGGCCTCTGCTCCCTCTTTTCTTTGTAGCAGTGCCATCTCGAGCAAAAGGAATTTAGAATATGGTCCTGCATATTTAATACCAAACTTGCTACCCAGAAGTTCCTCTAGACATTTTTTAGTCTTGTTTTATTTTTATCTCGTTTCATCATATAACTAACATCTCATTCTGTTGTGATGATACAATGTGGAAGTCATCACTCAGGATTTCATTACAAAATGGGCAGTAATTTCTAAGGAAACCATACAAAATATGTGAATAGAGAATAGAGCCTACTCTGTGAAGGCTTGAGGAAAATTAATGACAGTGTGGTTGCATTGTATAAAGACTATAAATACCCACCTACAAAACTGGAACAAAACTATTCATCATCCTGTTCAACCTGCTGCCACAAAGCGAATCATTTAACCTTTCCCTCTTTGTTTTTACATTTCACTTTTCAAAATCTCACCAGCAATATTATTGAAAAAGGGCACGATGTGGAAAGTGAAAACCTAGCAATGTATTTTCCTCCAGCTTTCATGCACTTCATGGACATCCCTAAGCTCTTTCAGCACAGCCTTTGAGGTCCACCTTTGAGAGCCCTCGGATCTTTCAGACAGCTTTAAAAGCCGGCCATCACGCTGTGCAAAGAAAAAAATGTTTTCAGGAGGTGAACCAGGCCTTAGCCACCCATACAATTTTGAAAGAAAAGCCGCATTCAGGAGAGAGTATCTACCGGAACGTTACTACTGGTGCAAAACATTTATTCAGCACTCCAAGGACAGCCTCGGAGGCCCACCCAGGTTTATTTGCCCCTAACCCCCACACAAGCACACACACACACACACACACACACACACACACACACACACACACACACCCCTCTTCTTTCTCTCACCCAAATGAGATCCACCCTGCAGTCTAATTAAAGTGGCACCCGTGACCAGAGAGCGTGGAGTGGACATCTGGGCACATCTCTCCGTATTCCCCTATTCCCATGGAGGCTGAGGCAGAGGAGTGGTGGTGGCGGCTAAGGAGCAACTGGAGGGCTAGCGGATTACAGCGCTCTGGCAGCCCCCTGTCGGACTGCCTCCAGCGGTGTTAATTACCGGCCACGCGTGCTCACAGTTAGCCCCTAGAAAACACTCGGTCACAGAAGGGGGCTGCCCCATGAGAGCGCTTAAGAAATTCGGCAGACTCAAGAGCCAAATCCAGCTTGGAAGAGCACCGTTAACACCGCCCTCCAGCTCTTACTCTCTCTCTCTCTCTCTCTCTCTCTCTCTCTCTCTCTCTCTCTCTCTCTCTCTCTCTCTCTCTCTCTCTCTTTCTCTCTCTCACTTTCTCTCTATCCTCAGCTCTCTCTTTTTTTTTACTTTCAGAGGAAATGCCTTGCTGTGGCCATTGTGGCTCCAGTAAAGGTCTCTTCACGCAAACCTTGTTAGGAGCCCTCCATACACAAGCCAAATTACTAGTCTTTTTCTCTCAAGGACATGTGACATTTAAGATACATTTAAGATATTTTCCTGTAAAACTTAACACAGAAAAACACTTCAGCAATGATATCTTAAGGATAAGCCTTTCGAAAGTTCAAATTGCAGTAAAAACACTGGCAGAAAAAGTTCACATTTTCAAAGTGTCTCTTGCATAACTATCACCACTGGGTGATAACCCCACTGGGAAAGTAACACAATGTTGGAATCCCCCCTTTTTCATCTAAAACTGAGAGTAATGCTCATGCTTTAACCTAGAACTGTACATTTACATAAGCAATACCTCAAGCATACTGGTTATACAGTACATCAGTATCTAAAGATTTGTAATTGAATTGTATTGTAATATATAAAAATTTGTAATTTGTAATTGTAATTGAATTGTATTGTAATATATAAAAAGACATACGTAGTTTGAAATTCAAGGAACTTGTAATGGCAATAAAAAACATCCCATATGTAGTTAATAGTATGCTCACAAATACGGCATGTCAATTTCCACCTGTGTGTTGTCTCATCATGCCTGGAGAAGAGTGACTGGTGCCGGTCTGAGGGGAAGAGCAGAGTGAGCACCACATCTTTCATTTGCATGTAAATTGGGCTTATTTGTGCAGAGAATAGTTTAGTTTTGACTTAATTATCATCAAGCCAGTGTGATGAGTCCCATGCCTGCAACTGGAATGGTAATTTCTTTGCAGAAAAAAAAGAGATTTTGCTGCTTGCAGAGGGTATAAGGGGACAGGGGAGTGCCTGCATGTACAAAAATTGCCTGGTAGGTGAAAAATATCACATAAAAAAGCAAAAATATCACAGGGGCTGCTGTGGCATAGCTGACCGCAGTGCTCATATCATATACTGCTTAAAGTACCCACGGGAATCGAGGTTTGAATCTGAACTGATTTCCAAGTCCCGTTCCCATCTCCTGTCTGATGTCTACTGTACTGTCAGTAAGGGCTAGATAATAAAACAGAAATCTTCCATAAGTACTGTAGAAGTACTGTAGTTGTTTACACTGCCATAATACTTTATCATAACCTTTTATTTAACAATATCCAAATGCAAGGCCCACATACTTTTCTTGAAAACATAATGGTGATTTCAGCACCACACCCTCATTAAAATGAGAGCAGAACAAGGCCATACTGATTGTCACATATTTTGTTTCAAATGATGCTAAGCCAGGATTTTTCTTGGGGTTGATAACTAGTATAACAACTGAAACCTGTGAAAAATAGAGTGTGTGAGTGTGTGTGTTGGTGGCCAGAGAGCCATTGGATCACACATCCCCACCCCACACACACAAGTACCCCCCCACCCCAGCCCAGCCACGGGCAGCTCAGCGCAACCCTCCAGGCGACCTTCCTAGACCAAACTGACTTTGAGTGCTACTGAAAAATATATAACGTTGCATTTTATGAGCTTTAATCGCCCCTCCTAAAACATATAACTTATCTTCTGACATTAATATTTCAGCATAAAAAATACATCGCCTCACTCCCTTACTGCTGCAGTTTTACCCAGATGAACTGGATTAACCCCTGGCCAGGGTGGGCTCTGCTGTGAATTAGACATGAGGAGGCGCCAGGACGTCTCTGTGAACATCGCTTAAGACTCGGCGGGTGGGGTGAGATGGGGTGGGGACAGGTACAAAATGCTTTTGACTGTGGAGGCTTCGGTGGTTGGCATCCGCTAGAACAACCATCTTGGTGCTCCTGGAGACTTTGATACAGGTACACTGTGGCTGACTGTCATAATCAGGACTTGGTCCAGCAATGTAGGAGTTTATATCAAACAAGCTGTTTATTATGTTATTGTTATTATTATTATTATTATTATTATTATTATTATTATATAATATAAAATTATATTAATATTATATGATTCATCCCAGATTTATGTTAATGTTTTGATGTGATTGTATGGAGTTGAAATGGAGTCCGAGGGATGGTGTACCTTGTCTGATAATTAAATTGTCTTTTACATTAGTAAACAATTGTAATGAGGTTTTAGCTACGAGCTAACCCTGGACTGGTGAGGAATATGAAAAGCTGTAATCAAACTTTTTAGTTAGGCTTACCTTCGATAGTAAACCAGTATAGCTAATTTATACAACTAATACTTGCTTACTATCAATCTCACCCACCGTACTTCATAAAATGAGACGCTCCGCCAGAAGAGTGACCAACGGAAGTCTCTCTGGGAATTAGCATTGACCGTAGAGCCCCTCCAACATCACTAAATATAGAGCAATTACTGCATGCAGATAAATTCTCATTGCGCTCACTAATTGAAGTATCAGTGTGTGTGGTTGTGTGTATGTGTGTGTGTGTGAGCATGTCCTATGGTGGTGGTGGTGGTGGTGGTGGTGTGTGTGTGTGTGTGTGTGTGTGTGTGTGTGTGTGTGTGTGTGTGTGTGTGTGTGTGTGTGTGTGTGTTTCCAGGCCTCCTTGCAGCCATTGTTTGAAGAGTGTGTTCGGCTTGAGTGATCAGACTGACAGTGATGGCATCTGCAGGAGGGGGCCAGGGGCCCGGGTGAGGTCCTCGGGGAGACCTTGCAGGTTAAGACTCTCTCACTGATCTAATGGAGGAGAAACACCAGACAGAGGGCAGCCAGGGCTGCACCTCTGCGCTCTCTCATACAGAGAGCTGTCGCACATTCCACTGCACCCTTCAGTACACAGACCTCTCTTTCACCCACCAACCAACCATGTCTCCCTCTCCAAGCCTCTGCCAATGCATGCATCTCCCCCACTTCTCTCTCTCTCTGATACCTTTCTTTAGCACTGTGAGTGTTTCCACTGTATTCAGAATCAGTTTAAACAACATGTGCATTTAGGTGACTTCTTTCTAGAAATATAAAATAGAGAAATTTTGAGATTTAGTGGGTAAACACCATGATCACACAATACATAGGAGATGGACACTTCTTGCTGCTATAATTGGCCATTGAAGGAGGTGAGGGAAACTTGGACCTATTGAACTATTGAACACGTCTCTCTCTCTCTCTCTCTCTCTCTCTCTCTCTCTCTCTCTCTCTCTCTCTCTCTCTCTCTCTCTCTCTCACACACACATCACACACACACACACACACACACGCACACACACACACACACACACACACACACACACACACACACACACACACACACACACACACAGCTGAGTATAGATCCCCATTATGAAAGATCAATAGATAGGACGGTATAGTAGGTTTTGTAAATGATTGGGATCCCTTAATTATTCTGATCATACTGTAAGTGCCTTATTAAAATTCCATGACATAAGGACACATGATTTATGTATACTGTACAGCAGAAGTGAAAAACAGATCTAAAAATATTAATTTATGATCATATCTAAATAAGCCCTAAATTGTATTGTAAATATGGAGAAATTAATCTACTTGGGCAACTGTTCACACCTTAATTACACAGTTAATTAACACCAAATTTTTAAAGGTGTTTGTAGCATCTTTTTCATCAGCAATTTGATTTATTTTAATTAATTTTCAGCAACATACATTCCTTTCCCATCATTTTTTTAATGTTTAAATCCACTACATAATCCATTAGACAACATTTCAAAAGTATTTTCTTTAACATATGTTGCAATAACTTTTTGATGTACATCATTTTAAAATGTTTTTTTTTTGTGAAAGAAAAAAAAAAGAAAAAAAAAATTATGATTAGAATGATACTGCAGTCATAGTTCAACAGTTTTAACTCCTTGTCAGGCCAGTCTGGACCTGAGTCAGCGCCCTTAGAAGCCCCTAACAAACACACTGTGATAGAAAAAAGCAGTGCGCCTCGAACAAAACATCTGCAGAAGCGCAGATCAATAAATGTCATGGTCCTGCAATAACCTCCCTGTCTAAAGTAAAGTCTTCATCAAACAGACTGGTTTGGCTTTTTACTGAGTGCTGAACAAATGGAATTCTACCCTTCAGTCACTTCCACACCCACCATCAAGGAGATGAAGCGACCACACACTGCTGTACTTTAATTAAATCAGATAGGTGTGTGAAGTCCTGAACCTCCTCCACTTCATCCCTCTTTGTTAGCTCTCTCACTCTCTCTCACTCATAAACACAGACACACACACACACACACACACACACACACACACACACACACACACACACACACACACACACACACACACACACTCACTCACTAACTCACGCAAACAATCTCTCCATCTTACACACGCATAAATAGTAAAACAGCAATATTTCTAGTTCCACAGTAATATGTCTTGTTCAATAATATTTGACTAATTATTTCTAATCTAGATCTAATGGATCTGTAACTATGTAGTTACTTTTTAATACCTTGTAATTACAAGGAATATGTTGTGATCGCATGCATTCTTTCTTTTTTTAAACTCACACACACACACACACAAGCACCACTTTTGTTTCTCTCACACACCGATATAATAGAGGCTTCACTATTAGGTGAACAAGCCCTCTCAATGCAAAGTAGATGCATGTGTTTGACTTTTCCTTTTGAAATATCTCAAATCCTGACACATTTCTCTCTCTATGTCATTATAGGAACAAACTGTAGCAGCCCTGTTGTAGCGGTGCGGTAGCTGTGTCATGTTAGCCATGTTATTATCAGTCTGTCTCACACCTCTGCAACCACTGTACTGGGAAAGTCAGTAGTGCCACAAGCAGCGGAGGAAAAAAAAATGTGTTGTTGGACATGGACACCTTACAGATGAACTATTCAAGTATTACGTTATAATCTCTTTTTCTCTTTCTCAGCATGACCTACCTACCCAGCACAGATAAGCACTTTATCCTAAGCCGCCAACAGCTCATTTTCTTTTCATACAAAGCATTATGTGTGAAAGCATTTGTGCAAACATATCATACATGACTAGCACGCACTAACAAGTCAGCAGGTCTGATCAGTGGGGTAGGCCAAAGTTAAAGGGAAAAATGTCATACCAGTTGTAGCTTTGGATATTCAAAAGGAAAATGTAAGGAGCTAAATGGGCGATACATTTGTGGTGAAGAAAACCATGCTCTCAATGCTATAAGACTTCTGCTATAGGTTACACCAGCACAATGCGGTTTTTATTTCAGCTGATAGCACACTCATCTCGCAGGCATGTGCAAGGCTGGACTGTGCTGATTGACGCATGTTACAGTGTGGATAAGCCTTTTAGTCTCAGCCAATTGGTAAAATGACATAAAGAAATTTCAGCAGCTAACTCACATAGTGTCAGTTGGTCTAAATACAAGCAAAATTGCAACACAGATTTTGATATTGAAAAATAAAAACATTACATATTGTACCTGAGACATGATAAAACATGCAAAACCGAATGCTATTCCAAAAAAAGGGTCAAAGTGGTTAAAATAGGCCCAAATCAGGCCTTTTGTTGGTCTGCACGCAGAAAACACATGTTGTGCTTTGCCATGTTACATGGAATGATCAAAGCAGTCACCCTCAAATTGACCAGCACTCATTGCCATCAAAACATTTGCTGTGCCAACACAACAAGTACAGTCGAATGAAGTCAATCAGTGACAACATCAATGAGGATTGAAACATTCCTCTGTCATGGGTGTGAGAGTACAGAGGGCTGTATTTTCTTAGCAGCAATGTTTACCACACTGGCTGTTACCAAAGTTCTGCTATTAGGACAAAAGTCCATAGGCCTACAAGATGACATACTACTGTGTGGGTCTTATTTTGTAAATTCATCCTTGAAAGTGCATGATACCTGAACAATAAAAGCAATCATACTATTTATTATACAAAACCATTCTGTATAATAAATGGCATCGCACATTTATCATTTTGCTTCCGTGACAAGATAAGTATAGATATGGAGGGACACGATGTGACAGAAAACAAACCATGTTTACTCCAGATGGAGGGGGAGGTAATTGTGCAAGAAGGTTTGACTGTGTGAACATGACAGATGACAAAAAGCAAGATGCAGATGGATGTGCGGTCTACCTTAAGAACCCACATGGCACAGGCCATCCGCTGTTTTCTGGTGATCAGTAACCATAACATGTCACAAATTTGCACTAAAAAATGAAACTCAATCGTATAAGCATCTGTTTCTCACATTAAAAGCAAAAAGGTTTGAATGCACCAAGATGTCAGTCCATCATCAATTCCCTTGTTTTCTCTTGTTGTACCCTTCACTGTTTAAGGCATCCTCAATTTGATAGGAGTGGGAGGGGGGTATTTCAGTTTTGAATGCTACTAAATAATAAACAAAGTAATTTTACATCAAAAACAAATGAACCACCTTGCATTATGTGATTTCATGTTACATTATATGACATGGCATCCTTTACAAAGCCAATTCATGTTGCACTGCACATCACATAGTCTGGACTTTCATATTCCAGTTGGAACTTCACAGAATTTTATCAGTTTCTCAGTTTAAAGCCACACCTATGTGGAGGACATCAAACAAAACATGAAAAAGAGACTAAAAAAGTTCTGTGCTTTTGTGAGCTTGTTTTGCGCTTTGATCTAGCCACATTGGGCTGTGATATGCTTTGAGGCACAAGCTGACAGCAGAGGGTAATTGGACAGCAAGCTGGCTTTAGAGCCACAAAACAGGGAGGTCATTGTAAACAACATCTCTGGCACAGTGTTAGAACTGAGGCACATGTTACTTAGAAAGATTGGAGTTGCTGGAGGCCTTGTTACGTAAAAAATAGACCAACAATCTGATTAGACACAATTTAGAACTCAGCTGCACGGTTAGGCTAGATAAAAAGACACAGGTTCAATATCATCATTCAGATATAGGCTAGTCTTGGATAAGATATAATCCACTCAACCCAAATAAGCACAAGCCAGTAGCATCCTCGTCAAAATTGAGTAAACTCAAAGTAGAATATCTATCTGATAGGACCTTGAAGAACTCTTAAAGATGCTATCAAACCTTAGAATCCAAATGCCTGGCATTGTACTTCTCCTTGGAGGAAATCTAAATCTAAAGTGTTACCAGATCCTACAACTGAGTCATCCACTGAGTTAAATGTTAAATGTGTAAATGTGATTGAAATCCCAATTTAGTATAAGATGACGGTGGAAGTAACCACTACCCCTGTGACATATTCTCCAATGGCTAATCTTGTTCATATTTTCTTGTTTATTTTGTAGTATTCCTCACAAGACCGAGGCATCATTTGACACCTCCTTCTTCTTCTTCTTCTTCTTCTTCTTCTTCTTCTTCTTCTTCTTCTTCTTCTATTAATGTCATTATTAATCTCTGTTCACAGAAATATCAAGGGGAAGGCCATGATTTAATATATGAGAATACTTTCAGCCCTGAAGTTTTGTAAGTTATGAGGTAATTATAAGGCTGGTCTTATTCTTGGAGGGTTATCATGATTTGAAAAAGGATTAAGAGGTATTTTTCATGCAGCTCCCTAAGCCTGTCAGTAATGAGGAGTCGGAAATATCAGATAGCAATATCACGCTGCGCTAATATCAGCATTTGTGATTAAAATAGTGTGTCCACAATAATAATTAAAAAAAAAACATTTTGTAGAGTTAAATGTGTCAGTAAGGGGAAAAAGAATTTGGATGCAAACAGAGTTCAGCATTAAGAATGCATCACACAAACGCTTGAAATACCCACAACGGAGTCGTTGAGTTGTCGAGTTTCCACCAATTAAGCTGATCCCTGGAAGACCCTTTGGAGCCCCAGAGGACACATCTGTGGTTTGGTTGAGCTTCCTTCATATTTACAAGTTTGCAGTAGGAAGTCAGTCCCTCTCTCTCTCTCTCTCTCTCTCTCTCTCTCTCTCTCTCTCTCTCTCACACACACACACACACACACACACACACACGGGCACTATAGACATACTCCCTTGCATTGCCTCTGTTATAACTGTACAAAACTTAAAGAGTAGAGTTCAGTAAAAGAGACCATGAGAATATGGTTTACATAAAGATCAGGAATCTTTTGAGTTAGAAGTTTGAAAGAGTGTATTCTGTTGTTGCACTTTAGCCTTCAACAGTGACATAATACATTTTATAAGATTGTGATCATTCTGTATCCCATTAAATTGTTGAGAAGTACAACTAGATACAAAAAGACTTTATATGTAGTTGTATAATAGGACAAGGTTAAGTTGAAATGTCTAGCTACAGTCCTAAAAGATTCTGTGGTTGAGCCACTCATCCTTGGGGGGTCTCCACTGCCATGTACACAAATGCATCATTAAACTTTTATAACAAGGAACGAAGGTCTATGCAGCCCATCTAATTTCACAGAGACAGATTTAATTGGCACTTGCAAACAGAATCAGAGTTTCATGGTTCAGGTTGCAATGCTGAGTGACCACTAACCAACAAACTGGCAATTCTCCTAAAAAAAAATCATAATGAAAGAAAATCATGATTCTGGCCAAGGAAGCCAAACCACTGGGTCTGACTATTATTGATTGACCCTCTGAATCTGAAAGTTAGAACTAACTGATACATATCAAACTTAATCTGCAAGCAATTGGATGATGCAACGACCTATAGTATAGACCATTGGTTCTCAAACTGCGGTCCGGTCAGCGGCACATTGCCAGGGGGTCCCCAAAAAAGTGTGATAAAGTGTACTTCAAAAATAAACTTGTCTTATAGATGGAAATATTACCAGGACACATCCCTTGGGCATCATAGACCTGCAGAAAACCACTTTTAGACCGTCATATTTTACCACATGCAATTACATGGCTATTTAAAACTGTTGCTTCAGAAAGAACAATATGCTATACATTTTTTTGCGATCATGAGGGGTCCTCGAAATAAATTCGGCTCCATAAGGGGTCCCCGGCCCAATGAAGTTTGAGAATCCCTGGTATAGACAAACACATCACAGCACACCCCACAATATAAACCACACCCTCAGCAAGAGAGAGTATATGGGCAATTCCACAAAAAAAGTCTACCTAACCTTAAAACTTCAAGTCTCATCTACTTGGACATACAAATTCTTTCATAAAACTTGCAATACAAAGTGTCTCGATGTAAATAATCATCTGTGCAAGTTTCGAAAGGATATCTATTTGTTAAAATTTTCACCCTATTCAGCCATAATGTAAGTCTATGGAGGGGCTGGGCATGAGTGGGTGATAACACAAACAAAGCTGCAATGCTATTTTCTATTGTTATATTACTATTTCTGTCGTTACGGGTTAAAATCCACCATTCACAATTGTTTTTAATAGTTTTGGAAGGTTTTTCCAGACGTCACGTCCATAACGTCACATCCATAACGCCATTTCTCCCAATTAAAACCAACTTTTTTACATTTACATTTAAAATTAAGTCTTTCTCTGTGTTTAATGAGGTGTCCTGTTTGGTATGAATGTAGTAGGCCTAATATTTACATTTCTCTAGAAATATCACACACTTCACAGCAAAAACTACTCTCCCATAAAAGTTTGTCCATTTTTTGTCACGTCCATAACGCAAATTGAAAGGCTCATATTCTTATGATGTAAATCATGATATTATTTTTTTGTATTTGCCTATATTCAGCCATGGAGTTTTGCATAAGAACAAAATTGTGAAATACTGCTAGGTTTGCAGAGGTCATGTGGCATTTTGTTCATCAATAATGCATTAAAAAATGTCACGTCCATATGGAATTGCCCATACATATAACTTCTCATGGGTGTGTCGCTCAAGTTCAAAGTCCTTCTAGACTATTTTTTTCATTTTATAGCACAGGTTCGGTTTATATGACATTAAACCTTGTTTTTGGATTGTTTACAATGAATATGATGGTAGGCCTATTTACGTTTTGACAAATGCTTCTGTTCCGAGAATTTTCGGTTGTTGCTGGAGCATCTCCCCACTTTCTGACTTCTAGCGTTTCATTGTAGTTTGTTGTCCAACCGCAATGACTGCTGGGAAGTATACGTAACTCACAAGAAGATTGATCCAAATCAATCAATCAATCACCTGTTAGAAGTCATATTTTGCGGTGATATTTATGTTAGCATATCACTGAACACTACAGACCTCACGGTGAGTTTCATACTCTGTACACTGTATTTTACTTTACTTTACTTTACTTTACACTGTAAACAGATGTTTATGTGTTTTAGGAAGGATTGTTTGACTGAACATAGGCTGCCGTTGTGGAGGTGGGGAGATGCTCCAGCAACAACTGAAAATTCTCATAACAGAAGGGTTTGTCAAAATGTTAATCATTGTATTCCATTAAACAATCCGAAAACAAGGTTTAATGTCATATAAACCCAACCTGTGCTTTAACGTAAACACCAAAAAAAAACTCCACCTAAAACCTGTTGTGTGATAACATGCAATACAATCACATTAACATCGCCAGTGCAAAGTGTTAACTGCTAAATTGACAAAATAGAGATTTGCCGTTGGCTATCTGGCAGTTGACAACAGAAATGTGAAAGTGTAGTTTTCAGCCAGTCTGCCACCATAGCCCTGTTCCCCATGGAAATAGGAAGTGAACAAGTCATTGTGTCAGTCATTCTGTTCCCTTTCCAATAGTTGTTCTTGACCAAAAGGAGTGCACACTGTCACTTAGTGGTCTGCAGAGTGCATAGCTCAGAGGAGTAAAATGTTTTGGTGACAATAGAAAGGTGGCAGCAATAAGTGGATGGGGCTAACAGGGTTGTTTTATTCACATTCAAAAAACTGTCCACAGTAGTGTCCTACCTACCCAATATTGCTACAAATAATGTGTTCACTGTAACAAAGGAAACAAAACTTTAACATGTGCGCTTTGTATATATGTGATAATGAATTGTACATTACCACTTTACATGCAATGTACTTGTGTACGGTGCATGCAGAAGATGTAATCACATGAAAACATTACCATTCCTGTCTGGGTACAGTACAAGGAGAGGGCATTAGCCACAACACTCAGTGCAAGCATGTTTTGTATTTTTAATATGTGTTCTAGCAGCTGCAGCAGCACTGACCCTGTGTTTTCAGCAATGATTACATGCTGACAGAGATGTATCCTCTATTGCTCATAAATCTCTTTGATTGTTCCCTGCGTGTGGAGTTGCATCTGAATAAGAGTGGGCCACTTCCTTCCTTCCTGTCTCCTCTCTGCCTCCAGCTCTCCCAACTCTGACGTAGGACACCACCTAGTGATGTAATCCCCCAAGCCCTGTATCTATCTACACAGGATGCCTATATTGCTTTAATCGATTACACTTAGTGGGTGCTTGCATTGTGGGTTTCTGACTCATGTTTCTGAAGGTAAAAAGAGACACTGTGAAGAAGAGTAAGCTGTACAGATTTACGAGGCTGAATTGTGGTCTCATGCGCATAGTTGTCAAAGACAACAACATATCACCATCCAAGTCTCACTTAGCTGGAGCTAGACTCTTCATGATAATGGTTCATTAGATGAGAAATTGTGCTCGCCAAGGGCCAGATGTACAAAGACAGCCGCTTGCTAACTTTGTGTTTGCCTTTGTGAGTTTACAGCAATTGCATATGCTAATCAACCTCCATTTACATCCTATTTCCAAAACCTGAAGCTCATCTCTTAATTTGGCCTCAGTATCCACCCATCTTAAGTTATCTATACTGCCTGAGCCCATAACATGCTTATTGAAATGAATGGACCTCATATACCCCTTTTCCACCGAGGTGGTTTCAGTGCCGGTTCGGAGCCAGTGCCAGATCTCGAACAGGATCACAGCACACATATTCTTAGGTTAAAATAACAGGATTTTTAGATTATACAGGTACAACTTCTCGCTAACTTTGTAAAAACATTTGAAGGAAAAGGTCAATTAAATGTAGTGCATTGCCTGTGTAAACAATGTTTTCTCAGAAATAGTCCATAGGCCTACATGTATGCACGTTTGCCACCCGTGTGTAGGCTATTGTTGGTGTAATGACTGAGAAAATAAAGGCTAACCGCATATATCGAGATGGCGTGTCTAACGAATGGTTTGAGAGTTATGCATGGAACACACACACACTTACAGACACACAGACAGACGTTCCTTGCATTAATAGATAGACATCTGCCAACTACAGAGCTTTGTTTCACTGTTAAAGGAATTATCCTGAGTGAATCCACATGTAGCCCTACTGTTTCCCAAGCTACCTACCCAAGCGCTATTGATAGTCACCTCAATCACTGAATTTCAAGCAACGCAGACTGATAGTGAAACGGCAGCTAACAGTTACAGAATGGGGCATCTCAAAATGAAAGGAAATCGATTACGATTCGTTTTTGACATGCCTCATTCAGTTAGTGTTAGCTGCCGTTACGCAAACTCGGTCTACGATGCACGAAATCCGATCATTGAGGTGGCTTTCAATAGCGCTTGACAATATGAAACAGCAGGACTACGTGTTGATTCACTCCAGATAAATCCTTTAATATGACTTTTTTAAGCTACAACAGTGTAACTGTAGCTCTTTGTGACGTTACAACAGGACAACAGGTTTGTACACTGTCACTGACGTAGCAACGCAGCAATAGCTCTGGCTCTTGGATAATCGGCAGGTAGCGTTAGCACCAAACTGGCACAAGCATCAGCCCATAACCAGCACCTGGTTCATAGCGGTGGGAAATGGGTAAGAGTGGAGCTTGTTGGAGCTAGGAATTTCAGAAGAATCGAGCAATATGTGAAATTTGGTGCTGGTTAAACACAGTTAAAAAAAAAAAAAAAAACGTTGGTCATGGCAGCCATTTAAAAAAAAAATGTCTGATTAATTTTGTGATTGGTGCTAGTTTTAATGTGATATTGATGAGTTTGTTATTTTTATTTACTACATGGCTCTTTTGAATTGTTATTGAAATGTCATGCAAGTAAAAACATCATCTATGAAAGAGTGACACAAATTCTGGAAAACCACAACAATGTTTTAAGGTGGTAATATCAAAGATCTTAAAAAGCTTTTTACAACTCAGTGCTATTGGCTGTTCACTGGTGACCTGCACCAACCTTTTCCCCATGACAGTGGCAGTCGTCCAATGAGCAGCAGTATTTCTCTCAGTCATTCCGGCTGCCTTCGCCTTGCTCACAGTCAGACTGTCTCCTTGCACTTGGGCTGCAGTCAGATAATGATGGTACTGCTGGCTTGGCTCCAACTCTACACCATAACTCCTGAGCCCACTGCTCTCTCCCTCTCTGTTTCTCTCTCAGTTACTCTTGCACTCTCACTAGGGAGACTTAACAAAACATCAACCGCCTGTGGTGCACAGACCTCTCCAAAACTCTAGTGGTAGGAGAAGCTGTAGGGAGGCAGTCCCATCAGTCTGCAGGATCAGTGCTGAACACAGGTGTTGGACTGATAACTTCTAACTTAAACCAAAAAAAACAAAAAGAAAAGACGTTCCACTGCACTGATTTTCCAATGGACAAACTAATGTTATTTGGTCATTAAAAGTTACTCTGGAAACAATGTACACAGTACACATGTCTTACACATGACTTTACATTGAAATTTTACTGCTAGTGAAGTAAAATGAATAATACAACTTGGTTTAGAGAATGCAACAAGCAAAGGAAAGTACTCATAATGATTTAGTTAAAGTTAAGTTAAGTTTAGTTAAAAAAAATGTACATTGACTTTGATGAATTAGGAGAGTTTGCGCATGGTATTTAGAGATAATTATGAGCATGAGGTGTAGTTGCGCCCTCTGTCATATGGAAATATTGAACTTGAATCTTCTATCAGTAATATTGACAGAAATTGGAAGTAGCTTATGAAACTATGTTATGTTCAAACATCTAAACACATATGGACAAATATACTGTATATATATCAACCATCAAGCAATTCATTCTCTTTCACCATACAGCTTCCTTCATAAATTATGTAACCTTGTATTTTACAGAGCCATTTAAAAATCATGACTCATTTTCGCCCATATCCCTCGATGCAGCTCCCTGGTTCCTTACCGCAGTGCCCTGTGAATGTTAAACAATTGCAGTGAAGAAAATGAACTCAGCACAGTGATAGACTATGCTGTCTAACAAACCGCGACACAGAGAGCAGTCGCCCTTCGTCTGCGTGCTTATGGAATCATTTCCATGTCAGAGCTGTCAGCTGAAAGGACTCCTGCAAAATCAAAGCTGGTGTGAGGAAACTGTGGGGGGTGGAAATCCAGTTAAGGAGACAGAAATAAAGAGAGGATAGAGCTAAGGCAAAAGAAAGAAGAAGGAAAAATGGTGAACGATCTGACAACTTCAGCCAGGGTTTGAAAATGCACAGAGACGCATGACAGCACAGATATGAATGAAATATTAATCTGGCAGAAGATCACGGCCTGAATTATGAGCTGCAGTGATGGGCAAGTTATTTTATTGAAACATATGGATCATAGGGAAAAATCAAATGTGAACATGTGTCACATATTATATTCCATAACGCTTTTTGCATATTATGTTACCTGTGAAAGTCTGAGATTGAAAGGGACATCAATCAAGGACAATGTGGAGGGCAAATCTTTAGTGCTCCCTGTCAGATACCACGCGACTTGGGAGTGTGTGTGTGTTTGTGGTGCTTGGGGTTTAGGTTAGTGTCTTTGGGGGCTACAATGAAAGCACACTGATACTGCTGTCAGGCGTGGTAACTGTGTGTATATGTGTGAGTGTAAGTGTGTGTGTGTGTGTGTGTGTGTGTGTACGTGCATGCTTGCTGGAAGCAAAGCTGGAGTAAACAGACAGCTGGAGAAAGGGTTGTCAGGTGAGACAGCTGTCAGAACACGTGCACAGGAACATCACAGCTCAGGTCACCTATCATCTAATGTCACGCTTGGCCTCGGGACGGAATATTGTATACGCCTGGGCTGGATGTTTGTTGCTTAAGCGCAAATAAATAAAGGCACATACCAAAATATACATACATTTATATATATATATATGCTGTCACACCTGTAATGTGTTGTTTTTTTTAGGTGGATGATACTTAGTGTGAAGCACAGTTTAATACAGTAGCCTGCGTGGAGACTTTTTTCAAAGGACAAAGCTGAGCCAAAGTAGTGAGAGTTGAAGTAGCAATGTGGTTTGAAACACATAAATGTACATCTTTCCAACATAGATTTTCGTTTGGCATGTTTGCTACCTGTGTGCTTTGTTGCGTTGAATGACAGCAGGCTAACCAGCTATAAATGGCATGTGCAAACAAACTTAGCCTATCTGTCGGTAATAGGTATCCAGACACTCAGGCAAAAGTTTTGTACTTCTCACCAATGTGGGTTTGTATGTGTTTGCATGCGGATGTGAGATCGGCAAACTTAAAGAAATCGTCTTGCTGGGCTATCGTAATTTGTAATCCCTTTTGATTGTCAAACACCGCCAGAGCCGTAGGCTATAGAAAACACACTGCTAGAGCTAAGTTACCTCACTCACGTCAGATCATGCGCTACGTAACTTTCGTAAGGCACTTCAGCGCAACGATCTGATGTTGAAGCCCATCAGAGAGATTTCAAGCCATTATTCTCTAACCGGACGAATCAGGGTGTCCGCTGGCTGCTGTAGAGGGTGTGACGTAGCGAAGAAGCAACTGTTTTGAATCTAACCAATCTCAACAAACGTAACGATGCGTCATCGGTTGGCTTTCGATGTGGTTGGCTGCAGTGTACGTCAATTAAATTGATGGACAAGCCGTTTGCCCAGTTAGATTCAAGGATTTCTGGCTCCTGAAATAATTCGCTCTATCGTCTGAATATCAGATGAACGCGCGATAGCGCTACATCTGACGTGAGTGAGGTAAAGAGCTAAGCGCTGCACTGGCAGTATGAAAGGGGGAGTGGCTACGGTTAGAGCGGCAGAAGGCTGTTATCAGACTGTTAATAAACCTTTGTGACAACTCACAGTCAGCTCCAGCAAAGACCATGGAATACTCCGCTTTTACCAGCTACAGATAGCTACAGATAGCTAGCTAGCTGCTATCTAGCGAGCAAACCATAAATCTTTCTATTTGGCTACATCAAGTTCATGAATGTATATTACATGAATATACCAATTCATGTTTTTCATTTCACACCATTGTTAATCTAATTTTCACATTTTAAAAGGTAAGGACAAGGCACAAGCTAAATTGGCCCTTTACACATAGCCTGGGGTAATTCTAAAAACGGGTAGGCTAAACTCTCCTTCTCCATCAGAAAAAATAATTCTATTTAGCCTACAGCCCTACACCATCAACAAAAACAGGATGGAGAGTTGGTCACACACAGTTGAAATAGAAAGAAAGAGATAAGCATAGATTAAGCACAGGTGTTTAACGTCATGTCTAATACAGGTAACAATATGATATCCTAGTCCATTTAAACATCAAACGTATCAAACCGCAGTAACAACCGTTAAAACAGACATAACAGTAAAATTACTACTGCCCCAGTTGAAAACGAAACATGGTTTCCCACTTGACATTATACAAGTAGTAGTGGATCGCGTGAATCATGGTATTATTTGGTGTGCTAGGCTATTACACTATCCCCATGGACAGACTGGTGTTGTAACAACTCGAAAACGGCCGAATTCGTCTATTCTTTTCCGGTTTCTGCAAGCATGGCAGCAGTCAGCATCAGTCTTTAAGCAAGATAATTAAAACTGCGTTAATGCAGGATAAAATAATTGTCTGCGTTAATTAATTGCTGCCTTAATGCTATAATAACATGTTAAATTGCCCAACCCTACTTAAAATATGTTAAATAACACGATGTTATTAATACATGATGCCAGTATGAACTTTTGCCAAATACTCCATCTCCATATAACGTCAGTATTCAGAAATACAGCGCTGTTAGCCCATTAGCTACAAACAGGCTTACAATTGAATTGGCCGAGCATATTAATAGCATGAAATCACTATTACCATTGAAGGCTCAAAGTAGCTCCACACCTGATAGGTAGGCTATCATGGGTCCGAGGCAAAGCTTTGAAAGTGTACTGGTAGTTTATCTAGATGTCCATTTACACAGACAGTACTCACCATTCACCACCAACTTTGCAATTCTGAAGGTAGGCCTATTGCCTGTGTAAACTGACACCTAAATAAAACTTCTCAGTGCCTCCTTTTAAATGTTATGTCACACATACATAGATATACTGTAGATATATCCATGCATACATGGTCATCACTGTTTATTGTCTTTGGTATTATTGATTGAATTAAACACATGCAGTAGCCTTTGTGTCTGGTAATACCAAAAAGAGACATTTCTGTTAATTATCATTAATTAACAGCATCAAGTCATTAACCTTTAAAATGTCTTCAAAAACACTAGTAATTGTACAACTTGCAGGACAACTGACAAAATGGTCATTTGGCTGACCTTCCCACTGTCTTGACACAAAGGACAAAAAAATAGTGGTCATAAAAAAAAGCTCCAGTAGATGACCTCTCCATCCATACAGACATCAGGCCTAGCTATCCACATATCTATTGCCAGAACACATTAATACCTCAAGCTAGACAGGGCAAGGTAGGGGAAGGTAAACTGAAAAGTGGGACATGATTGGCGACTGGCTATTTGCAGTTAGTCATCTAGATGACGTGAAAATCCATAGGGAAAAGGAGCGGCTCTCCGCTTCGCCTGGGATTGACCACCGATCGATGCCGACGGAAATTGGTCATCTGAGTTAGGGGAGCGGTGAGAGAGACTCACTGTTTGGTGAAGCATTAGCCAAAGATTATTTATGATGATACATATATTCTGCTGACAGCCACTCACCCTTGCCTAGACTTTTTTTTTTTTGCATTATTTGCAACATAACTGTGTGGCATAACATTTCACTTCTGGAGCGTTGCCCGATGGCTACAGTCAGTCAGGGGCCCATAGTCGCATTTCCAGCTATTGGCTTACTTGTATTTCCTCAGCTGGATCCAAATGGGAATTAACTCTGTCCTGAAATGAGCTGGTCTTTTGATGTGAAACATTAATGGTTTGAAGTGCCCAATGCTCTCTTGTTTGTGACTTTGAGTTGCTTTGGGCTTTGAAACAAGAATAGTTGAGGGTTGTTTTCCTGTCTGTGACTTTGAGATTAACCTCTGGCATGAGGCACAGATCTCTCTGCATCACTATAGGATCTGCTTTTGAGGAACACTGTAAGCAAATGTAAGCCACATGTTTGCTTGACTGCATGTGTAAATAAATGCTAAAAGCGCACCTGTGTGTGTGTGTGTGTGTGTGTGTGTGTGTGTGTGTGTGTGTGTGTGTGAGAGAGAGAGAGAGAGAGAGAGAGAGAGAGAGAGAGAGAGAGAGAGAGAGAGAGAGAGAGAGAGTGCAGCTCTACCATTCCTCCAACATGACTGGCTCTGAGCTGATGAGGAAAGAACATGACCTCTCCAGAACATGACCTCTCTAGGCTGGCCACGCACAGACCCACATCAACATGTCGGGTCTGGGGAAACTCCACTGTCAGGGGGGGGGGGGCAGCATAAACTATTGTTTTTCAAATCTCTCTGCATGCACTTGGATGCAAGAAGGCTTTGCACCGTAATAAATACATTATTCAA
This sequence comes from Sardinella longiceps, assembly GCA_027497455.2. Taxonomy (NCBI): domain Eukaryota; kingdom Metazoa; phylum Chordata; class Actinopteri; order Clupeiformes; family Clupeidae; genus Sardinella; species Sardinella longiceps. The sequence goes on from JAODXP020000004.1 coordinate 479,860, forward strand.
TGAAGCTATGGCATGCTGTGGAGTTCATTATCCCACTTACTACCACATTTACGCTTTAAGGTTTTGCAAACTACTAACTATTTGTGTCCCATACTTCCAACTGCAGTTGAGTTATAAGCCATATTGATCACAAGTTACAATGTTGTTGAACTGTAAACGCGAGTAAATTAAAATTTAATTTAAGTTGTTGCCGCTAGGGGCATCTAGATTCCTAAGCTACTGTATGACCTTTGAGCTTTGAGTTGAGTTGAACCACATGTTCAAGCAAATGCGACTATCTGCCTGAAGTATCCACACCCCATAGTTTGAGAAACACTACTGTAGACAGAAATATATTAATATAAATGTGATCAACTGTGATCATTAGTCCCCTTCAAATTGGATTGTTTAGGCGTGCTTTGTTTTAACATATAGTTAAAGGGGACATAGAATTAATTAATTGAGTATTGTACCTTGTTCTCTGATGTTAAAATACAATTAAATTGTATTTTGTCACAAACAAGATCAAGTGATATTTTGCAAGCCTAATTAACACCTCACAAGTAAGATGTGTATTTTTTTTTGCCTAAACAATGTCTCGCTCTGGCCACCTCAATTGAACTGCAACGGCTTTGTGCTATTTGACATGACTTGTAGGCTTTGTTCTAATTTGCCCATGTTTTAGTGTCTATTTCTAAATTTAAGATTTCCCTATGAAATATGGCAGAACCATACCTCATGTTCATGAGCACTTTGACCATGCACAACCTCTCTTAATTCACCAAAGCCAATGTAAAAGTGGTTTTCCATTCGATGTCTCATTGTACTTGGATATTAGGTCTACTTAGAATTTATTATAAACAACTTAACTTTTGGTTGTGCAGTTTTGAATCTGAACTCTGAACAAATATACGCATTGGGGAAAAAAGATCAGACTAGATTGGTCAGTAAGTGGACAAGGGTATCAGTGGATAGGTACCTATCTCTTTAATATTTTACCCATAAAGATTAAATCGTGGACAGGCAGCATTCACATACAGTACAAAACAGGAGTATTCCTTATTTTTATAACGTCATGATGCACTGGTTATTTAGAACAATAAATACAGGAAAAACACAACACTACACACCAACACACACACACACACACACACACACATACAAAGAGCATCTACAAAGTTTTCAGGAAGTCACACAACCTTGAGGGTGAAAAGCCTTAATGGATTGCCTTCTTCAAAGAGGAGCAGAATGGTTTCCCCGTATACAGTAACTTCAAGGCTCAATGTAATCTCTTTGTTGTCAGTAAAAATAACAGTGTCGATGCTTGGGAAATCAAAGCTCTGGTTTAAAGCCAAGGGATCACAAGCCTCTATTTGATTAGGTGGGGATTCAGCAGATTTGGGAGAATGAGGAGGGGACAGGCTGAGGGTGGTTGGCTGTGCCTGGAAAGGTGTGACCCTGCCAGTCCTTTGATCAGGGGCACATGGGCCTTCACACCCTGGCAACATGCTCAAGGAGGCAAGAGGTTCAAGGGGGGGGGGGAAAGAACACTTGACATTTTCTCTCATTTTTAGGACTTCCTGTTGTACCTGTGCTGTGCTTCTTTGCCTTCTTTGCCCCCCCCCCTCTATTTTTTCCCAATCAGATTGAATATAGTCTGATTAAATATTTTTCCTGAACAATTCCAATTGCATTTATATCCAAAGCGTTCAGTCCAATAGGCCAGCATTATAAAGTGTTGGGCACATTGAAAAGACTTCAGAAGACTGACCACTGCACAATCTCAGATGAACTCATGTCATTGTTTTCATTACTTCTGACATGTTTACAGAATAGTGGATAGTGTGGGAAATCACTAGCCTGACATTCCCCGCCCATAATACAAATGTTCATCCGTATTCATGGTCTGGGGAAGGTCTTCATGGGTGGGTTTACATTGGTAGAGAGACAACCGACCAATAAGCGAAGCTGATTAGAGGAGCTGTCCAACAGCTGGTCGGGCTATGTCAGGCTAGGAAATCGTGAGATTAATCAGTAAATAACAATTTCTGTAAATAAATGGACAAGCTCTCAACATAAATGCCTGATGCTCTTAAAACAACTTTGTTACAAATAAACCTGTATAACATATACAAGATCTGTATTTTCTCCCCTGCTTTGAGTATCCAATCACAGAACAAAAGGCTATGATACGCTAGCCGGGCTCCGCCCTACTGGTGACGCAACGCCTTCGGCTCAGCTACACACAGCAGGGCCACGACCTCGTTCAAGTACATTCGGAGATCCCGCTACAGCGGGATCTCCACCCACTTTTTCGGGAACCAATCAACTTTGAGCAGCTCCAACGGCTGAACAGTCCTGTTCAAGCAATTCCCTTCGCGTCACATACGTCAGAGGAAAGAGTGGTATGATTGGTTTGGCTTCGGCACAGCATTTTCTAACATCGACCAGTAGCAAACCGAGGCATTTCAGGGAGGCGGGTCAACCATGCGTTTTGAGAAACGTTGTTATACGGGCTCCTGGTCAGACCAAAGTCTCGTAGAGCTTTGAAAGTCGATGGCAATCAGGCTAATGATACGCTACGATAGACAGTCAATAAACAACACTTCCGCGACAAGAAAGTGTATAGGTGGGTCTCCAGACTAAATATCACTTGTGATTATTTAGATTGGCAATAGCCAGGGTGAAAATATATACTCGTCTATGGATTTTTTTTTACAACTTTGTTGAGCTGCAGTAGTTTTATGCAGTGTGTGTTTATGTGTGACAGCACACACATTTATCGCTACAGTATGCACCAACAGGAATATCTAGTCAATGAATCTGATTGCAAGTTTTACATGACCATACTATTATTTCTGATCCAATGACAAATATTTTCATTGTAATAATCACTTCATTGTAATAATCACTTCTCTCTACGGAAAATCATTGAAAGACAGAGACAACTTCCTCCCACATGCCACGCATAGAACTTTGAGGCAAATGTTATAACTTTTTAAAAAGGATTTTCTGGTATTATGTCTCGTAATTCATTAAGTCATTGAAATACTTCTCAAATAATATCTTCATTTCTGAGGAACATAATGTCTAAGAAAAACATGTCCTTCAGTCATGCTTCCATTTATTCAAAGTGTAATCTCTATCTCCCTGTCTTTTGCACGTGTTGCTTCAGACACAGAACACAAATAGAACAGTTATTAGGGTCATATCAAGCCAGCCATCATATGGAACAGTGATCATAAAATTATATAACAAAATGTCTGCCAGTGTTTTTTTTAGTTTTTTTTTAGCATTAACATTTTTTTTTCTTCAATGACCCATTTAGATTCCACAAAGAAGTAGAAGCTGAAACAAAAGCAACAACGAAAGTTTTGCCACCATTGTGTTTTTATGTTTATTGATGAAACACTCATCACATCACATCTCATCCACAGCCGGAAAGGGCCTGGAGGACATATTATCCAGCTCCTCCTTAGATCTTGCCTTGGTCCTGCAGATTCCTTGCAGCACTTCAAAGCAGAAGGTGATCTGAAAACATGTCAGAGAAGGAGGGAGAGGCAGACGGTGAAAATCACCACCCACTGCCCAAGGACATGCACTTATGAACCCAACCAGGAGCGCAAAGAGTCACAATGTTCCACATTAAGACCACATTGGTAAAGTTGCAAAATTTATCCTCTTTCTGTGTTCTAAGAAATCTGCTTGCAAAAGCTGAGTTGACTATATGTTATCAATATGGATTGATGAGTCACGTTATTGAGTTTGTGTTTAGAAACTTTTATAGTAGGCTATCAAAGTAGTACACTGTTCCATATAATTTGTGTTGCAATGACTGGAGGTTCATAGAATCCATCATCACAAGTTTATGGAATAATGTTGAGAATCTTGTGAATGTCAAGTGTTAATGAAGAAAGAAGTTTGCATGAGGTTAGTAATTAATTAGCATAGTCTGCAATGCTATAGATAACACTGGTTGTCTGTTTTTTTTAGATAACAATTCGTTCATGTGCGTTTACAGTAAGTTATATTAAGTTATATACACAAAATATATAGGCCAACACAAAAACACTGATAAGAAGAAATCTGTAGCTTTTTTTCTGTTACTATTTTCATTTACACATTAATTTAAGCTAATGAAATAAAAATGAGGCAATGATACCCGGCACCGTGCCTTTGTGAAGGCATTTATGTTCTGCTATGCGTTATAATTGATTTCTGGTCACAAAGGAATGGACCCTTTAAAAAATATGTAAAGTTGCAGTTATGCAGGAACTGCTGATTTGATCATCGCAATTGCTCATGGCCCTGGGAGAGGCTAATTTCAACAAGAAAGGGTAAGAAGGGAAAACTACTTTTGCTTTCTGCATAAGTGATCAAATCAATAATGTGTCTGAGCAATTTTTCTATGTACATGAATGGTAAATAGAATAGAATTGAATAGAATATCATACATCACCGTATGATTAGCAACTGAATGGCCGATGTCATAGCTTTACATAGGGGTCCTGGAATAGAAATACAAAGAAGATATCATATTGCATACAGGGAAGATCATATTGTATATTGGATACAGGTGACAAAAGCTGAAACATAGCCATAAAACCTGTCAAAAGCATTTGACTTTATAGGAGTGGCGTGCAAAGAGCGTCAGCTGGACCCCGGGACAGCTGCTCACCTGCAGCTGTGGGTCAAAGACTCAACCCCCCTTTCTCCCATCAACAGCTCAGGCAGAGAGAAAGCTCAGTGGCTGCTGTGCTGCATGCCATTACACTCCAACAGACAATGCACCGACAGGCACAGAGAGACAGCAGCGGTGTGGAGGACTGGGCTAAATGTTGTCTCTAGAGAGTGCGGAGGGGTGGCTGTGACTATAGGCACATGCAAGTCTATAGTCACTGGTTTTCTTTTTGCCTCTCAAGGCTGTTTAATCATTAATTTAAACGACTTCACCAGGGAAAGCAGGCCACAGTTTGTTTTGCTTGGCTCTGGGCGCACTCCCCGTTGACATGTTGAGTAGTAATCACTGTAGGCTTCTCTCTTGGGGGAAACCTCAGCTTTTATCTTTCTCCATTAATGATTATTATTATATTTTTAACCCAGGTTAAAAGAAGGGATGTTGTGAGTCACAGTCATGTCACAGCGCATGTCAGTATATATGTATGTCTCTCTTTGCTCAGACATAAGAGAATGTGACCATGCATACATTTTATGTTCATAAAGAAAGCATGAGGTTTGTCATCATTACAGTATTTTATAGCCCATGAAATGTCACCAATGTAAAATACTGTGTGTTAAAATATATTGATCTTTCATTAAAACATATTTTGTATGGTTTAACAGGAAATCTACAGTAGGTTGACCCAAACTGGTTCTACAAGGAGACATAATCATGCAATATGGCTCATATCTCATCACTGTAATATGGCTTAACACACCTTTTGTACTGATAAAAACAAAGTTTGGGTGTACGTTTTTCGCACTCAATGGAATAATGGTCAGTGCTTACAGTAGGCTTTGCTTTGGCTGTGTTTGTGTGTGTGTGTGTGTGTGTGTGTGTGTGTGTGTGTGTGTGTGTGTGTGTGTGTGTGTGTGTGTGGGGGGGTGTGTCAGCAAATCCAAAAACTCCAGCAGTTATCCTGAGCCCAATCGAGATTTGGAGGAGAGCTGAAATCTGAAGTAAATAAGCAATGTAGTTTGTTATAAAAGCAGACCCAGACAGGCTCGTGGACCCAATTATAATATCCTAGATATAATAGTAAATAAAGCACGATATCCTTCTGACCCAAAATCTAATAGGGATAAGAGAGCACAAATCCATTGGTGGGAGAACATATACAATTTCCCCAGCCAGATGGTTCCATTGGTGATACAAGCAGTACCTGAGACTGAAATGCTTGAAGGTTCAAGCTGCTAAAATAAATGACAGTATCTCTGGCACATACAGTCCACTATGCCTCTTCCTGTCACACTCTCCTCCTGTTGTGTACCCCACCTTTCACCTTCTCTCTTATAGCCTCGATGGATTATTGGCCCTCTACTCCACACATTTTCCAGCTAACAGTGGTGTGTGAAGTAATGCAACGGCGCAAAAATTTAGTCCAGTGAGTGGAGTGGCTTTTGGGCACACTCAATCCATCAGATGTGGGTCACCCCACAGAATGATGAATGTGTGTCGGGCGCCTCTGGGGAGTGTGGGTTCCCTTTTGTGCTGCCTGCCCCGGGGCTTACAGACCCGCTCGGCTCCCACGGGGGGCCCAGGGCTGCAGGGGCTTATCTGTGAGTGCGAAAATAACTCGCCATGTACCAGACGGCTTTTCTCCCTATGCATTTTGTCAAAGGCTTATTAAATCACCGCACACTGGGAATTCCCTACAGGAATGGTGTTGGGACTGTGCATAACCCTCTGATCCCAGTCTATGGGGAGTTATGGAGCTTTCTCTTGTTTTCTCTCTCTCTCTTTCACTCTTTGCCTCTCTCTCTCTCTCTCTCTCTCTCTCTCTCTCTCTCTCTCTCTCTCTCTCTCTCTCTCTCTATGTCTTTCACTCTTTGTCTCTCTCTCTTTCCCTCTCTCACATACTCTGTCATACAGTTACCTGCAATACACCTCTGGCAAAAATAGCTGTTCAACAGCAAACATGCTCCATGGGATATCAAATATGTTTCTAATTCCCTTTCAGCCTGTCACAAACTTGTAAAGAAGGCACTGATACATTTTCGAACATAATCAACAATGCCTTGAGGATAACTTGCCTGTTCATCTCAGATAAAGACTGATGTTATCAGGAGAAAAGAGATTCATTAAGTTATTACGTTTATCCTCTCCAGTGTACTGCATTTAACATCCAAAGCAAATCATCTATATACTGTAAATGAGTTTCATGAAGTAACCTATAGGTAAGAATTAGAATGACTGTAGCTCTAAACAGTCACAATTACTGTTGATTTCTCTCTAACTTCTCTAAGTGGATTCTTCTCATACAATATGGAGCCATAGTTGAGCAAATAACACTGCAGATTTTCCCTGTGCTACAACTTTCTCACTCCTCTTCACTCAATTGTCTGTGAACTGTGTGTTATACAGCAGTTAGTTTGCATGAGGTGTTCCGTAACACTTTATTTTTCAGTGTCACTGTTATAGTGTATCTAACTAATTAGGTACAGTGGTATAGTGTTTAACAATATGTAATGTCATGTATTAGTGTTGTACTATGTATTTTTTACCTGCCATTGTTACTGTGTAATACTGTACAAAGTCCTTGTTAAAATAGTGTGTCCTGAGCATTGATTCACCCTCTTGAATTCGGGTAACTTGGATCTCAGTTCCGCCCATTGCCTCTGTAGAGGAATTCCACACTTTGACAAAGTAGAATGAAAAGCACTTCATATTACACTAACCACAAATATATCTGTACACTGCGCTGGTCATTTATTTATTTGTTTATTTATTTACAGCAATGACTATTTGAAAAGTTTTATAGTCAAAAGTTAGCTCCTATCTAGCTTGGACTCACACCAACTCCCAAGTGTCCTCCTTAGTATCTCACATCTCCCACCCTCAAGTCCCCCTCAGCACTCATCACTTCCAAGTGAGACATATACACAAGGCATCTTTGAGTAGTTTGGGGCTAGAGGTTGGAAAGGTGAGATTGAGAGAGAGAGATAGAGAAAGACAGAGAGAGGCTGAGAGAGAGAGAGAGAGAGAGAGAGTAGAGGAGTTGGGCAGCAGCACAGCACAACAAAAGCACATTCACCTGCAGCAAGTGAAAGCATGAATATTTCATCTTCCCCACTCTAGAGCAAACTCTTCGGCCTCTCTGTGTAAAGTGTCCATGTCAAGTATCAGATGATACGCTACATAAGATTGAGACATTCAACTTATGTAAAAGGCATTATTACAGAAGCTGAATTTTTCAACTTTGCATCTAGCAAAATAAAGAAATATGGTAACACTTTACTTAATGGATGAGTGCATAACACATTCATGGAAGCTTTGATTAAATATAACTTGTGATTCTTTAATTTGTGCGATAGCCAGGCTAGGCCTTCTCATGTCTAAATAGCAACTTATGCTGTTCAAAACCTATACATCACTACAGCATTTATTTTAACACTCCAGGTAAGTAAGCAGACCAGAACCAGAACCAGGTCACTACTGAATATATTGCACAGTGGCTTGTCATCATCATAGATGCTGCCTTTTGAACTAGCCTGGAAGATCTGTGACTTCCATGAATACCTTTTTAGCATTATTCACCTTTTACAGTATTGCATTGGCCCTGTCACAACTTTTTTGAGATGCATGTGGTTTCCTGCCTGGTTCCAACCGTTGACATATTGTTTTTGCACTATTCTATAGGTGAGTAAATTCAAGGCTCGTATTTTTTACAAATAATAGTATGTTGCTATCTTACCAACGTCTTGCTTGCAAATACAACTGCATACACACACACACACACACACACACACACACACACACACACACACACACACACACACACACACCAACAACAGACAAGAAAAAAACAAAACAAAAGGAAGTCCAGTCAACCTCTTGCTTCTGAATTCAAACAAGATGTCAAGTTCATTAGGTGTCACCAAACAAGCTACAAGCCACATGGACTGCCACGTTGCATATCAAGCAGATATTGATTATATGATGGCGCCGACAAACAATTGATTTTCCTGATAAGAGGTGATGCTGCAGAGCAGTGAAAGGGTCCTTAAAGATTAGCTTCACATTCAGTAGACTGAAGGGGGGTCCATGTGACTGCCTGATGGGAAATGAAGTCACAGGAGGTGCATACAAGTAGAAGGGACCATGCGCTCCACCGTCACCTTAGTTGACATGAAGTAAGACCCACAACCAGCTTGTGGAGAATCTATTGTAGGCACTGTCATCAAATATAGGAGGTTGTTGGTCCCGTATTTGTTCTTATATGTGGGTCCATTTGAGTTCCCACAAGGACTGTGTCACTGGTGGCAGTTGGACAGTGCAGTGATGTCCACTACCCCATACCACCACATCATAGATGTTCCAGTTTAAGGTCACCTCTCACAACACATCCCAGCTGCTGGTTTTCTGTTCTCCTTTCACTGTCCTGTCCATTTAAGGATAAAATACTCAAAAATATACTTGAAAAGGAGCCAATAGTTGTTTTCAAGGAATACAGCCAAGTGTCACAGTCCATAAAAACCCATAACTGTGCAAGGAAATATGGACAATCAAATTTGATGTACTACAAAAATGCTGGTATAGTTGAAAAGCATTTATAGCTATGATCACTCTGGGGACAATTTCGGTATGCCTTTCAAACAGCTTCTTTATGACTGCAGTGTGTTCCTGCTGTTGGGGAACGTCAGTTGTCAAAATCTGTCGACAAAATACTTCCTGAAACATTTAAAAATGGTTAGGATCTTATTAACAAAAAGCAAAGAGAAGAGAAAAAGGGTTTTAGAGTCACATTTATCTGGAATATGGCTGTAAACTTAAGAAATTGCACCCAAGCTCTTTATCTGATGGAATTTCTTTTTAGTGCACAAAATTACTTGGCTCTTTCACTTTGGCTTTACAATAACAGCAACAAAAAGAGTCTTTCCCCCACATATACCACATACTTTTCCTATCTCCAATCAGACACTGAGAAAGAACTCCATTCCACTGATCATATATTCATATATACAGTATTAGCATAATTGTTAATATACCTAACGGGCCTCCGTTAATATTTAAATGTGTAAAAACAAACACGGTGGGGTTGGGGAGAGCTAGTTAAACCAATGTGATCAGGCAAACATGCAAAGCAGAAAAGCATTCAGATCTTGGATGTAGGACATGCCACAATGCCAGGGAAAAGCGTACTGCAAATGCTCCATCTAATGGATGTTAATCCTTAATTAAAATAAAGAACGTCCACTCTTTGGATCTCTATTGTGTCAGCAGCCTTTTTACTGGACTTGTGTGAGTACGCACATGTAGACAGTAAATAATGTATCACGCGCTGACGTGACATAAACATCTTTACACTTAACATAATATGTTAAGTGTATGATTCAACATAACAGGTGTCTATGTATCTTACATATTACAGCTATTGCAAACTGCTGTCATTATAAAATACTCTAAATTCTTGCAAACATACTTTTAACATGTATCAAAACTGTGAACACATTTTCTGCTTACTTTGTATGTAACAGTACAATACAATACATTAATAATAGCAATTGCACTTACAATTGCAAAAACAACATCTGGACAACATCTGTAGAGGATGCCCTGTGAGTTCTTGAGTATTAGTAAAGAGTAAGCTTGTATGGGGACAGGCAGTCTTACTGTAATGTGGGGGATTTTGTTTTCGCAGGTAGCACTACCTGTCCGTCTGTGTTGCTCTCAGTGTAAGTCGTGCTGCTGTCTTGTTTGTTTTGTGTGTTATATTCTTTTAGTTTTTTTTTTTTAGTTGTTTTGTCTCTTGTTTGGCTTTGGTTTATTCAGCATACTTTGCCTTGCTTTATTGGCTATCTGTTTTGTGTGCTCCTCTGCTTGCACCTGGCAACTGCTTGCATGGCACCCGCTTTCAGTCCAGTCCTGTTATTTGTTCATATTATTATTATTACCTCTGTGCATCACAGTTTTCATTATTTCTTCGATTTGGCAGCAAAGTCCTGCCTAATTGCAGAGTGACTAGTCACACAGTGGTAATGTGGTACGACAGCACATTTTAGTGTGTAACTCATGTGGTATGACAGCACATTTTAGTGTGTGAATAGTTGCTGTTGTCTGCTGTGTGTCAGTAAGTCACTTCTTGCTGTGCCTGCACATACGTGGATACCTGTACACATTTTCTGTACTGCCCTCTCCAGGCAAGCCTTTGTCTTGCTGCCATTTTGTCTGCGCTATTCTCAATAAATGAGAATGGACTAACGTCACCCAGCTGTTAAACATATGCATGTAATGCCGAATCATTTAAAAAAAAAATACTATAACAATACTAAAAGGAGCAAATATGCATTTTTGCATTTTCTAACTTCTTTCCATCTTTCAGGTCTCTTGCAGTCACTACCATTTCCCTTTCCCTTGCAATATGAACCTGTGCCAATGTGCTCTGGTGTCAATGGTATCTTTAGTACTGTACTTCCCAGAGTACTTCGCCCTTACATTCCAATAGAAGACTTCCTGACAAAATTACAATCGAGACAATCAAGACAATCAAATACAGTACCTCCACTCCAGTCACCTTCATTCAATCTCCACCTGGAGCCAAGGGCGAGAAGCTCCTAAAAGCATCTTAGGCCCTGATGGATGATGGTGTGAGTGTACAGTAAGTGTCTGTTGCCATGGTGAAAAATATGCTATATAAAAAGCTGCACTTTACCTCACTTGTTTCACTGCAATGGCCATATTTGGTTCAAAGCATGTTTTCTTTGGAATAAAGAAAAGCCTCACAATTGCTAAAGTACTCAGTACAAAATTTGTCTTTCCTTTTCAGAAAGGTATGTGTTTATAATGTTCATCTGAGGATCTTGACTGAGTGACAGTGACACCTGACTTGTATGACATATAAATAGGTTTGAACACATCAGTGTGGGTTGCATCGCTTGAGGTAGCCTACATGTTTGAGATTTATAATGACTGAGATGACCTTGACAACTTCTCATTATTTCACTTAAATTGCTTCATTAAAACCCGTGAGGCACTGTGTACCTGAAATGATACATAAATGAACATATGTTCTCACAAACTACAGAGAGCCTTGTGCTGCTTTTATGAAATTGCTGCCTCATAAAGCCCACTTCTGAAAAATGAACAACAGATATTCCACCATCGAATGGAATTATTGCTGCTCTCCATCTCCTGTGACATGGGCACAACCCAACCACAACTAATCACCTCTTACAATTCCAGAGAAAAACTCTCTCAAATAATCTGCCGTGAGACAAAATAAATGGATTAATTTGCCTTTACACCACACATATATTCCACATTTGTCAGCCTCCTCTTGTTGCAGCACTTTGGCTGGGAGAGAAGACTGAAGAAAGAAGAATCCATACATATACGGCACACATCCTGTGACAGGAACTGATAGAGCGCCACTGCCGGGCTATGAGGCCAAATCATTAGGCAAGGATGGGTTAAATCATATAGATCCATTAATGAAATGCACGACTTGTCATGTACTTAATTACCACATTATTTTCCCCGGCGTGACAGTGAAAAAAGTTGCTCATTAAAGCGACAGTGTTTCCTTTAAGCTGATTGTGTCATAGCAGCTCATGTAATGCATGACTCACGCTAAAGGGTTGCCTCATGCTAATGAGGAACGACGCAGAATTAAATCCCTCACTCACCCGAAAGGTACGAGCAACACAATTGGTGTGCTGATGAAGAACGCCATGTGTTTTAAAAAGTGTACTGTATCAGTCTGATATGTGTGTGTCAATGGGGAATGAGAACAAACTGAACTTGGTTTGAGGAAGCGTCAAGAGCAACAGTCCGAAGACATGTTGATATATGATAGCTGGAGTGGTTTATGGTCACGTTTCAGTGACCGTCATGAATCACAGTAACCACTGCCATACTATCCCAGTGACAGTGCACACATACTGCTTTGAAAAAGACAAACAGGCAGCCAGAGAGACAAGCAAGCTAACAAAAAGACATACACATACAGACAGACCAACTTTTCTCATCTTTGCATCACCAACAGACAGACAAAAAACAAACAAAAACAGTGTTGTCATTGTATAAATGCAGTGCATTTTCTTGGTTAATAAGATTCAAAGCAACACCCCCCATCCCAATAGTTTTATGAAATTGTCCACGGGCTGTTTGTGAGAGACAAACCAAAGTGCTTCAGTGCCTTCCTTCATGTCTGTCCTACAGTCATTGGGAATGCAGTGTGCATAAGACAGAAGTTAGATCATCAAACACAAGTGAAACCTCACTGCACAGCTCACACAGGGTATGTGATAAGTAACATCTGTTCTATGTCTAGGAGAAGTGTTGAAATATGAATAAAACAACCAGTTTCACATTAAACACTGATCCTTGACACTCAAAAATATTACGCAATAAGCAGCAACTATACTCGTGGCAAGTGGAACGCTTCGAGCAGATGACTCCCCCCATTCCTCAACTTAAAACTATTTTCTGGATTAATGAGCTGGGTCAAAGTGGACGAAAGCAGCTTATTATTATGCTGTTTTGGACAGGCCATATCAGGTAGGGTTAATGAGGTAACCTCTCAGATACAAATTACATCTCGGAAATATTCCTTATGCAAGGCTGTGGAGCTTGCAGTATGTTGCATGAGATTGCAAAACCACCATGTAGCGTTTCAGAGAATATAGAGTATACTCCGAAAAACCCACATTGCTGAATGCTATTAGTTGAATGCTGGAGTTGTTATGTAGTTAATGTAATAGAGGTTTTCGGAGGCGTTGTTCTTCTGTCAAGGAATTTTAGACCCATCCTTTCTGAATGGATGCCATTCTTTGAAGAATTTTCCTTGATGTGCTCACAATTAAATATGTTTTCAAACACAAAGGCCAGGGCAGACCAAACAGAAGTTCAAGAGGCAAAATATTGATTTGAATCAGTCTAATTGCTGGGACATTTGTGTTGTATTATGTGTTGTTATGCTACATATACTGATATAACACACAAAATATATAAAAACATATATTTTTAGAGTTATTACTAGTGTGGAATGAACTTGTACAATTAATTGAGCAATGAGGGTGGTTGCTGCAGGAGTTGTGCATAGATGGATGCTTATGGAGACAAAGCACAGATGGGTAGATCCTGTCCTATACATATTCATTCCGCTGCTCCAATCAGGCGATGAGCACAGCTGTTTAAAGCACAACTTCATTAGAAACAGCAGGCGTGTTGTGCTGCCATCTTCCTGCCACATCCTCCCTGTGCCTTAGTAATGCCAAGCAGCACACATGACGGCTGATAACTCTATCAGTCCTACTGATACTGTATGTTTGCCCACTTTTAGATTTAGATGGGTGTAAAAAATGGCAGGGTGGCATCATTTTTTTATTTTTTCTTCATTATTGTCCCTGAGGGAACATGTGGGCAGAGTGGTACAGTGTGTAAGAGTTCTTAGTAAGAAGTTCTTGCTCAGATTTGGAGTAATTTTTTTTTTTTGTTTTGTTTTTTTTTCCAGAAATTCAACTTTACAAACTATGAAAAACCACACAATGAAAAACCTCACAATGAAATGATGTAAAATCATCCAAGCTTTGATAAAAAGGTTCAGGAAGTGCCCTGACAAGAATGTTGCAAATACAACTCTTCGGGTCATTTATGAAAGGTTAATAGCATTTGGATATGACCACGATTCTTTATTAAAATTAATACAGTTATTCATATTCAGAAAGAAGAGGTAAAGAAATGACTTCTGGGAGGCACAAAGGAGTGTCAGTGATGTGGAAATATGTGTGGCATCTTTTAATACCATTAAAATGAGCAGATTCTGGCCATGTCCTTTGCCTAACCCTCCAAGGTAGTGGCTTCAAATAATTAACCGTTGCAGGCAAAGGAGTGAGTCTTACAGTTAAGTGCAAAGAATCCCTATAGAACTGTTACGTATGAAATATCCTTGCAGAACAATAACCTGCTGTCTACAAATTTCAGACACAGAAAGTTTTAGCCCTTGTGCATTAGTGTATGCTTTAGGAACACTCCTTGAGGGAAAATGTATAGTTTGAGTATCAAAATACACTTGTTTTGTTTCAGTAATACTATACTAAAAATATTATAGTAAACCATATTCACACTTGTCGAGTGTCCCATTGTCTGCCACCTTTGTGTTACTGTCTGTTAAAAATCCTGTTGCAAGTCAGTTCTCCTAGAGTGGCTATATGCTGAATACACCTGCATCAGGCCATGGAAACAGTAATGTTGTTTTTCTATTGTTTTATCAGCTCACAGATTAGCAGAAAAGACTGAAATTCTGTTTGTAAACATAAATAATAAATAAATAAATAAATAAATAAATGTGAAACTGCACAGAGAACAGCTTTCACATCATCTGTAAAAAAGAGTGAACCCTCTTTGCCCTTAAAGAGACTGCAGCTACTAATGGCAAGAGTACCAGTGCACCTTCAGTCTACACTGCAAGCGCTGACATGAGTTGCATCAGCCCAACGGTGTAGTAAAAGATGAAATCTCACTAGCTGTAATCCCTTATGTTATACATTTTAAGAGGTGGTGAATCATTCATTGTCTGTCATCATAAATACATAGGCTTCACTATTAACTAATCTCACCAGGGCTCAGAGAGCAAAAAAGCTGCTATGTCTGAATGGAAATGGAAAGGTTCCTGGCTTTCTGGGAACTACAGGCACAAGGTAAGAATATGCAAATTAAAGTTGATGGAAAAGAATTATTCCGACAAACTCAAGATCGGTCAAAGAAAACCAGAGAGGAACACTGACAGGGCTAGTTTAATTTACATGAACTTCAGCAATGCTGAGTTAGGTCTTCTTCTTCTCTCTTATGAAAATGATGTAATGGCTAGAAATAGTTATACATTCAAGGGAATATGGAAATATTTTGACATGTTCAATGAAGAAGGATTGTGTCTCTCCATGCGAAACTGATCTTCTATGCCATCCACTGCGTTGATCTGGAGGAGAGTTTTGTGTGCAAACATGACACTGCAGCATGACATGTATCTCGCTATCCTGAGATGCAACTTATTAAATTGTTTGCAGGACAGACTGTGTTTCTATAATCCATGTAAAACATACAAATAGACCAAAGTGTTCAAAGCATTTTTTCCCAGCATTACTTTGAGTTGATTGGAATAAAGTGATTGGATACCTGACACATCTGTGTGGAATTTTTCAATACATTGTAGAATGTTCTCTTATAAATGGAAGTCATGTAATATTTAACAACTTTACTTGCATAAAAAAGCGGTTTGGTACACGTCAAGTAGCCTATAAAACATTGAAAAGAAAAAAAAAATCACACTGCTCAGTACTTATTACTCTCCTTTGGCTATTCAGTGGCAATCTGACCGGCAGATCGATGAGGTTATGGACTGTTTTATGAGCAAGAATATGTGTGCACTGCACTCGCTTTGTTCAGAAATGAAAAATGAGCAACTCGATATCAACTCTGTCAATGGTTAGAATAAGACAGAAACCATTAGAGCTCAGTCATAAAATGCTAAACTCATCAGGCGCTCTACATGGTTCTGCAAACAGAACTTTGACATTTAACACAGGACTTGCTGGGGGGATGTGGGAGGTCCATGCCACAACAAAAAAAGCCAAATAAACATGAAAATGCTCTTTATTGCTTTTAACCTCCATTGTGCATGTCTTAAATAGGTCAAGATCATCAATATTTTATTGGGACCCTGTGGAAGAATGAGAAGGGAGGGGGGGGGCTTCTCATAAACTGTGAGATAACTGGCTTATCAAGATGAGATTTGAAAGGCTTAAATTAGTAATGGCATTTTACCATACATAAATTTTAATTTGGTTCAATTGGCAATTTATGCACATTCTAATTAATGCATTCTTTTTTATCTTCCTTCTTCTGAGGTGGTGGCAGTACCCCTCCACTAATAGAGCCAATGTTTCACGGCAACAGCCTGCTTCTCTTTAGCAGCCCACAGCAAGAGGGTTTACTGCACAGCTCGCATGAGGGCCCCTCAGTCAAAGGGCTCTCAAATGCCTGTGTAACACGTCCAAAATATAGCTTAAAATACTGCCTCATTTTATTATATGTATTTTAGTCTTAGCATTTAGTCTCTGAATCATTTTAAATCCACAGGCTTATTCTGTAACTGACATTGATACACAGATTTGGAGAAAAGGGATTCGGATATAGACTGCAGTGATTAGGGGTGATGAAAAACAACCGTATTACATTTACACTGATAGGATTTTATTCTTGAATATAAAAAAGTGATAGTCTGTCAGGTTTGATCAATCCTATAATAATCTCAAGACACAGAGGCACCACTGTCTTTCATTACCCAAAAAGATTTTCGTGAGACAAAAGTAAATGCAAATTATATGCTTGATGTTTTTTTTTTTTTTCCTTTGTTTTTTTTTCCTGGTGAGAGAGCTTGGCCTTTTACATTATGTACCTTATGTACGCTGTTGTTTTTGACCCACTTGAGGCAAATGTATCTGTGCCCATCTGGACAATTTGCTCTTTTCTTCACCGGAGCTTTTATGAGCTCTCTCTGAGGAATGTAAATGAGCTGGAGATGCTAGCTCTGGAGTTCACTTAGAACAGTGTGTATCTCTCCCCTCAAAGGGGGCTCAGACCTCTTCATATGTGAACTATTGACTCTTGTACTATCCCAGGTAAACAACCTCGTACAATACAATAACTTTATACACCTGTGGGTACTTGTGATTTAAAACAATGTCCGGGGGTAGACTGAATGCTACATAAATGTAGCTTTCTGAGGCAATTACATCATGACCTTGAGCACCTTGCTAAGTGCTGGAAAAAGAAGACATTTGATGCAAATGATGTGTTGAAATGAAGCCAAAACATTTATTGGTGGGGGGATGATGCCAAGACTATGTTGCTAAATTGATGCACAAGGAAAGTTGTTGTGCATAAAAAGATGATTCTGTTGAAACTGAAATGGGTAATGAAAACACATCCTGTGTCAGTTTTGAGGAACAATAACAGGTTGGATTTGAGGTAGAGGTCTTACACTATTGACTATTAATTGTGTGTGTGTCTGTGTGTGTGTGTGTGGGGGGGGGGGGAGCTATTAAAACAGTTTCCTACAAATCGCTGGTTTGGTATTTTCATCAGAATCGGGAAGAACAGGCAAATTATAATTGACAATAGCCCTAATGCACTTGGCAGAAATATACACCATGCAATCAAGTCCTAGCATGCAGCCTAAGGGTATTTGGGCTACAATGCATAGCTTATATATGTTCCAAAGTTACAATATATAAGATGGCTATGGCTGAGATGGAGCACAGACTGCTAGTTCACAAAACACAGGACAGTTATTACAGTTTGAGAGAGTGATAGCGGTGGGAAAGAAGCTCTTCTGTTTGGATGTTTTGGCACCAGAGGAAAGGTTGAATGTAGTGTGTGTGTGTGTGTGTGTGTGTGTGTGTGTGTGTGTGTGTGTGTGTGTGTGTGTGTGTGTGTGTGCAGGATATGTGATGATGTTCTCTGCTGTCAGTTTACAGGTCCTGGAAGGAGGAGAGAGGTGCCAATGATCTTTTACACTGACCGAATTGTGCATTGTAGTCTGTGTTTGTCCTGTTTTGTGGCTGCTCCAAACCAAACTGTAATAGAAGAGCAAAAGATGGATTCAATAACAGCAGTGTAGAAGATGATCAAAAGCTCTTGTAGAAGGCCATGTTTTCGCAGTTGTCGTAGAAACTACAACCTATACTGTGCCTTTTTAATGACTGCCGTTGCTACTTTGTTGCTGTTCAGTTGCTATTACTTGTGTGTCAAAATTAAGGCACGAGATTCCAATGAGGGCAACATACAGTATACTGAACAGTTGTCCATACTATTGGGCCACCATTACCATGTCAAAAGATCTCAGTCTCAGAATATTTTTTTCGTTCCTCTCATCCATCCACCATTCCCAGTTCCCTGTGGGACCCTCCTACACTAAGTGTGCTGCTGTGCCTATTCTGAGCACATGACGCTGTGCAGCAGAGTCCATCGCTAGTCTCCCCTGGGAGTAGCCTCACTCCTGGGGGACTGAGGAGAGAGGATGATGCCGGCTGCTGAAAACACTGAAATTTGATAAGGATTTTTGATGGGGATTTCAAAAGATTGAATAAATGAGAGCAGCCTTTGGGAAGCCTTTTTAGAAATCATCTGCTGACTGGTGCATGCTCTGGTTTCTTTACAAACACAAACACACACACACACACACACACATACACACACACACACACACACACACACACACACACACACACACACACACACACACACACACACACACACACACACACACACACACGTGTCTTTCTGTCTCAAAGTAAGTCAATTACAGACATTTCCATGCACCTTAACCTTTCGTTGTGAGGTCATGAACGAATCTTGTGGTTAATGGGATGGCATGTTTGGCTTAATCGCGGGCTTTTAGCACGGATTCTGCTTATTCAACCCAAAAAGGAAGTAAACATCCACACTCAAACAAACCATGTAGAGCTGAATTAACAATGACGTTAGAGGCAGAGACGAAGATCTTTGGAAACAGATTTAGGATCCTAGGGCGAGCACTGCAGTGAAGGGAGGGGAGTGTGTGCATGCAGACATGTCAACATGAGGGAAGGAGACTGCAGCAAAAAGCCAAACATAAAAAAAACTTAAGACAATGTAGTCTGATAAAAAAAGATAAATTGTGAATTTTTAAATGTATATGACTCTCTCTAAAATAAATTCTTATCTGTAGCAAGGTGATCTTCCCCCTTTTAACTCAGAGGCAAGATGACAAATTATGGATGTAGCAGACTACGCCACCTAGGGGTGTTTTACCTACAACTGGGAATTACTTGATGTTTTTAATCGCTCGGCAATACAGGTTCGCAGATTTGGGAATAAGCCAGAGCATAGTTCCATACAATCAATAATTTTACTTCACAATAAATAAACATTAATGACAGGCATACAAGCAACAAGACAAAATACAGTATTACTTATAGTGCCTGCAAGAGGCACACACACACACACACACACACACACACACACACACACACACACACACACAGTGGGCTTGAGTACATAAGAAAAGTAAGATGTAAGATGTGCTCCACTATTGAGCAGGGCCAGAGGAGCGGAGCTGCTGAGATGAAGGCAGGAAGGCTCACCAAGGGGAAAGGGGCCCGAGAGAGACACAACACACGTGAAGACATGGATCCAATAGACAAAACACCAAGTGCACCACTGCAGGAAAAGTGAGGGGGACCACCACGTGGGAGCCAGCCCACTGCCCACCTTGCTCCACAGCTCCGGATCACTAATATCAAATGACACACACTCCTTTTCTGAACACACACACACGCATGCACAAACATTTACACTCACCCACAAGGCACCTGTACATGCATTGAAGCACCAGTCATACACCAACAAGGAACACACAACAAGACAGAAAAATAACACTGAGAGCCGAGCTATCACCATTCGAGTTGTGGCAAGCATACAATACATATAACAACAGACACGTTTAACAGGACAAAACACAAGACCAGCAGAGTCCATAAGACCAGCAGAGTAGGCCTACTGTTGTGCCCCAAAGACACCACTTTCTGAAGAAAACAAGGCAGCAGCCACATAGTGGTGTGGAAGCACAGCAAGATGTCAGTTGGCCTTCTTTAGGCACAGCTTTGTCAACTTGACCAGATACCACTTCCCCATGCCCAAGTAGTAATCAGCTTACTCCACAAAGCCAATTTCCTACCAAAGAGCGCAGCATGTGCCCCACGCGCCGCTACCCTGTGGCCAGAATCCTGACCAAGTAAAAGACGCCATTCCAAAGCACTACTTCCTTAGCCTGACATAGCCCGCCCATAATACGAATGTTCATCCGTATCCATGGTCTGGGAACGGTCCTCTGGGGCGTGTTTACATCGGTAGAGAGTCTACCGGCCAATAAGCGAAGCTGATTAGACGAGCTGTCCAATAGTTTCAAACCAGAAGTGAATGCCCTCCCCTCCGCAGTATAATCGTGTCAGGTTAAAGAACCCCCAGACCATGAATACGGATGAACAGCAGTATTATGGTCGGGCTATGTCAGGCTACTACTTCCTTGCACTATATGCCAACTTGGCCCGCCCACCTGTTAGCCAAGTCATCAATGTGAGTATTTCTTAAAGGGACCCTGCAGACAAAAACCTGCCACAAAAAGATGAAAAACAAAACCTGCAACAAAAAGAATAATAGGATAATAGGATTTCATTCACCATTCTGAGTGCCATGGTATGCATGAGTCACCAACCAGCAAGCAAAGTTGCATTTCTGGAAGTTTTAAGCCAACCTCAATAGTCTTGGCTCTGGTATGGCAGAGAACATCAACACTGGTAACCCTTTATGTGAGGCACAACAGAAGTTAGAAGTTCAGTGTGTACATTTACAAAATGAGAACGGCTCTGATCTTGAAGCTACTGTAAGGAAAAATCCTTCATTCTGTTTGAAGTTTCTTTGGAGGGGGATGATTTGATATTTAGGGATATTTTTATGGACCTTGAAAATAAATCATCTCTATACGATCACAATTGGGACCACAATTTTTGTACAACTAAACATTCGTGCTTTACATCTTCAGGGATTACATGAATATTCCATATATGTTTTATGTAATGCAGCTTTCTAATTTTTTTTTTTTCTAATAAAGCAGCCTTACAGTATTCCCAAAGCGCCCATCTCATAAGTGCACATGCCATGGCTGAATCTATTTCCCCCTGGATTATGTACACAGAACCAAGCTTCCAGTGATCTTCACCATGGTGACACTCACCATGTGTGCATGCACTAGCTGGAGATGTTATTTATTTATTTATTTATTTATTTGCCAAAGGGAAAACCATCCACTAATCTTTAGTTTGATATTGTGTGCATTATGTGCATAAAGTATTGTATAATGTTTATTACAGAATTATTGCCCTATGCATTATAACAATTTATTGCCCTATGCATTATAACAATTTGTGTTGCCTGAATGGACAGAATATGTCTGAATACGTCTGAATGGCAAGGGATAACTTTGAAACAGACTATAATAAGGCAAAGGCACTTTTATTTATATCACATTTCAACATGGAGCATTTCAATGTGCTAAACTAGGGGACAGTGTAATTGAAGGAAAATGCACATTTCTACCATCAATTAATATAAATTTCAAGGCAAGAAACATTTTTACTGATAAAGAGAGTCTAGGGATGCATAATCATTTGGAGACACAGCAAGGTAAATTTGAGTGTAATCTGCATAGCTAAGATAACACATAGTGTTTTTTCTGATGATCAGACTGAGTGGGAGCTTGTAGAGATCAAACAATAAGGGGCCTAGGATCAATCCCTGAGGGACATCACAGGTGGAATTGAAGAGCAGTTCCCCATGGCAACAAAATAGCTCCTGTCTTGCAGGTACCATTGTTACCATTTTATGACAACACCTGAGAAATACACTCAGTGCTCCAGACAATGTACAGTAGTATGGTTGACTGTATCAAATGCTGCACTGAGGTCTAGTGGTACCAGATATTCGCCTGTATCAGTGTTTAGAGAAATGTCATTTATTATCTTAATAAGGGCTATTGACACAAGGATAAAAGACAGATTGACATCAAAATAATTATTTAGCAATACATTAATATCAATTTAGCAATAAATCCTTATTTAGGGACCAGAAAAATGGCAGTTTGTAATGATGTATTTATAATCAGAAGCAAATCTCCTGGTATGAGGTGAAGAACAGATTTGAAACAGGCAGTGGGTAACATGTCCAGTTGAGAAGTAGCATAGTTTTTTTTTTCTTTTTAGTTAGAAAAAAGTATAGAATAAAAGTTTTTAGTGCATTTTTTTTTACATAGTTCACCTTACGAGAAGTCTGTTTTCCTCTACAATATATTATTTTCGTCGGCATTGTGGTTTCACTCATTAAAGCTGACTTTGAATAGCCAAAAGATCAATTTCTTCTTTCTTGAATGTGCATGTGAAATGTAATAAAACCCTAGTGTCCGTTATCTATATCATATTACCATAAATTGCTCTGAGAGAGAGAGAGAGAGAGAGAGAGAGAGAGAGAGAGAGAGAGAGAGAGAGAGAGAGAGAGAGAGAGAGCATCTAACATCCACACACCATCATGTGTTGATTACTGTAAGAGCTTAAAGTTCCACTAAGGGCCCTCTTTGCTCCAGATCTGTCTTTGATGGTGTCCTGTCTCACTGCCATTACATGACTGCATGACTGGTATTTTGGGTGATAAGGGTGTGAAACCTGAGCTCTGGTTGGACTTGAGTCATTTCCAGGCTCTTACATTACCTTCCTCCCCCCACGCACTACACTGTCCATCTTCCTTATAAACGCTGGTTGTCACCGGCAGGTGACACAGAGAGGATAGGCTGCTTGTGAGTAATATGCACGTAACCCCGACTGGCTGTGAGTGATATGCACGTAACCCCAGTGGATTTGGACGCGGTGTCCTTTCACAGAGGACAAGTCTGATTGATTGGATCACAGTAAAACTTTGTCAGGTTCAGGTTAGCAAGTAGATCTCACTGATAATGTATTTCCTGTCAAAGTGGTGACACCAGTCGGAAGGGTGAATTTTCATGAAGCATGATTGCAGCTGAACCCAGGTAATGCACACCTTTCATTCTCAGGTTTCCAAGGATGCATTGCACACCAGCCATTCAACACTCTAATCAGTTTAACATTCTCTGCAATTGTGTGTGTGTGTGTGTGTGTGTGTGTGTGTGTGTGTGTGTGTGTGTGTGTGTGTGTGTGTGTGTGTGTGTGTGTGTGTGTGTATAAGCACAACAGCTCCAAAAAATCCCGTTTATGGATGTAAGCTTAGAGCAGAATTAAGGACCCAGGACAAAAGGAGAAGTGTGTTTCTTAAGTGCTTTTGTCCAAAACCATCAATTATTGTCAGGTGCATTGTTCTTTTCTAGCCAGTGCATTAGCAAAAAATCCTGCAGGCACCATTTTTGTCTATTACAAATCCTACATTGAGCCCAATGGGTTTGTTTTCCCAGAAATAAGGTGTGTTGGGCCCAATGCCTCTCTGTTTTATCAAAATTATATTTAAACGACTGTTCAGCAACACACAGACCTGTTTGTGCTCTACGCACTGACCTATGTGCTTAGACTGTAAAAGTAGAGCCCAAAATCTCTTAAATTCTTTAATTAATGCTTTAGCACTAGCAAAAGAAATGCACTTGTTCAAAAATACACAATCACAATCTTTTCTCAATTCTATATTGTAGCTGCATTAATTCAGGGTCTGATAGGTAGGCTTACCAACTACTGATACTCTGCATACATTAACATAATATAATATGATATGATAACTACTCATGATCTGCATACATTAACAAACCCACTCCCCAATGAAAATGACACGTTCATATAATCCACACATGCACGCACACACACACACACACACACACACACACACACACACACACACACACACGAAACACAAACATTCCCATTCACACACAAATAACAACACTCTAGTTCGTGTCACAATCCATTCATGAAGCAACATTTTCTCATTTTTATTTATTTTATTTTTTTTGTGGGTCAGAGTCAATGTCACTCTTTAAAAAGGACAGAAATACTCAAAGTTCCTTTCTGCATGTCTTTGTGTGCAAAGAGAGCAGGCCTGCAATTTATTCAGAGAACATGTATAACTAAAATAATGTTTCCTGCGAGTAATATCTGGCCCTCAAAGAGTACAGAGGTAATGTTCAAGCGGCTTGCAATCTGAATGAACAGCAAGACTTATTTTTATCTCAATGCCAGAACTTTACAGTAAAACAGACAAGACAGAAGATGTTTCTGTCAACTGCTGATTTGAGTGATGAATATGTCAGAGGCCTCCATGCATGTTTTGAGGAAGGGGATTCCATTAGGCTGTCCTTTTCTGTTTCTTCAAGTAGCCAGGCTGACTTAAGACAGAAGTGAATGGAGCAGCCTCCTGGTGGGAGTAGCCAGCACTGTCGCACTGGAGCTGATGAATTACAGACACTCTCAGTATCGAGATTCTGAATTAAAGGGTGAAAAGAAAGTGGACTTGGCAGGAGTCGTTGATTCATTAATTTTGTATGAGGTGAGAATGATGGGGAGATTTGTGAGCAGATGCTTACCTGCTAAACTGGCTTACTTTCATCGATTCCTCCTGCTTTGCACATTATCTGGGACAACACAGCAATTCACATCCAGTTATCGCTCACCCAGCTGTCCGCTTAGGCGCTTACAACATTTGCCATACAGCAGGTGGATAGTGTAACAATTGATTGTGTGATCATAACTTCGAAATATTAGGCCGCAGGTGAGAAAAATAGCCTTAAAGGGCCACTCAGTCATTAGCAGGAAACTAAACCGAAGATGTAAGACAGATACCCATGACATTTACAGTACTGTTTGCAAAGGCGGACAAAAAACACAAGGATCTCACTGGAATGGATTGTAGGTGACATTACAGCTATGTTGATTCAAGCTCTAATCAAATCTCTAACCAAACATCACTTTTCTCTGTTATATGACTAATTAAAATGCAAAGAAGAATACTACATAAAATAACCTTCTCAGATACAGGATAATGGTCTGAGAGGTGCACATAGCACATAACACATGGCTTTAATATATTTGCAGTAGGCCTACATTGAAAGTGCATTCAAAGTGTAAGAAAATATTTTGTCTTAACAAGCTTTGAAGCATTCATGTAATCACTTGAAGTGGTCTTTTTATGTTGTCCTATGACAACACTCTGGCATTGCATTAAAGTAGCCTTTCTGAAGGCTGCACTTATCATTTGACTTGATTCTGAGGACGGAAAATTAAACTTCGCACCGGCGCAAAGTTCAAAATGGTTGGACTTACAATATCTAGGCTAATTAATCATGGGTGTGTTCTGGGTGTAATGCCCAAGTAACCAATGATTGCAATGACAGATCAATCTCTCATTGCCTTTAAGAGCGAGGAGCACAAAGCGCTTGGTCAATTGGTATCACACCAGTGGATCTTCTCATTGAGCACAAGGAAACATTGAATAGCTTACATCAGATCTAGTATAGGCCTTAATGAATATCTATAGGCTACAGGGAAAAAAGGCTACAGAAAAATAGTAGGCATCGTAAGTCTAACCCTTTTGGACTTTGCGCTGGCGTGAAGTTTAATTTTTGCACCCTCAGAATACCGAATTGTTCAGGTACCACTCACAAGGTTAATTGTGCAGTAGACTTCAAATGGTGTGCTGTAGATCATGAAAATAGGACCCTTAATTGAAGAGCATCAAATTGATATTTCTGCCTTTATTGTTCATGTTCCTTGTAGTATGCCTATTTATCTGAAGACAGTTTCATCTACATCTGGTTTCGCTCTACCTATGAAGTAGGCTGAGGAATCAAAGTTTAGTGTATAAGATTGTCATTTCCTGGAGACTTCAGCCATTGTTATCACTTGGTGTTAAATGTATTAGAAGTGAACTTTTCCCTTTTAAGTCAACATGAAGCTCTGAGATGTTGGAGAAATGTAATAAGTGCTCGGTAGGGGTATGGTGCTGTCAAAAAGATGAATATCAGGTATGGCAAGGCGCTTACAATGATGTAACACAATCCCACTGCCATCTGTTTGAGTAAGAGACAACCTTTATGCCAGGAATACTACTATCTGGTGGACCATGATAAGTGACTAAATTTTACTCGTCATTAATTTAAAGGCTCCAGTCTTGCTAATTAAAGTGCGGCTCTATAAGAATTTTCTGTCTAGATGTTGAACTCTAAATAAGGCCATTGCTGAAATGCAGTATACCTTGATTTGAGGTGCCACCAGAATCATTATAATAGAGGGCATAAATCATTGCTGGAAAAATGAAAGGAGGTAAACTTGATGGATATGCGACTGGAATTCCTACCCTGTGAGAAGCCAATCAAATGGTTAGAAAATGAGTCATGTTTTCCTCCTGCGTATTTCTATCACCACCAATAGTGACTTCAATCAGACCCCAGGTAGTCAGCAGTCAGGAATTTCAATTGAACTTTTTGCATAGCATTGCCTGCCCTATGTTGAAGCACTTTTTTTGGAGCATCACAAAGATTTTTCCATTTTTTATTTTTCGTTCTTGTCTAATTTGTTTTGCTCGAATGACAACTAATCATTATTGTGCAACTGACTTTCAATGTGGCTTGTTTCGGTTAGCGGATTTAATTTGTCCATCATGATTGTAGCAAAAACATATAGAGTTTTGCACCACATATAAATGCAAAGCAAAATGTCAGAAAAATCTCATTACTTACAGACCTGGAATTTCCCCTTCGACAAAATGTGTGCAGGTGACATTCTTAGAACCTTGTTTTGAGCTCCGTTTTGATTTTCATGCCACAAAAAAAAAACCCAACAACATGAGGCCTTTGCTTTGATCTTAATTGGCAGAGCCATGGAAATTCAACCTAAGTCATGCACATTAGTATTCATTGCCACAAAGAATGCTTTGGTGGGTGGTCACAGCTTGATTGGGCAGGGTCTTGATTCAAAGCCCTGTTGCAAGCATGAGCTCTCAAGCGGGATACTGAGAGAGCTAATTTTTCTTAATCAGTGACTCTGCCAGACATGTCATATCCTAAAGAATCCATGGACCTCACAGGCAAAAAGATAACATGCGTATTCACACACACACACGTACGCACACACACACACACACACACACACACACACACACACACACACACACACACACACACACACACACACACACACACGCACACACACACACACACACACACACACACACACACACACACACACACCAGAATTAATACAAATCAGTGACAGAAACCGTCTGCCTGCTTTGCTGCGGTTGAAGTGTGTCAGGCGGTGCATGGGTAATTTTTGAAGTGATATGAAAGTGGGCTAGATTTTTGACGTGAGACAGCTCTGGTCACCTACGGCTTGACTGATGAGCCTTTTCATAATGAGGGCTCCTTAGGGCCGAGTGAGTGGCATTGCTGTGAGGCATTGAGTGAGGCTAGCCCCCACTCCTGTCTTTGGTACTAGTGTCTTCTCACCCTCCCTCCCTTCCACCCTCTCTCTCTCTCTCTCTCTCTCTCTCTCTCTCTCTCTCTCTCGTGCTCTCAAAATCTCATGATTCCTTTTGCTCTGCTATGTTTTCTTTGCTTTTTCACTTTTGTTTATTCCCTTTTCTTCCCTCAGTTTGCTAATCTTATTTTACCTGTGGGAAAGTGGTGGTGTTGCTGGAAGTTCTGCCTGTTCCTAGCAATCTATTCTCTCCTGTGCTAACATCAGTCATATTTCCCTTCATGTTTTTGGACAGTGGGTATCAAAAAGATATTGTAGCTCTGATAGGCAGCTGTGTTAACAGACTGGTTCTATGTTCTATTGTTAACGATATGGCCGCATAGAACTCTGACATAAATCGAATGCGCCCATTTGGCAAATGCTGTCAAGCCTGTGATTAGTTAGCTCATCTATGCAAGTGGAAGGTGCGAATTCACCCCCTCCCTCTCTCTCTCTCTCTCTCTCTCTCTCTCTCTCTCTCTCTCTCTCTCTCTCTCTCTCACACACACACACACACACACACACACACACACACACACATGCAGAAGGAGTTGTAAAGCCACATGTGTAGCCCATGATACACCTGCCATACTGTGTACTGGAAGGCTGTGGGAACAGGAGTGGCCTGTGGCTCCCAGTGGCAGGCAAAATGACGGGGTGGACTCTCTCTGCAGATCGCTGGCAACATTCCCACTTTCCCAAGCCGTCATCTATCATCAGCTCCTGTTTGGGGCGGGATTTGCTGTGAGGACAAAAAGCCAAAGGCCATGAAAACATCTGCTCCTCCAATCCCCACACCTGCATGGGAGAACACTGCAGCTGTAGAGGTTCACTGAGAACATGCCATCATCTGGCTGGGTGCTCTACTGTTTGCCAACATGGATGGGTAAAAAGACATGCTAATGCAGTACACAACCCTGTTCATGACAGCCAAAGGGGGGAAAAATCCCTTGTGTTAAATAAATCACCCATTTATAATGATGTCTCCAAACCTTTAGCTCTTCAGTGATCTTATGCCATCACCCCTGGTTTCCTTGGAAATGAGTTGTACAATTGGCAATTACATATTCTATTCTTCAACCGAGTAAAATGTCCTTATCAAACAGACTTACAGCTCTGTCATGTTAGCGTCAGTCTCCTGGGCTAACTGGAGAGCTGGTGAATGTTAAAAAAAGGAGACAAAGGACAAGTCCTTCTCCTCTCTAAAGGACACTTCTGCTTCCAGAGATAGTCTGTGGTCCCCTGGTGTTGCTAAAGGTTGGGAAAGGACAGCCGTGTCACATGATGAATACTTCACAGTAGGACAGACAGCAGACAGACAGAGCAACTAAAAACTTTCAGTACTACTCTCTCTTTTTCTCTCTCTCTCTCTCTCTCTCCCATGCCCCCGGGGTTGATTAGCATGTTCACACTCACGTTAACAAAATTGGTGGACTTTGGAAAGGAACCAAGGAAATGAAATAATTAACTGCTGACCCATGCATTTTTGGGCTCTGAGAGAAGCTCACACTGTGCAGCCTAAATGAGCTACAGTGAGTTTGGACTGGAGCGGGATTCAGCCAGCGAGTGTCCTGTTAAATGATGACATTAAAAAATTACAGTATTAAAAATAAATGTCATTACTAATGCCATTATTTTCCTTCCAGTAACTACCTAATGCAATTAATTACATTGTGCGTCCTTCATATGCTACTAAGAGAGGTCATTACTAACTATTAATATATTTTAAATTGTTTTGATAAGTTTAATGATATAATAATAACATCATAATATCATTAATAATTATATTTTAAAGTAACTTGCTGATTTCTGATCCTCCTGATTTCAGATCCTCCTGTGTGACAGCAGAACATCTTCAAAGACTGTTGTTGGAGCCTAGTCTGCTCAAGCATGGTTGTTTGACCTTTCATTAGCAGCACATTGCACTCCATCAAGAGTTCATCCCATATTTTAGTTTCTTTTATGGAACACAGCATCAACGACAAACCTAGGA
Organism: Sardinella longiceps; assembly: GCA_027497455.2. Classification (NCBI taxonomy): domain Eukaryota; kingdom Metazoa; phylum Chordata; class Actinopteri; order Clupeiformes; family Clupeidae; genus Sardinella; species Sardinella longiceps. The sequence continues at coordinate 509,612 of JAODXP020000004.1, forward strand.
CGGCAAGGTCAGGCTTAAGTCATTACATACAATGTCATGATGAGGACATATAAACTTGAATTGCTCAATAGAGGGCTATGAATTCACCCCCCTCTCTTCCCCGTCTCTCTCTCTCTGTGTGTGTGTGTGTGTGTGTGTGTGTGTGTGTGTGTGTGTGTGTGTGTGTGTGTGTGTGTGTGTGTGTGTGTGCGTGCGCGTGCATGAGAGAGAGAGCTAGACGATCTCCATGTGTCAGAAATTGTTTCAGAGTATTAATCTGAGGCCTTGAGGTACTGCTGGACAGAACAGCAGTCTGATCATTTAGGGAGAATAGAAACACCAGTGTAAAAGCATTTGGCATTACATAAGCAGCAGCTCATTAAATGCCCTGGTGGTTTTAATGGCTTGCATGGCAGCCTCCGCATTCCAAGGTTCCGCCATGCAATCAACACCGCCAGAAAGGAAAGACGAGAGGCACAGTCTTTCAATTAACCCCAGGCTCTCCCTTCCATTCAGCCAAGCACCACTTGGCTGACCTTACACAGATTTATGGAGCAATGAAATTGACAAGGTTATGAAAATATGTCCCGCCCCAGGACAGGCAGCCTCCTGAGCAACCTTTTGGTGCTGATGGCCACCATTATCAAGAGTGTCAAAAGCAGGCCGTGAGAAATGGAGGCGTCCCTCAAATGCTCCCTCTAGTCCCTCACGCTGATCTATGAGAGCACGCCGACAAAGACGGATGACAGGTGTAGCTGGGGGCTGAGAATCACCAGAATAAGGGACTGCTCTGGATAACTTCTCTCAGTGTTTACAGAGAAACGGGGAAAGCTTTCTGACCTAAATTCTTTTGGTACTGCTGAGTAGGCTTTTGAGGGTGGATGGTGAGTTGCAGTGATGTGATCAAAAGGAACATGGCTATATATGAACCTGTTAATACTGCATCAAAACCCCTTCCATCATCACAGCTCTGTCTTACTTCAGGAGGCAGTAGGCTGGGAGTCAGCGATTGGGAGAGAGCCATGGGTGCAGGAAAAAGCCCTCTGCTTAAATTGTAAGATGGAATTCTGCTGTTTAAAATCCAATTTGCATTTCTCAAAAATGGCAATTATTATCCAGTATATATATATATAAATTTTGTTTGACCACTATAGTGTTCATCCACTGAATTACTGTATGTGAGCAGCTGACACACCTATACATATCAGACTGTACCATACTAATTAGGCAATCTCAGAACAGACTTATCACAGCACGCCTATAAAATATGCACTTTTTGATCAATTAAATGATCATATCAAAAGCAAACTGCTTTTTCATTATGGCAGTTCAAGGTAGACATTGGAGGGCAGTATGGTAACAGTAAAATGAGTTTAATAGTGATTGAGGGAATTCATTTCCGATGTACATTCACACTGTAGGAGCTAGGCTAGCAGAGGGAAACATGATTTCTATGATGTTTTGGCATGAACATAAACATCGCAGTGGTTCATTTCATCTGGCATCACAGCTGCCAAATCCCTATCAATTAGAAAAGCAGTTGGTTCTTTAATGAATGAAGTTGGAAAACTGACAAAACTGTCAATCTCTATGATCAACATAATTTAAAACAAACATACATCGTGGCAGAGAGAGAGAGAGAGAGAGAGAGAGAGAGAGAGAGAGAGAGAGAGAGAGAGAGAGAGAGAGAGAGAGTATATAAGTAGTATGTACCGTACACTATTATGTGGCAATGCATTTTCTTTAATGAAACAGCCACATACTTGAGTCAAAAGCCTTGAATTGCATGTGTGTGTGTGTGGACCTTGGTGAAATCTGACACCAAGGTCCACACACACACAGCCTTGAATTACACGTGTGTGTGTGTGCGTTGACCTTGGTGAAGTCTGACACCAAATGTGATATAACTATTTCAAGTTATTATTTGAGTAGAATTGCACTAATCTGACTGCTTCCAATACTTGTACAGAATTAGGGCTCTTTACAGTTTCTTGAACAACTACATAACACTTTGAGAGTGTGGACGAATTTTGTGGCTGACCAATTTAATCAGCAATACCTGAGGGCCCCTCTCCAACTTGGGGCCTGAAGCTATTGCATGATTTGCCTACTCCACTGCAATGGCCCTAAGGCCATATTGTTTTATGTTGCCTTTTCCTGGTACCTTATGAGTTTGTTCAAGTGTTACACTGCTGTGCCAGAGCTACTCCAGTAATCGCAATAAAGTAAAAAGCAACATAATGTGAAAGGTCAGATAAGTTGTATTGAGGTCTTGCTTGCTGAAGTGGCTGTGGGATCAGTGTGGTCAACAAGTGAACCCAGTCACTCACAGCATGGAATTGCAAGGCTTACATAAATCATCTTTTAGGGGTTGGAAAAAAGGCCATAGCACATCTCTGAACACAGTTTGTTAGCCTTTTCAAAAACAAAAATAGAGCAATCTCAAAATGCTTTACTTATTAATGTTAATTGATGTCAAAGAAAGTGTGTATAGGGTCTTATGGGTTTCTGAGACAGACACAACACAATCTAGTCATGAGATTACACCAAAAGAAAGACAGCAAAAAAATACAAAACGTAATTTCTCCAAAGTACTATCCAGTGTTCGGTATAATCACAGATATGGAAACATGAACCAGCAGAAAAGTCATCAACAAAACTATTGCCCTTGAACTGAAGTATTTTTATTAGTCATACTGCCTTAGGGGAAGAGAAAAAAATCTGACATATTAGTCAATATTTGAGATGTGTTTTTTGAAGGCTTTAATTTGTTTCACACTGTTTTGGATGTGGTTGCCTGAGGCCATAATCTTGTAAAACACAGATTTCTGTTGAATGTTGTTTTTGTGGGAAGGAGTTACAAATGCTTGTGTACACAGTGGCACGCCTGTATATATAAGGCAATGAAAATGCATCCAATCTCCAGCTCCGGAGAGTGCACTGTAACAGTTATTACCAACACCAACATACTCTCCCTGGACCCACACCTCCATAGTGGAGAGGCCCACTGGCTTCCTCTGTGAATTCGATTCCTTGGTAAACACCAGAGATTGGCATTAGAGTCTGTTCAACCAATAACAAATGCTTTCGCGTATGGAAATGATCCATTGAGATACGTTTGCCTCCTCATAGACAAATACTTCCTGCTTCAACCAATTGCTACTGCCTGGTCGTGATTTTATGCACCAGGATGCACAGTTTGAGTTCAATGTCATGTCTGCTGATGCTTTGCAAAGCCCAGATGAAATCTATGTCTATGGATAGATCCTGGATGCTGTGGTAAAAATACATAGGCCTATGAACAGTATTTTTTTTTTCCTTCTGAACAGAAATTCATATTTGAATTGCCTCCTACAGGCAAATGCAAATGAATTAAAAAAGAAACTTGGATTTACAGTTTTTTGTTGAAGTGCTGCATGAACTGTAATTTAAATCAATACATTACACAATGAAGTATTTATAATACAATTACAATTACTACTATTAGCCAAATACACAAATATAAATATTTTTGTGTTTTTGGCTAATAATTAATGGGTAATAATAGTATAAAGGAATTCAATGTTTTGATTTAAATGGTCAGCAAAGTCAGTCACTTACACTTTCACCTAAATCGAATCTCTCATGTAAACTATTAATGTTACGGTTCAGATTAATTTATATCAAACGGGACATAGCTTAGTGTTGCCTGGCAAATTCTGATGCTGTTTCCACAACTTGTTCTGATACCTGGCAGACTGTCAAGCTAAGTGTGTTCAGCATGGCTACACAGTATCTAAACTGCTTTATGGTCTGTATCAGCTGTTTCATGCTGCTGGCAAAAATGTTACAGTGCAAAGCAAAAACAATGACAGTTACAGTAAAGAACAGCGACAAATAATCTAGTATACGGTAGAAATGCTCAGTCATGGGCTGTAGGAGAGAGGGGTTGCAGCAGGGCACAATAATTCATCAAACACGCCGGGGAAGAGGCCTCCCAGGATGTGATCATGCAGTAAGTTGAATTTGGTCCTTCCACCAGCCCAAAGACCTGTGCTTGCTAACAAGGGCTACTGTCTCTCTCTCCACCTTCCCTTTTGAGAGGCTTTTCTCTGTGGGCTGGTTAGATCACATTCATATTGTGCCTCCACCCTCTGCAAGTGTTTGTTCTAAACAATTGTTCATTTTACACAATACTTTTCTTTCCTTAGCAGTCGTTACCATCGGTAAGCAAAAGCAACTAAGCAAAATCGATGGTCTAGCTCGTATTTGGCGGACAAAAACGGCAATTTAACAGCATAGTAACATTCACAACGTCAATATCGAGCTTTAGAAACTATGTGTTTATGTCTTTCTTAAGCCTATAAATAGTGTTTCATTGAGTCATTTTGATGGCAGCACTGTGAATGGAAATATCACAACGTTAGAAGCTTTTCATAGCCAAAGACTGACACGCCAAGTTCAGTGGGCACTGGCCTTGAGAGCAAATAGACATGGATGAATAGATGAAAGAGAAAAGACTTTACACTCTGCATCTGATGCTGGGACCCCAGAAACTCACAGGGAGCATGGCCACAATATGAATACAAACAAGTATGAAATGTCTGAACAATGTTCTAAAACAGAATACACCATTAAGTTATTTTTCCTTTTAAGAATAAAAATGTTCATGGTTGGAATTTAACTTTTTGTTACACATGAGAAATGTCTTGTAGCTATTAGTGCCAATCAATTGACTTTATATTTAAGCCCATTTATCCACAATGCATCATGCATCCATTCAAAAGACCAGTTTAAAAACTCATCCGGAAAACTCTGTTTGTTGTCAGGTATAACAATAATAACAAATGGATTTATGGAATTATGGATTTAAATGGATTTATTTTACGACTGGAAAAAGCCCATCCATATGCGGAACAGGGCTTTCCCTTTTAATATAACACATGCAGCAATGACCATTATTCAAGCAATAAAATATATTTTGACCTTTTTATTTACTTTTATCTACTGTTATGAATTTATTGCCTAACAAAAATGTTGACAACACTAGTGTGCAGTGATCTGATCTGTTGCTATTATGGAAAAAAGAGCCTTCGTTGAATTAACTTTGGATACATTTTGTTTGAAAATAAGGAAAGGGGCAAAATTATGGGGTATATAGTCCTGGGTATATTTGCCCTCTGTCAGTATGAAATAGAGTAGCCTGTTACAAATAAGACCTGATGTCACTCACCAGGGGTCTGTTTAGTCATGATAATGAATGAGAAATATTCTAAGGGCAGAAGAGAGAATCCCAGAAAAAATATAAAAAAAAATGATAAAGGATTAAGTGTGTGTGGTTTGTAAATTCATCAGGAATGTCTGAAACAAATACCTCATGTGTTCAATCCAACTAACTGTTCATCATCTACAAAAATCCAATTCCAACAGCGTAAAGAAAGAAAATAAATAAATGTTTCATGCAAGCAATCACAGACAAAATGAATCACAAATGAATAAAAAATACTTTAGGGAAATATTCTGTGTCTATGTGTGCATTTCTTTGCATCCATTTCGAGGGCACAAAAGAATACATTTTCCAGTCCATTTTTATACTAATTTGGGGGCTTTGAATCATGAATGGTTGCATGAACAAAATGCTTTGTGCTGAACAATAAGAGTGAAATTAATTCAGTCTGTCTAAATTGGAACAGAATTTGTTTAGCAGCAGAATGCTCTATCTATCTATCTATCTATCTATCTATCTATCTATCTATCTATCTATCTATCTATCTATCTATCTATCTATCTATCTGTTTGTGTGTGTACTGCATCACACATATACACATATACATGTATTTATGATGTTGGCTTGTCTTATTTATATATTTGTCTTCCTGTCTTCCATGGGGAACTGTGGACAGTGTGGTGGACCATGATATTCCCTAAAATTAAATGTCATGGAGGCATTTGAGCATGAAATGTCAGCCTAATTCCAGTCAAGAGGAGATATGCACACTCACTCACATCCTGCAAAGGCATGCTTACAGTTCACCACAATTAAGTAAGGATGACTGTGATGTCAAAATAAGAGCAATGGTGGCGCAGGTGGTGGAGCTTCAGTTCACATGGCAACCTCTACCACCGGTGTGTGTAAGTATGACTGCATAAGGTATACTGTACATTGTAAAGTGCTTTTGAGTGCTAATAGGAGTAGAAAAGTGCTATATAAATGCTGTCCATTTACCATAAAAAATTATATATTTTTTTCTCTTTACCTGGAATTATCCGGAGGGAATTAACCTGTAGCCTTGTTTACATAGCTACGTGCTGTTGATAGGTATGAGATTTGATGTATTTTGTGCGCTAACTAATGAGAGCATGAAAGTTGCCTTTTCACAGGTATGCGCCCAAGGTAGTTTCAACGACCAGGGATATGAACTGACTGACTCTGAAGTTTGCAACAAGATCATATTTTCACTTACATGTAAAATTAGTTTTCAGTAATATTGCAGCACATTTGCTGTGATTTTTTTTTTTTTTTTTTTTTGTAAGGGAATTGTCCAATCACAGACAAACTTGGCACTGGATGTGCTGGCACGGTTGGCAAGGCACCTACCAAATTTGAGGGCAGCCCTTAGATAGTTAGTTTGAGAGTTATGTGTGAAACAGATGCTCCATGCATTTAAAGACAGACAGATAATCTAAAGATGATGAGGATGATCAGGCCATACAATGCCTTAGGGTGAAAACCCACAAAATCAGTCTTGAGCAACTTAGTATTATTGGGATTTATTCCTTGAAACTAAAAGCACACATATTTCTTTTTCTATGCGTAAACGCCTGAGCCTGTGTATAATAAAAATGGACCATTTAGAGTATCATTACAGAGCTCCATTTGCTGAAATTGCAGTGAACCACAAGGTTTTCTTTGAAGTGCTTCTCAGTCTTCTCAGAAACAAATAAGTGGTGAAAATAAGGGTCATAAATAATGCATAAACCTCTCTCTACCCTCTCCAGGTTTGTTCCTTTAATACAGCTGGGGGCCAATTTGAAGACATTATGTGAATTGTGGACCAGCTCTGTGTGTTCATGTATGTTCATGTATCCCGTCAAATGCTGTAGCAGTTACGGAAGATAAGGTTCCAGGATTTGTGAAGTGCAAATTTCTGTCTGTTGCAGAGAAATCTAGAAATGTAGACGTACCCTAGCGGTGGCAAATTGTCCAGTTCCTCACTTTCCACCTCAAGCTGTGGTGAGCGTTCTGGTGCATAATGGTTACCGTGCATCACCCAGGTGGGTGATATACATTGGTGGGGGTTATTGAGGTCAGCCTTCCACTGTAAATCAGAACTGTGTTGTGTTAAAATGTATTACAGTATACATACAGACTTGACTTGAATAAGTTTTTTTGTTACTCTGATTATTACTATGGCTCTGATCGTATCGCTATCCTTTTGCATGCAGAGACAATTTGAAAGATTACACCCCTAATATTGAGCCGCGACGATGGATAGACCACTATGGACAATTCTCGCTTGTCAGGCTAGGCAAAAACAACACGGCAAAATGGTTGGTAACATTTGAATAAAAGTGTGAAAGTGTTCAGCAGAATTTGTGATGAAAACATATAATTTTATTCTTCTCCTTGCCACTATAGACAAGTATGATTAAACCTAAAAGCTCTGAACTTGGATCTTATTTCATGTCAAGTCAAGTGGCTCTTGTCATTTGTCATTTCAATCATACAGGTAGGCTACAGTGAGACTAGATACCGGTTAACTATGGATCAACTGGTGTTACCTTTCAACTATATAAAAAGACATTCAAGGCAAGTCAACATATGTAGTGCACACAAGAGGTAAACATCAAGTTCAGTGACTCCTTACCATTTAAAGACAGTCAGACAAGGGACACAGAGGACAGATGACACGAGACCAGGTTTAGGTAGGCTTGTACTACAGCAGGGAATGTAATAAGAGTAGGTAATGAGTTGGAGGTAGAATCTATAAATTACGAATTAGCAGCAGATAAATAAAAACTGCAGGAGAGCATTCTAGTTTAGTTTGAGAAGCTTTGCATCTTTAGCAATTATCCAGCAGTCTGACTGCTTGGGGAAGAACCTCTTCCCAATCTGGAGGCATGGGCAGTCAGAGTGTGATGGATGTGTTGTGTCCTTCACAATGCTTGTAGATTTGCACAGACAGGGAGTGTTGTAGATGTCAGAGAGGGAGGGGAGAGAGGGCCCAGCAGTCTTTACAGCTGTCCACACAATCTACTGCAGGGCCTTTCATTCTGCAGAAGAGCAGTTTCCATACAATGCGGAGATGGCACTGCTCAGGATGCTCTCTTTGGTCCCTCTGCAGAAAGCAGTCAGGATTGGGAAGGGAGGTGGAATTTCCACAGCACCCACAGGAAGTAGAGATGCAGCTGGGCTTTCTTGGTGATGTTTGTGGGGTTCAGAGTTTATGTGATGTTGTCCGTGACGTGGACACCCAGAAACTTAGAGCTCTGAACGATCCCAGACAGCAAATTAGGTTTTACCGACCTAAGACGTAAATTTGCGATTTAACCCAGGTGCGGATTGTAAATAGCCTGCATCTGTCTAGACAGTCTTTTCATGAAAATAGCACCTGGATAGCGCCATCGCAAAAAGTTTTTGAGGCAAAACAGATGATAAATCTACCCCAGTGTGTTGTATAGTTGTCTCCCTCAAGCTCCTGCTGTGCTTCATAGAAAGGCTTCAGGATGTCTATCAAAAAGCCCAGTGTGTCGGTACTATTTACAGCTTTTCATGGAATTCATGATAAATGGCCTGTATGGAAATCAGTGTGAGGCACACTGAACTGAATGGAATGTCTCCCATTCCTGAGCCTATGTAAAATAATAGAAATTAACCAGAATCAGACCAAACTGGACCAACTCTATGTCACAACAACTACAGTAATCTCAGTCAACAGTCTAACTTTCTCTCTCATCAGGAGTTATTCAGGAATGGAATGCTAGGATGCTTCAGTTTGTTTCCTCCTCAAGAATCCTCATTTCAACCAAAAGTAACAGTATTTTTTTTTTTTTTACTGTACGTTAATGACACCTGACAGAACCAAAATTGATTGGATCCATATTTGTTGACCTTAAAAGTGACGCATCGGGCTGATTCATGGAGCTGGCTGTCCCATGTCATCTGTGTCCGCCTTATTAAAGTTAGCCCCTAAATCTCAAAGACGTTTTTAGCTCATTACATTGTACTTTCAATAAAGCTGTCAACTGTACAAGTGACCCCTATTTATGTGGGTAAGTGGAAGTCTCTACTCTCTTGCATGCCTCTTTTACTGCTTCTATATATTACAGTAAATATAGCATTGGTAGTTAATCAGATGAATAGTCTCTGTTCATTTGCATGAAGAGACAGATAGTTGTGCATGAGAGGGAAAATGTGTCATGGATCTGGGGCTCATTCATACATTTGTTCTGAATGAGTTTTGAATCTTGTAGAAGAGCTATTTAATTGTAAATGACTATATTTTTATACTTCGACACAGAGCAAAAGCCTAACACTGACCTTTTACTTCTTAAAATTTGAAACCTTTTATTGCAGTTGGGAACTAAATGCCTTAATTCAAATGAGAAATGATGGAAAAGTAATTTCAAGATTTTCTGCAAGTCATGGCCCAAAGAAATAACATTTAGAAGGGTGACGAAGACAAAACTGATGCAAACACTATCTATGAGGTGTCACTGGGTCTTTCTCCATCTAACTCAACTGCATCAGTAGCATATTCTCCCTGGTTTGAAGCGCAAGTTGCTTTGGGGCATTTCTGCGACATTGTGGTATTTTCAACTATGCATGGCCATGGGTGTGTTGTGGGTGTAACACTAAATTAACCAATGACACAGCAATCTCTCAGTGCTTTTAAGTGGACATCATAAATATTTTCTGATTGTAATAATTAACATTCATTGCCCTTTGTTGTTATGTTGGAATAAACACTGCATATCCCATTGTGTTATGGGCCCATAAAATAGACTTTGAGTATTGTGCCACTAGCTTTCAACCATGTTTCTCTTGATCATTAGGCTGCCACTTTAGTTGTGCTATAATCTGCACTCATCTAATGAATCATTCTCTTTGTCTTCAGATTTCATGCATTTGTCCACGTTCCATGTAGCCTGACAAGCCAGACTATTACAAAATCTATAGTCCGGCCACGAGTGATAGAACCACAGTCAAGACGGCTAAAACCTCAGCGCAACTAACCTGCCCAACAACTCCCTGTCCAGATAGAATGCTAAACACCACAATGTCTGAATGCAACCTAGAGTGTTGCATTTAGATTTAAACAGCTCAGAGTACAACCTATGGCGGATGGCTAGATGTACCCGCTGAGTAAATTCAATTTGCTACCGCTAGAGTAAGTCTAGAGTTCTAGGCTATTCCATGTTCATGTGGACAACATTTAAAAGTTGGATGGACATCCAGTCTGCTATTTGCATCAGACATTAAGTTGAGAGGAAGAACAGTTCCGTATAATAGCTCATGTTAAATACTGCACAGCAGTCTCAAAGGTTTGCTTGGCTACTTCAGGAATGCCTCTTCTATCAACTGAGTGGATAGCTGATGAGAGAAGGTACTGTAAAGATTGTTCCTGTGCTGTCTTAATCTTCAAAAGGTGGATCTAACATTGCATTAAAGTGAAATACAGCTTTCAGCTGTAATTCAAATGGCTTTTAGAGAAATGCAAGGCTTGACAGATAGGGTGAATTTAAATGTTTACTTTTTTCCTACTTGACTCCCTATACATATTAGCCTAGAACTCTAGACGTACCCCTAGCGGTAGCAAATTTGAATTTGCACAGTGGATACGTCTAGAGACCGCTGATAGAAACCCATTGTATCCTGACTCTGGCGGCGGATAACCAATCACAGCGCGGTATGTGTACAGGAAATCGTAAGGCGGGCTTTGTACGATGACAACAGTCCTGCTCAAACCAGAGCCGTATATAGAGAATCATCTTTGGCTTTAGTTTTGGACGAATTGCACTTGTCATTTTCTTTGAAAGTGAAACAAGAAAGTGCACTGAAGTCTTTCGTTCTGAAAAAAGTTGTCTTTGCCGTGTTACCGACGGGCTATGGGAAAAGTTTGATATACCAGCTGGTACCACTGGCCGGAACACTAGCCTATTACGTGGAGAGGCAGTTTGAAAGACAACGCAATCACCTGCCCCTCCATTGAGGCACAGTCTATCAGTGGTCTTCAGACTATACATTCTTATGATATAGTCTGGCGTGTCAGGCTATATACATACGAATACCCCACAGTCCTTATTGAACTTATGGAAATTTTGCCATTCCCCATGACGCTCATGCATGTGCAGGATGCTGATGGATGGTAGAAACTGGCAATGACAGCAATGATAGTATGGTGACTGTAATAAACACAATTGATCGGCGTGTGTGTGTGTGTGTGTGTGTGTGTGTGTGTGTGTGTGCGCGCACTCGCACACGCGCATATGTATGTAACTATGCTGTCATTCATAAACTCTCTGATAGCTGTATTCAGTCACCATGGGTCCAATAGCAGTGACTTCCAGCCAGCAATGGCATGAAGCAAAACCAAATTAACTTATGTAAAGACAGAATGACATACCATTAAATATGAGCTAATCACTAAATTGAAAAATGATCCTCCAGTCCTGTCTTTTACCTAATCTAGGTTTAATTAATCACACGCAGTTGTGCTGATAAGACAAATGGCTACAGCTGAGGCAGAATGAATATCAGGGGATGGCAAAGGAGATGGTTGTGACATTTTTTCTCATGCCCAACCAATTAATAACCAATTTGCACCAAATTTATAAAGTCTGTGAAATGTGATGGAATTAAATGGGCATTAATACTTTTACGCAATTATTAACTGGAATAGTGATGAATAGTTCTCTTATCCTCTTTGCAGGGGATTAATAGAGCACTGTTCACCCTTTGTCCCTTCCACTGCTCAGTTAAAAAGAAAAATTTCAATAAATATTAAAGTTAATTTGCATGCCCAGCACAGTTAATCATTGGGGGGAAAACACCAGCATCTCAGAGTGCAACATACACTGATGGTGTAATTAACGGTTAAGGGAATCTCATTACGGATATGTACCCTTGCAAGAAAACAAAATAGCAAAAATGAGTCTTTTTTTCTGTTATTTGGAAAAATTATGTGGGATTTAGTTGTGCTTCATTCAGAGAAATAAGGAGTGAGTGAAAGTGTGTGAGTAAATGGGAGTGAAAAAGTTTGTGTGTATATGTGACTACTACCGCTATACCACATGTGTTCTGTCAATTAGTTTCCTGCCTAATCTGCGCTGCCAAATATTGCTGAATCTGCCGTCCTTGCGAAGGGGAATAGGTTCTGTTATCTGTTGTTCTGGCTGAGCTGCCTGTGTTGAGGTGAATCCCAGTGCGTGGTTCAGTGCTCCACACAGTGCTCTTGTCCACCAAAGCCCCAGAGCATCCAGTCCAAAAAGTCTTACAATATTGCAGCACAAATATTCCCTTCCCACGGGTGGGTCCCTGGGGTCTCCGCCCCCTCCAGAGATAGCCTGGCCAGCAAGCAGCGGACTAATCAGGAGCTGAGTGTGTGAGGGGAGCCACAGCGGGGTCACAGGTTCAGCAGCACACTCAGTGCCACGGGGGAGCACACAGAGATTAAATGTGGTGGCTGACGGATGAATTCACTGCATCACCTGTTCACTCATATATACCTGTTCACTCATATATATGTATATTATATAATATATATGTATATTGATTTCATGTACTGTGATGTCTATATGGACCTTCTTGTGTCTCAAATAAAGTTGATTGATTGACTCCGTCACTAGGCTCACTCACTCATTCACTATCCATTTTTACTTATCCTTATTTATCCCTCATTCAATGAGAGGTTAATTGTTTTATTTTTAATTGATTTAGGCTTTTTGAAGCCTTTTTCCCCACCATATTCAAGGGATTTTTTTATCATGATTTATTCACTCTTCCCACCACATCTGCAATCCTATTGAATTAATTTGCATTACAAAGCATAGCATCACATACTAATCACATGTTAATTTCATACATACATACATACAGTATGATCATTCATCCACATGTATGAATTCATAACTGAACACATTAGCAGTTGGAATTGCTTTATCAAATCCCTTTGCTTGAACTTGACCTCCAGTTCAACTTGATGGTGCTGTTTGCTTTTGCATGTCACATATGCCTGAATCTCAGATCTAAATGTTTTATCAGTTTCCTGCTAACATCTAAATTTAGAGCTCATTGAAATGCTATCTGCAAAAAAAGGGGGAATAAAGACAGAGAAGAGAAATTTCTGTGTGTGTGTGTGTGTGTGTGTGTGTGTGTGTGTGTGTGTGTGTGTGTGTGTGAGAGAGAGAGTGTGTGTGTGTGTGTGTGTGTGTGTGTGTGTGTGTGTGTGTGTGTGTGTGTGTGTGCGTGAGGGTGTGTGTGTGTGTGTGTGTGTGTGTGTGTGTGTGTGTGTGTGTGTGTGTGTGTGTGTGTGTGTGTGTGTGTGTGTGTGTGTGTTGTGTGTGTGACTGCATGTGTGCGAACAGGAGGGCGGGGGTGGAAGGGTTGGGCATATTTGTGTAAGTGTAATTCTACCATATTTGATTTGTGCACATGATGCCTACTGGTAAGTGAACGGCCTGGCTTTGAAGTGATTGAATGTGACAGGCTCAATTGCATCTCCATGTATGGGGGTGGAGAGAGCGGTCAAACTCCACCTGTAGTGGCAAATAAAAGTGCACATTTAAACTCTCTTCATCCTGTTCTCTACAGCGAGAGAATCAAGCTGTAGAAAAATATTCTTCACACAGAACAGAACACAAGATCTATCCTGTGACACATGCTTCCCTTCCGCCCTTATGTTCCAGCACTCAGCCCTTTTGACTGTTCCCAAATCACTTGTATTTTCATCTATCCTCTTTGGTTGTACACTCTTCATTTGTCTGTTGTTTTTTTATTTTAGTTTCTGTAGATGCATTCTTGACAGTAGTAGGCTGTGTCCTCTTTTGAAAGTAGTCCAATTACCTTTTGCTTGAAGCATAATTTCCCTCCTGCTACAGTGCCACAGTGAGGACAGCGGCTTTTGAAATATTTCATTTGGCTCCTATGAATGAGTGTGTTACTGACTCATTCACATGTGGCTGCGACCCATCACTGGTTCCCACAACAAAGGATTTATTTTGATGTAGCAGCAATGGAGCAATAGAATAAATATGTCAGCCCTACTATTCAGTGGTGTTCTTACCAGCCTAGGCTCTTTGCCTTTGTGTCCCTTAGGATTTTATTTATTTATTTGTTTGCTATATTGTGGAGAGGGAGGGTAGGTGGATGTCACAGTAAATATGTTTTGAGAGAGCGGTCTTTTTTTTTTTTTTTGCTGTTGTTTGTTTACTTCTTTAGACCAGCCAGTACCGCCAGCGGCAATTTCTGATCAAGATTGACGACTCAACCCAGCTGGCAGGCGGTTATTGAGCAAACGTTCGGCCAAACGCCGCCTTCAATAACCCTGCAATCCATGATAGCGTTAGCTTTGCCTTTAGGGACTGTGCCACAGCATTTCCCAAAACTCCGAAGGCCATCTTAGCTGACCAGGGTAGTTCTCTGCTCAGATGAACCTGGTCAAAATCGTGTGGTGAGAGAATTGATGTGCCATTGCAGATGTTGGAGAACATTTATCTTCAGGCATTTTAGTCACCTCAGCTCTTTTAGAGCCAGATCAGGTTCCATAGGCTTACAAGGACACCTGCAGGAATAAATCTTATGGTGCGCACAGCTGGGTTGGGTTAACACTTTCCATGGCTGAAATTAGATTGAATACAGTAAACATGACTCGACTAATAGGCTACATACATTGATTCTGGTAACGTTATGCAGCCCTAAATGGCAAGAGGCTCCAGTATTATAACACTTCATTGCAGTGACGTGAGAAAGTCCATGTGTGAAAAGTGCAAAAGAATGACTAGTCAGTAAGCCCCCCAAACACACACACACACACACACACACACACACACACACACTTCCATTGAAAATGAATATTATGTGTATATGTCACTGGTCTTGCATAATGTGGACATGTCACAATACATGTTAAATCACATCAAGAGATGAGGGACTTCAAGTAAAAATATAGCTTGTTTAACCTATTTCGCTGTTCTATTTGTAATATGTCCACATATTGAGGAGGGAAGAGGTTATAAACCAAAGACCAAAGATCCGTGACGAGATGGGCTGCAACGTTCTAAAAACCTGCAACGTTCTAAAACTCCGATTTGACATGTTAAAATCTTTTGCGACGGCTTGCAACTGCTTGCAACAACCTGCGACAATTCATTCACACCACCGCAACTCCTTTTTAAAACTATTTCATCTTGTCGTGGACCTTCAGTCTGAATTGAGCTTAAGTAAACAGAAATAAACAGGTTACAGTAATAAGCATAAAGTGGTGCATAGTTATACTGTATATAACAAACAAAGCTCCTATCTTGTTGGAGTTCTATCTTGTCGTCATTTTTTCTTTTTTCTTTTCTTTTCTTTTTTTTATGAAAGTCAACGATCCATGTTTTGTTGCCTTTGACAGACAGCTTTGGGAATTTTACTACATTTATTGTGTCTTTTTCTCCAAGCAAAATAAGTGTGTGTGTGTGTGTGTGTGTGTGTGTGTGTGTGTGTGTGTGTGTGTGTGTGTGTGTGTGTGTGTGTGTGTCTGTGTGTGTGCGTGTGTGCGCACGATTGTTTCCCTTGTGTTGTGATACAGTAAAAGGAGACACTGTTTGTCTGAGGGGTCTGTGAGATTCAGTTAAATGAAAAAATAACAACTCGCATTCTCATGGCTTATGGATTATTATTTAATGACATTAAATTTGAAATAAATTACCTTATGTTGGGATTATGGATGAATTTGCTGAATGGATATGGTGCAAAGTCACATTGTGGGATTTATTTTGGATAACATGAAGTAGCCTAAATCATAACTCAAGTCTGTGGTAAACAAACAAAGGTTGCTTTTTTCATATTGTCTCAAAGAGTTTAATCTTCCTTCATGCCAAACAGTTCTTAAACAGCTCCACAAAGGCAGTTTATGCTTCACAAAGCAAACACTTCATCTGTAAAAGCTTGGTTAGTCGATTACAATACTTTGGGGGCATTAATATGTACCAGTGCTCGGAACACTTTGTTACCAACTCTGAGAGGGAATGTGCTGCTTGCACATCCATGGGGTGAAATGGGTGCCAAAATACTTAGGCAGATAATTTAATATTTCCATTCTACTGGCGGGCTTGCAGCAATGTTACTTTAATTGATTGAATCTACTCAGAATTGCTAACTCAATTGAAAACAATGTGCGCAACACAGCAGAACTGATCTTGAAAGAAGATGGGTGCTCTGAGCGCCCCTCTCCCTAGGAACGCTTTCAGTTTGCCTGCGTTCAATCAATCAGTCGTGTTAATGGCTGTCTCTTTCCCGATGGCAAGCTTTTACTGCTCTGCCCGCTTCAGCCCAGGACACCGTTGACCTTTTCTATCGCATTTGGACATGTGTCCCCTAAGCTTCTGGCCTGAATTTATTGCAGCAGGATGGAAGAAAGCTGCTCTGCCATAGACTTGTATAACACTGAAGCATTCTCTTATATTTACTCTTCATTATCAGATGCATAGCAATCTGGAACAAATTGATACATATATATATATAAAAAAAACCTTGAACTACGTACATCTATAAATAGAATTATAAAAAAACAAAAAAACAAAAAGCTTACATATTATTGTATAGGTCATGTTGGGAAATTCCAGTAGTGTGTGCTGGACTTTTAAACAGAATAAGCACTGTAGGACAGATGGTGCTATGAGATTGACTGATAAAGAAGGACACTAGAAAAGCACTCTGAGAGCACAGACCTCTGCCAAGGCAATGTGGTACTTTTCGAAGTTATGTTGTACACACACCGACACCCAGACAGACAGGCAAAAACATAACCTCCTTGGCGGAGGTAACAAATCTTTATACGGTGAGGGAAAAAAAAACAATGTGTTAAAATGTGTAAAAAAATGACTAAGTTTTTCTCGACCATTCAAAAATGTGCTACATTTTCTGTAAACACAGAGAAATATTAAAAAAATTGACATGGCTCATTATCAGACCACAGCTTACCTCTTGTGAAATGATTCTTACTGAATTTGGCTTATAATAGCCTATTTATGGGAAAAGATAACTGTGACAGTCAATGTTGTGTCTCAGACAGTAACTGAGATAAATTATGTTCTCCTGTCTGTCAATTAATGATCATGATAATGCAAACTGAAATGTTGGGTAATTAATGTTAAAACGTCAGGTTTGACAGAACGAGGGGTGTATCGACACTTCCGAAATCGCTTTCCATCTAATTTAGTAACCAGTTCCACTTTTCACTTGGTCCAGCAATCCATGTTTGGTGTGACCTGTTGCGCTTTGCTGGCTATCCCAAATCACACATACAATTGCAGAAAGTGAGCATTGGCTCACAAAATAATTCACAAAGTTCTCACAAAGCATTTATTTAATCAAGCATTATAAGGCAAAAACTGTACTATGGTTTTGAAATAAGTATTACAGCATTACAGTAAATCTGTGAGTCGTCTCTCAGTCTGACATGACAACTGGGAAAAATTGCCATTCCCTCATAATTTTTGATTTCACTACTAGACTATGTATGTGACAAATAAACTCTTTTGAATCTAATCAGCATTAGCAGTAGCAACACCACTGATTTGTAATTGTTTTGATCTGTATTCTGAGTAGTTGTCATGGAAACATACATCAGTACAAGATGTCTCTGTGACCAGAGAGCTATGATCTGGGTTTAGACTGGTTTTTGTTTGTTTGTTTCTGGACATTTCATACCTATTGTACTGAGAGAGAATTAAAATTAACATTGTAGTAGCCACATATTTTTTTCATTGACAAACACACATGATATGTGTTTACATAAAGGTAAGGGGTGAAGTCACACAAACATTCTAAAGCATCTCCCCACACACCCCTCTCTCTCTCTCTCTCTCTCTCTCTCTCTCTCTCTCTCTCTCTCTCTCTCTCTCTCTCTCTCTCTACACACACACACACACACACACACACACACACACACACACACACACACACACACACACACACACACACACACACACACACACACACACACACACACACACACACACACACACACACACACACACACAATCTGGAGCTCAGTGAACTACTGTAGGTAGAACATTCAGAATTACACAATGTACTGTATAAAAAAAACATAATGCAAACAGCAGACACACTGCCGCTAAATACAATGTTGTGCAAGTGCTGTGGTGTGAGTGGGCACCAAGATACACATCTTTATTAAATATCTGACACTTCACTTTCTGCACGTGTTACCACTAAAAATGCATCAAATGTTCGCCAACTGCAGCCAAACTTTTTATGTTGGGTGCATATGGACCCTGCCATCTGCTAGCAAATGCTTATTAAATTGCCATAAGCAAAGGGGGGAAAAAAAGAAAACAGCACATATTTGTTACAACTACCTAAAATGGAGAAGCTGTAGAAAATCAATAGAGAAAGTTTAAGCCATTTAAGGCTGAGATGGTGTGGTGCGCATTCCTGTGATTTTACACTGCTGCTCATATGCTGAACAACAGAGACAGGGGGCATCGACTAGGCCTATTTACAGTATGATCACACTAATCACTTATTTAAAACAAAGGAACAACTATCATTCTTTTTTTAAAAGCCCTCTTTGTTTTCACAAACATCTAAAAATAACATTAACATGTATGTTTCATGAAAAAGAGCAGGCTATGGTGCAGCCCTTGTTTTGAGTATATGCCACTGAGTCGTGGTTATTTAGCACAGCCTCCGAGGGAGATGCTCGCACGTATACGTTCTCACTGATCAGACTGCAGCAGACATTGTGCTACACTGCTCCGTCATCCCGCAGGGTTCTCATGGTTGGTCTCTCTCTCTCTCTCTCTCTCTCTCTCTCTCTCTCTCTCTCTCTCTCGCTCTCGCTCTGTCTCTCTGACTCTTTCTCTTGCGCTGTGTGGGCTGACTGGGGATCAGCCTGCTGGCGCCAGGCCATGTGATCACAGGCTTTTTCACAGATCCCTCGTCCCCTAGCGTGTCGCTACACACGCCTCCCTGAGCCGCGGGGAAAGCTGCCGGTGACATTCACCGCCCTCCGTAGCACCAGATTAACATCCCTGGATCTACACCGATACGATCTCCCAGGGCCTAGCGATTGATCTTGAGCAACTATTTTCATTTTCAGTGTTTGACTTTCCAGTGTTTGAAAGTTACAGCTTGGTGGGGGAAGCTGGGAGTGGAGGAGGCTCTGAGGGGGTGCTGGGAGGCAAATCTGCAAGGCATTACCGCCTGATGTCTCCATACATCCAAGTCTAAGTAGCAACTTCATAACCAGCCTTTTGAAGTGCACCTATTATAAACTGGAGTTATTGCAGCAGTGTTTCTATGATTCATAGAAGTATGATACCTCACTGTGGACCAAACAGAGAACAACACTTTCTATGAATCCCAGTATTCATGAAGCAGTGTATCTATATATATTACACTTCTTTTTTAATGCTGTAAAATGCTCCATTCACTTCCCAACATTCTATGTTCTGATATGTAAGGGATAACATTCTATGAGGTGGTCATAAGCGTGGAATATCTCTCAACAGAGTGATGCAACTCTGTTCTTACTCTGAAGGGAGATATTTCAACGATAATGACCGTCTCACATTATCCCGCTTATTACATGGCTACCTGTAGATATAAAATGGCGATGATGGCGATGTAATGATTAAGATGGATCATACCTTCCATGGAAAAAGGTGTTCTGTTAACTTACAGATCAGCTGATTAGTTAAGGCAACATTCTGTTTCACTTTTGCTTGATAGCGGTCTGTTATACTTAGCAACGGTCCATTAGTACAAATAAAATTGAATTGAATTGAATTGTTCATCAAAGTTTTAACAGTAATTATGACCGCCGCAGCGTAGCAAGCGTAGCGGTCATATAATGATTGTCAAAGTTTTTTTTTTTTTTTTTTTTCTCCCGTCATCTACTTCCTGAATTTTTGGTCAACGATTCCCGGGACACCGTAACACCGGGGCACATGAAACTTGGTGGGCATGTAGCCCCAGTAGACTTTTATGGAAAAATTTTGTTTGATCCCCGGGGGCCACTCCATCTTTGCGTTGGTCTCAAGAGCCCACATCAACTTAGCTTATAACCAGTCATTTGTGATTTGCACCACCATGGTAAAAAATTAAAATGCAATATTATACTGCTTTAATTGCCCCTATCTTTAGATCAGATGTTATAAACTGCACCTAATTTAATGTGTATGATGAACCTGACATCTTGAGGGAATATGTCAAGTTTTGTGGAATTTCATCCATGGGGGGCTATAAAATAAATGAATTTATATGTACATTTAATGACTGTACAACCATTGACCTGTAGATGGTGCTATTACATGAATGGTTACTGGGTTACAAAATTCAAATGATCATTTACATCATATGTGCTCATATATAACTACATACACACAAGCACACATGTGCACGGGTACACACACACACACACACTACATACTGTACACACAAGCACACATGTGCACGTGTACACACACACACACACACACACACACACACACACACTCTTTTACTTGTACACAAAAGCACACTAACTCATGCAGACACACATTTATAAAATGAGAGAGATACAAACAAGTTGACAAGCATCATATATGCAGAGAATGTGCAGAACTGAGCGGCTTTCATATTTTGTACCGCCATGCGGTACATCTAGTTTTAAAGTGGATAATACGGTCCACGAAAAAGAAGTATTCCGTTAACAGATCAGCAGGTTGGTCAAGACGATATTTTTTTTCTCTCGACAGCGGTCCACTATACTAGTATACTATACTATACCAGAATCCATTAGTAATACTGACCACAAGCAAAGTGAAACAGGGTGTGCTACATCACTGTGTTAGGAGATATTCCATGATAATGAGCACATCACACACCTCACATATCCCTTACATATATACATTAACTACCGGCATGGAATGGCTTTAGTATTCATAACCATTGTCATGACTTCAAGGCATTAGGTAAGCACTAAACATCGAAAGGCTGGACTAGAGTTGTTTAGTGTGTTTCCAACACTGTTACTACATTAACCATGCATGGTTTCATTTAAGGAAGACGTACCATCTAGAAAGGTAGCAAATTATTATTCATAGATACCAATTCCTCTGCCAAAAATGTATTTCCTCTTACTGAATGGTTGCACACAACACACACGCACAGCTATGCTCTCTTTCCTATTGCGCAGCAATATAGAACAGGTCTATCCCAACGGGTCCTTGGTGAAGTGTTCAAGTAAAAGATTTAAATTTATAATATTCAAGAGTGCAAGATTTGATGATAATCATTGATATTATATGAGATAATACATATGTATATGTATCATATGTATTATCTCAAGTTAAAAAAAAAAAGTGAAAACCGCTTCAGTCATTTTTGACTGTAACAACAAAGTTGTAAGTATGAAATGAACACAACTGGAGGGATAAGTCTGTATAACCCACTGAGATGGCTGTGGAGTGAAGGGACTTGCCTAGAAGGGTTTTGGCTTCATTCACTCCATAATGAGCCATAACCATTAAAGTGACTACAAAAATGCCAAATTAACCACAGCTGTTGCCCAGTGTGCTTAACTGTTAAAGATAATACAAGACATTTTAAATAAATAAATAGACTGAAAGAGTGATGATTGAGAGAATATATTCATGTAGGGAAATTAAAAACAAAAGTGATACATTATTCTAAAGGACACAAAAATGGATAAACTATGTTACAGGAATGTTGAGAAAACTAAAGTGGATCGTCCCGGCTTTCATATGGTACTATTCAAAGTACATCTTCATAGGAGAAGACAAACATCATCACTTGACAATTTGTTTAGTTAAGACAGCCCACATTAAACAAAGGCACAAAAAAAAAAAAAAAAGAATTTTTCTTTGCTTTTCATATTTTCCCTTGTATTGAGAAAATGTCAGCAGTAGGACATGCAAATTTGACTGTGAATAAAAGTTTTATTCTGAAGGCAAAGCTATGCCAAGGACCTGTCATGTGTGAATAATGGACATATAAAACAAGGGCTACACAATGTAATCCACAGGCTAACAGATAAAATGATCGGTGAATCTCATGTTTTCAAGTCTTTTACCCGTAGCTCTGACCTGTATCCCAGGAGGTTTTCTTCAGTTTCTCACAAGGGCATCACAGAACAAAGAGAGAGGGATATTTATGGTTTGACTCGATAATGACTTTCGCTTTGAAATCTCAACACCCACTAACTCAAAGTTTATTCTGCGCCTCAAAGAACCATTTTATTGATGTGCTGATTAGAACCTCTGGAAGGTGGAGAACATGTAGTGAGTGGTATTTTCATTTTCTTTCTTTTTCTTTTGCCATTTCCACATCAATGTCTAATTTAACAGAATGATCACACTTTTCTTTTTGATAAGGTCAGACACCTCTACCACCAAAAAGTCAGTGTTTGAGCTCAAGAGTGCCGACAAATGTTTTATCTTTAATCACACTTACCTCTCAGATTCTCTCTCTCTCTCTCTCTCTCTCTCTCTCTCTCTCTCTCTCTCTCTCTCTCTCTCTTTTTCTCTCCCTGTTATTCATGCAGACAATTGACCTTGACTGGATCATGCTCTTTTGATGTCTGATATGATAAGGTCCTGCTGGGGTTGCTGTGAGTGCATGAGGCTGGCACATGTGACAGTTAGTCATTTCCAAATCACACTACAGTGATGAGCTTGTCACACACGCTGTCAGACTGCTAAGCATGCAGGTGAGTATGCGAGTGACAGTGTGTGTGTGTGTGTGTGTGTGTGTGTGTGTGTGTGTGTGTGTGTGTGTGTGTGAGTGTGTATGTGTGTGAGTGTGTGTGTGGTGTCCCATCTGAGTGAACTGGGTGAATGCTTGTTGGCATCACTGCATCCGCCCATATAATTCCGCAAGTCAAATACAGCCACACTCCAGTTCACACATTTGGCCTGTGTCCATTTACTATTGCTATCTTATTGGAAATAACAGCCCTAATGTGAACCCTCAGATGCAATTATCATGCACAATTGGTTCAATCAAGGGAAAATATTACATTGAAAATGAGAGTTCTCATTCTCTTGACTCGATTAAGGCCTATATTATTTTTGCAGAGAGGTCACAGAAAAACGGTATCATGTAACAATTGTATTTCATACATAGTGTCTAAAAAACACAAGGAGTGATTTATGGTATCATTCATATCAAATTGATATCTGCTATTATTATTAGTGTTTTTTTTTTTTAATCTGTGTTCCATTAACAGCTAAATACAATACAAATTACTGGTAGGTGTTGCAATCAGTACAATTACTGCTGTGTGGTCTATTTGTTTGTTTATTGGTTATGATCCTGAAAACATTCCTTTTTCATATTCCTTACTGAATACGTCAACCAGGCAGCCTTGCAGCAGCGATAGGAGATGTTGTTCGGTTTGCATTTTGTTTTTGTTTTTTTCGTGATGGCTTGAGTCTTCTTCCTTGCAGTAAGGCGGCGGGGCTGTGGCACTGATCCAGGCAGAGGGATATCAAAGAGCTTGCGAATCAGCCACAGCTGCCGGGAGATGAGATAAAGCACAGCAGCCAAAGCTGGTCCAATGCAACGCCTAATTTCAATAAAGCAGTGTACACTCAGACCGCTCCAGCGCTGGCCAGGAAAAAAATAAATATCTGCTTTCTATCCGAGAACTAACCAGGGTCCTGACCCTGGCAATAAAGGATTTTTACATTGGGTGGTTTAAATGAGCAGATTTTGTGTATTTGTGAATGTGTGTGTGTGTGTGTGTGTGTGTGTGTGTGTGTGTGTGTGTGTGTGTGTGTGTGTGTGTGTGTGTGTGTGTGTGTGTTGTGTTGTGTGTGGGTGCATGTGCATTTTAATTTCAGTGTATGCATACACATTTGAACATACAGCCTTAAGGATGAAATAAATGAAAAACAAAAAACGCAGTATTATTAACAGAATCATACAGAAGGTGACTATATTTTTTTCATTAAAATGCAGCAGAGAGAGGGAAGGAGGGAGTGTTTGAGGGAGAAAACATTATCATTCTTCTCAAGTACATCCCAAACGTCATGCTCAATTTATCATTACCTTAGGAGTTGCTAAAATCTGTGGTGCATTCACTAATTCTTCTGAGCTTGATTTCCCTAAAATGGCAGTACTGGAGTGGGAGCAGAGAAAGCATCTATATCTGCTGTACTTTGCAGGATGCCATTTTGATCACAATTCATTTCCTCCCGTCTCTGGCTCCGAGCACCTTCCTGTCACAAATGCAGACAGATTTTTTATCGTAAGTGTAGTACTTAGACTATGTATCAATTGTGTTGCTGCATGAGGACAACAGAATGTTGCCATGTGAGTCACAACACATCAAGTACTTAAAAAAAAAATATATATATATATATATATATAAACATAACACTTGTTAGGCCATAGGGATGCACAGACAATTCAAAAATATAGAGCAGTGCCAGTGTTTTAAAAATAAATTATGAGCATAAAAATACATAGACCAAATATTGAATTCCAAAAATATTCTATATTAAAGCAAGGTAAGTGTGAGATAAATCATTTCTCTAATCTCTTTGTGTAAAAGTGGCCACTGCACTCCTGTGACTGAACTCGGCAAGAACCTCATCCTTCTCACCTCAGCAGACTCAACACCGAGAGGATGAAGGTCGATATCAGTGTGGGAGGGGTAGACATGACTCATATTCTGTCTCCCACTTCACACACTCTCCCCTTTGCGTTTCTCATACTGAGGAAAACACATGAAGAATGCCCCCCTCAGTCTCTTTCTTTCTACATAGAAAAACATAACCTCATTTTGTTCTTATTTGTCCTATCACTTTGTAGATAGACAATACCATACCCGTCATGTCCTGTTAGCTCCAACTACCTGGGACCAGAAAAACTGTAACAAATGGACTAGGTATTTGGTCATGGATGACGCAAAGGCTTAACAGTCATGCTGGAACACTGAGATTAGTTACGTTAGCCGATGGGGTGAAGAAGAAAAAGATTTTGTCTCAAGGCCTCCTTCTTGTATTCAAAACCAAACATACATTGATGCTCAGAAAAAAAAAACTACTCTAGCTAAGCTAATAAATTGGCTTTGGGTGAACTTAAAATATTGCACTTTGCAGCAGAATCAAATTAGGGCCTTGGTGTCTTCAACTGTACAGACAGTTTGAAAGACAGAGAGAGAGAGAGAGAGATTAGCTGTCAGAATGTAGGAGAGAAAAACAGGCGTATAATGTCTTGTCTGACAAATGCATGTTCTGTTTTTCTCTGCCACCATGAGGTTGTATTGAAATAGTAACTTTGGCCTTATTTAATTGCATTGAATGTACATCATCTGACTCCGGACATACCAGACAATGTTTTAGGTTAAGGTTTAAGTGTTTGCAATCACTTGGATGATTAAAAGGCTTATTACAGGGTAAATGAAGATTCTGTTGGCCACCTTTTGTGAAGATTTTGCACAGGGTTCAAATTGCCAAGAGGCTCCGTAGTGTCCAGTGGCCCCCTTAGTTCCACTCAAATTCACAGCAAGTAGAGACCTATGTAAATTTATTGATAACAAGATGCACGCAAAAGACAGGCCTCACATGCTCACTCACCACACATGCCGTTCTCTGATGCATGAACGCTAATATGCCGAGTAGTCTATAACCTATGATACTCACTCCATTTGAAGAAGCAGTGGCAGTTCTCTGTTTCACGTAGCACACGCTAGTTTCAATTCATTTATGTCAATTAAAAATATAGCTGATAGAGCAAACGCCTAAAATCATCCAAAATACTCTATTTTGTGCACTTAACTTGTGGTGTAACCCCCATATGAGAGAATACGCATATCTAAACGGAGACCAGTGATGTTCACAAGTCATTTTTTCCAAGTCCAAGTCAAGTCTCAAGTCTTTGTACTCAAGTCCAAGTCAAGTCCCAAGTCCTGAGGCGCAATGCCAAGTCAAGTCTCAAGTCAAGTCTCGAGCCTCCCAAGTCCATGTCAAGTCTCAAGTCTTCTCCCCAAGTCGACCCTTTTTGAATCTTGGAAAAAAAAATTCCTTTTGACAGGGTGAGGGTGGACACAATTATGCACACAATCTGCTATTGACAAATCAGCTGTAATGTTAGACCTGAGAAAATTTAGAATGCAGTTGTATGCATGAGTTACATTGCACCTAAGAAGAAATATTGTGCTTATGCTTTCCCATAACAAACATCAGAAAAGAACAAAATAATGAAATGAACACTTCCGTGAAATGAACATTGTTCACGAGTCACAAGGCTCAAGTCCGAGTCAAGTCTCAAGTCATTGAGGGCAAACGTCCAAGTCAAGTCTGAAGTCTCCAGAATGAGCGACTTAAGTCATAGTCTAAGTCCAAGTCTCGAGTCCAAGTCCCCATCACTGACGGAGACCTATTTCAATTGCATTGGGCCAGACTGTATGACATAGTCAACAGTCGGCTTTTCGCCCAGGTCATCTGTCTCTCACAAACATAATCCATTTGTGCCACACACACACACACACACACACACACACACACACACACACACACACACACACACACACACACACAGACACACACACCATTTAGCACCACAGAACACCCCTCTGTGCCACTCAGAGTGAGCATGCAGAGTGTGAAACCACAGGCAACAGGTAGCAAAGAGATAGATAGAGTGTGAGGAAGCAGAAACAATATGGCTCCTCTGACTGTGTGTTCATCAGCCACTGAATAAACTAGAATTTTTCTACATACAGTACAGTAGAACTGACAATCACTCATGGCTGGTGAGATTTGAGTTTGGCCAGAGTTTTTCACCTTTCTGCCACAATCAAACAAATAAGACCTCAGAGGGAGCGTAAGCAGGGGGAGAGTGAATTAGTTTTGCCCTCTGAAATGGTTCAGCGTGAAACTCATTAAGATAATGTTGCCAAAGTTCTGCAGCTGAATGTCAATAACACTGTCAATTAGCTGGGGCTCTAATATGGCAGACAACCAAGAACTTTTAGTAAACAACACATCCACAAAACTTTTTAGAATGTTAAGGCAAATTGTGGCATGGACTTTTACAAGTCTGTCAGAGAAACAATTTGCATATGACAATAAACATCCCTCAGTCTTGAATGAATAACATTAAGATGTCTAGTTCTCATCAGTCTAACCAGAGCAATATGCATAACCACAACTGTTCTGTGTTGGCAATCAGAGTCGCAATAAAATGATTTCAAATGCCCCCCAAAACACACACACACACACACACACACACACACACACACACACACACACACACACACACACACACACACACACACACACACACACACACACAAACACACACACCTTCCTCAGCATTAAAGGAGAAATCTTGTGTAAATCAATCAATGGTCTGTTGTCCCATGCAGGTCACTGGATGCTGTTGATGGGCAAGTGGGAAAAAACTAAATTAATTAACGAGGCTAAATGGGGCACAGGAATTCACTTTCAGTTTCATTTCATCCTATGTCCCTTTCATTTAATGCTAGCTAGCTGTCGGTTTGCTAGTTGGTCTGTTGAATCAAGTTTTCTCAACACCTTGAGACCTCATATAGCAGGGCTAAGGATTGATATGGTAAGAGAGATGAATGGAGTTCATTACCCCCCTTATACCACAGTTGCCATGTCTGCACTATGTGATTTTGCTAACAATTTACACATTTTGGTGGGTAAAACAGACTAGTATTCAGAACTATACTTTCCAGCACACGTCGTCTTAAAATTTAAAATCGTCTTACAGTAAAATGTCACAATAATACATTTATTTGGCTCCTTGAGCACTGTAAGAGTTAAAAATATATTAAAGATACAGTTAATAAAAAATGATTGCATTTACTGCATTGCTCTTGTAAAATCTGTGAATCAGTGTGCATTGTGAAACTTGAACTGCAATCAAAGAAAGTTCCCAAATATTTGTAGCCTAGAACTCTAGACGCACTCTAGCGGTAGCAAATTGAATTTGCTCAGCGAGTACGTCTAGGGAGCCATAGCTCAGACCTCGATTGTGTCTGGGCTGTCTCTGAGCTGTTTAAGCTCTAGGTTGTATTCAGACGTCATGGTGTTTAGCCAATCACAACGTTATATCTGGACAGTGAGTGATTGGGCGGGCTTAGCATTGTTTGAATCGCTTGCTAGTTGCTAGTTGTGCTGATAAGTTTTAGCCGTTTTACCGGGGGTCTGTCACTCGTCGCCACACTATACATTCATGTGATAGTCTGGCTTGTCAGGCTTACAGGATAAACTACTAGTTTTATATGGATGGTTGCTATGGTTACAAGCAAGCATTTATTAATAGTTTGATATATTGTCCTGTAGTAATGTTAAACTGCACAGCCATTAAAACATGCTTTATTTTCATTCAAATAGGGAACACATCCAACGTCATATGAAGCTTATAAAACAAACAAAAAAACTGCTTAGAAAATCTGTCAGTGGACCATGTTACATAAAACAGCAGCTGCAGATTATTTTTTGTTGTTGTGCCACTTCACACATGTAAATTGTAAGCAAAAGTATAAATGAAAAATAAAATTTATTAGATTTTGTATTTTTTTTTTTAATAAGAAAAAGTTCGCTACAATCACAACCCTGTGAACCCAGGAGAGAGAAGCTAAAAACAGACCGTGTCCCTGCAGCAGGCAGAAATTGATAGCTCCCTTACGCCAAACTGGGCATAATGAGCCTCGGCCTCATTCATAGCAGACGGTGAGCAACACAAGCATCTAATGATGTTAGAGGTGTGTATTAAAAGCCATTTATACCCTTCAGCCAGATAGATGGAGGCTGTATTTCACAATGCGAAATGGCATCCTGGAGCGATACATAACTTCCGGACTGTCACTTTCCATTTGATCTGTCACAGCATGCATTATGAGCTCTTCCGATGGCTTACCACCCCCCGCACCCCACCTTTCCTCACCTCACTCTCTCCTACTCTAACACTTAAGCGCACACACTCACACACACACACACACACACACACACACACACACACACACACACACAAGCCCGCACAAACACACAAAACAGATGACATATTACACAAACAGTCCAAGGTAGCAGACAAACGACCCGTTGTGCATTTCATTTTTCAGCGCTGTTGCCCCGGTCTTTAAGTTGAAACCAAGTGGAAAATTAACAGTGGTTGCTGGGTAGGGACAGGGAGGAGGACCGCTGCTTCGTGCGGTGTCAGAGATGCAGAGGCTGTTGGCTCTGATAGAAAGGCGTGGAAGAAGCAAATCAATCCAATCAAGGCTTAGACGGCCAGGGCCAAGTGTGTGTGTGCAGAGCATTGTTAAAGGCCCCTTTATTTACCAAGCCATTCAGCTCTCCTAGGAGCTGAATGGTTTCTCAGTCAGCACAGACATATAGATTGTCTTGATTACTACAGTTATAATGCTCAGATAGAATTGTGGTGCATTTTATTACAATGGTTCCAGCTTAACAACAAACTCTGGCTCATGTTACGCTTCGAGATAGACCAACTGAATCCTAAGCAGAGTATACTGAAAGGTCATGGCACTGGCTGACTTGTACACCCAGCATTGACTTATTAATGAGAATCATAGACTGACCTGGATTGATTCACTGTGGGTCTTTGCCATTATCTACGACTCTTTGTATGGCATTGGGTTTGTGGAAATGAGAGGTCTAAACAGATCATGATAATGAAAAAAATGAAAGGGAAGAAAAAAACATCAACAGGGGATTGGAAAGGGACACAAAACGTACACAAAAGTAAAAAGGAGACAACAGCATGAAGAGCAGTATGATGCAAGTAGCCTGGCAAAAAACTGCCTTAGGAAATACATACTCATACTTACACATTTGAAGAAGAAGAAGAAGAAGAAGAAGAAGAAGAAGAAGAAGAAGAAGAAGAAACACTCAAGCAAATAGGGAAGAACAGGGGGGAGTGAAATACTGTATAGTAGGCCTAAGATGGAGTGACTAAATGGAACTCAGGCCTTATCACTGCAGAAACAGAGTTCCTCTGATGGCTGGGCAACTCTTTGATGTGGGATGCCTTTTTATCGAGACATGGAGGAAGAAAAAAAGAGAAGAGGAGAAGCTTGCCACACATGGTTACATGTGATTTTCTTCATCGTGTAGCATTGAAAACACATTTAATATGTCTGAGCTCTAGCTTTTTTATATAACCCTACCCCATTTGAATGCAGAATCAGATGTCATGCATTCCCTTTTTGGGCTGGTTCTGTGTATTATCCCTAACCTTTTTGCCCCTCCACTTTCAACTTGTGCATTAAAAGAAGAAAAACTATATATTTTTTCACATATGACAGTTAGCAATAGACAGATTCTTTGATGCCTCCATGACATCTGAATGTGAAATGTGTAAATATTGAAAGTAAACACCCGCATGCTGAGGATTGTTGAGCATTCATTGGCTTAGAAGTAAAGCATACCTCCACCCACCAGGCTCCACTGCCACTGACCTCTATCTGCACTACCCATGTGGCCACATTGCTGCTGTAGGCTCTCAAAAGACCTCTGGGCCTCAGAGTTTACATCCAGTTCAAAGGCCAATGGAACACT
The DNA here is from genome assembly GCA_027497455.2 of Sardinella longiceps. Classification (NCBI taxonomy): domain Eukaryota; kingdom Metazoa; phylum Chordata; class Actinopteri; order Clupeiformes; family Clupeidae; genus Sardinella; species Sardinella longiceps. The sequence continues at coordinate 540,365 of JAODXP020000004.1, forward strand.
GAGCTCAGCATTCCACAGAATTTCACTCTATGTTCACACCAAGAGCTACTAAAGCTGCAAAATCGCTTTAGTTGCTCAAAAATGTTGATGCTAAAATGTGTGTATTCATTCAAGTTGAACCCATACCAACCCTAGACTATAAGTTCTCCCTCAGCATCACCCATTCAGATGTCTATGTGCGTTCTGTTGATGGGGTACTGGATCTGTGTAGTATGAGGTAATGGAACACTAACTCCAGTGTGCAGTAGTTAACAGAAATTCTGTGAATTCAGACTGGCAGGTGCCAACATCTGAGATTGTACAATCAGACTTGTAGGCCTACAATCAGTGCAATCAGTGCATCACCCATATGCACTTGTGCACTAGGAGGTATTGGATAGTACATTAAGGACATTTTTCGAACAAATAGCTTTTGGTAGAGTAGAGTGGTGTGAGTAGAGCATACTGGACCAGAGTGTATCCTATAGCCCCCACCCCCACACCAACACTCAGGTATAAATTATTTATGAATTCAATCAGACAAGCCAAGTTTGGTTTGGCAATCAGTACAGCAAACCTTTGTGCAAAGTCTTGCCCAAGCTCTGTTCCATACATCTGTTCCCCTTTGGTCAAACCTGAGCGGCTTTGATGTCTGGTCTCATGACAAGATGATGATGGGAAAGTGTCTGGACAGAGAGAACCTGTGGCCTGCTCATGTGGGCAAACAGCACATTTTCAACCTGGTCTCATAGTAACTTCCATGCAATCTGAGACAAGGTTGCACATTTTTATCACACAAGGGGGAAAAGGTTTCATAAAATCAAGTGGGTTTACACACTTAAATAAATGTGAAAGTGTATGGGAAGATTGGCAAAATAGGTCACGGCTGTTTTGGAGAGAATTTCATTCACCATATGCAGAAAAACATTTCTGTAGAAACATGGGCAGTTGAGAAATCCATAGGGGTCCCTGAGGGCTACTATAGTAAGCAGTTACACATAGATGCAATGAAATGCCACTGACAGTAGACTAAAGATTGCAGCCTTCAGTAGCTCTGGCCTCATGGCCTCATATTTCTACTGTTTGTGAATCATCCAATAACTGCTTATTGAGTGCATGGTGTATTATTGGAACCTCTACCAGGCCGCTCATTGATCCATGACCTCCTGTCTACTGTCAACACTGCAATTCTTCACAGAGGAATATAAGTTCAGACAACTGGTGGTGAATTCCACAGGAATTCAGAAACTTTAGGGGTCATCAACTCCTGGCAAGCATACCACAGAGTTTGGGTGGGTGCCAGGAGTACAGTATTATTTTGGTCACACTTTCTATCAATCCAGTACTCATAACGCATAATAAATGCATCCACATAGGGTTATAATGCACAGACTTATTATTAACAACTGTGTCACAAAGCATTATAAAGCTTAAATTTGTTGGTTGTCCTTATATGCCAAATTCCTCATGCCAAGTACAAAAGAGATACAATGAGTCAATGCATACTCTAAGTGAGATGAAAAAATATTCAATCACTGCAATATATTCCATACTTTCAATTTTTGACCACAGGGCTAGTTGCTGGTTATTTGGTAGGTGATGCATGGTAAATGCTGATTATTGTTTGCAGAATACTCAATTATATCATAACAAAAGTTTGAATGTAATTAACTACAGCAAAATAAAAATCCCTCCATGTAAATGCTGCGCTCAGGACATGTGATATATCGTATAATATCTGTTGAAATCAAGACGTTATGGCTTTTTTTAAGAGCCCCATTTTTTATATATGCCCCAAAATTACTTGCAAATTTTAAGAAAATCCCACTCCAAAATCAAGCATTTTGAAGATCACTAAATCCTGGAAGAACATATATGTAGAGATTGGATGGAGAATTCCATTACTCCCCAACAATGGTGATGCCATAATTATGATAAGCTCGCTTGTTAATTGCCACAACTGCAATTACTGCCAAAAACATTGTTGGGCATAGCAATAAACCGAGTAATAAACAGCCATTTTGTACTATCCTACATCCATATTGACAGCATATTGAAAACCTCTTAAGTAAGCCATATTAAACAACTCAAGAGTAATCCCCGCCAACCTTGCTGTATGGAAATCTAGAGCCCCTGCTGTGCTTTCATGGTTGTCATAGTAGACTGAATATCCATGACTACATACAGTACTGCTGCAGCACTTAAACGTCAAATGCACTAACCAGTAATAACACTTCACAGCTTGAAGCCATTAAATTACCAGTTTAACTGTGACTGGCAAAACAAATATGGCAGATATTGATTTTCATCTCTCGTTCTCACCATCGCTGCATTTCTCTCGACCCCAGCTCGACTTATTAACCATCAGCTTGGGGGATACAAAGTGATTTTGGCATCGCAGCACGTGGCGGCACACTGATGGTGGAGAGGGCCTTTTAAATGATCCTGCGGCTTAGCACACTGTAATGATATTTGACGATATGCAAACATGCCCCCCTCTGCCCATCCCCCGATCCTAAAGTGGCTGGGTCTGCTCTCTGTGCTGAATCTTCAGGAGCCATCACAGCCATTACCGTGACGACCTGCACATGATAAAATATAGAACCTTGCCTCTCAGGTCTCGGTTTGGATAGGTTAGGCATATGGTGAGGACAGCACTGACTGATAGGTGGGTGGGGCAACAGAGAAAGTGAAAAAGACATTTAATACTCTAATGGATCCACTATGTGTGGCTTTTCATTACCATCTACCATTTTCATTTCAACACTTAGCCTATACTTATACTTCAATGCATACACAGTACTTCAACATCGGAAGTATATGCATTGCATTGCAGAGATTTCATAGCTAACTAGCGTGCTTACTGACAAGGACCAGGTTGTCTTGTCTTAGTGGCGATAGTACAGTAGTCACAAATTGGCCTCTGTGCAAGGACACCGAAAGATGAGAACATTTTTTGTGGCAAACTTGAACAGTGACTTTAACTCATTGCCAGAGAGCTTGTTTACAGTTTGATAACTTAATGTTATTTAAATAATGTTTATTGAGATCAAGCATTTTCTGATCTTGTTGTCAAACTTGTGGAAGATCCCACCCCCATGTCACCATCAGAACAGGATAGGAACCTGAAATAAATTAGCCCAACAAAAAAGCTAAATCCAAAGATAACTGAAGCAAGAGATCACTTCACCACCACCAAAACCACCCATTGCCGCCTAGAGGAATTATATAAACTAATTTGGAAGCGAAGCAAAGAGAGAGTTAGTATTGCTAGTGAGAAACCCTTTCTAGCAGGCTAACTTGAAAACTGAAATTAAAACACAACAAACAAACACAATGTTATGTTTTTCGTTAGGCCTACTCCTGCATCGATAAATATTGACAAAAAATGGGACCCTTTTTAGGAGTTTCATTAAAAAATGAGCAGCATTTTCTGTAAGAGTACATGTAGTGTTTGTTCCATGATTATGGTTTTATGATTCATTCATGTAATTGCATCCAAAAAGCACTCACGCCTTTTCCGTATTTGGCTTGAACAACCTTGCATAGAGGGGCAAAAACACAAGTGCTTAGTCATCCTTTTTTTGTGGTTGTTAATTAAGGGCTTCTAATTCTGACAACCTTAAAGTCGTCCTCGTTACCAAAAAAAAAAAAAAACAGGAAGTAAGGAATGAAAATAGCAACACTCTGGAACAGCAGAGCAAGAGGGATTAGAAATCTATTACAAGGCCAGATAAGCACTGCCCCACTCCCAGCCATTGATCTTCTCCATTCCCACACATGGATCAGCCGCACTGCAGCTCCCTCCCTGCCCCCCTGCTTAATATCTCAAACTCACTCACAAAATACAGGGTGTGATGAATGACCATACAGTCAGTTTGTGTCATCGTTTAACCTGATCTAACATGTCACAAGTGAGCCTCCACATGTTGCATTAACATGATGAATTGCATGGGTGGCATTTCTTCAGAGAAGCCACTCATTTCATCACCCATTCATTTGTTATGCACTCTGATCAGGTGATGGTCACGGCAGGTGTCAGGGTAAGGTACATGGACGAAATACCAGGTTGTGTCCAACAGACCTGCACTCAGAATACCAACTACCAATATTGCTTCACTTTCAAGAGAATCACTCATACCCTACAGTACATGGCATGCAACACAGACTCTTGATTTTAAAACAGAGGTGAGGTGCATAATCAGCTCTTACAAGTTGGAAGGCTGCTGGAGTTTATATATATTCTGATCACATTTTATCAAGGAATATTTTCTATGGGGAAAACTGGTCATAAAATGTTGAAGTGAAACTGGACTGGTATTTAGCAGATGCTTTTATCTAAACTGATAAAGACTCGCAAATGGGAATTGAACCTGGGTTACCTGAGTGACATAACCACTGATCCACAATGCCCACAAATCATTTCACTCTTGCCACCTTAGCTTAGATGGTCTCTGTGGAGAAGCTAGAGGGATCAAATTCCTGTGCAGTCTTCCAAAAGATCAAACAAACACACTTAAATTACATAAGCTTTGTCTTCAAGCTGTTTGTGTGCCACTGTTATGTCTGGGGATCAGTGTTCAAAACATGCCAACCTTTCAGAGAAAAATTGATATGAAACATTGGTTACACTTTTTTTGAAGGTACCATCATAAGACTAACATGACACTGTCATTACCTAGGACATGACGTTGTCATGAATCTGTCATAAACTTTATACACCTGTCATGACTTCTGTCATTAAGTGTCACCTGGTATTTTTCGTGGTTAGGGTTAGGTTTAGGGTTAGGGTATGTCAGAAATCATGACAGGTTTATAAAGTTTATGACAGATTCTTGACAACGTCATGTTATAGTTAATGACAGTGTCATGTCAGTCTTATGACGGTACATTCAAATAAAGTGTTACCAAAACATTATTACAAAAAAGATGTTGCAAGAGGGTAATTTCAGAAGGTGTGGCTCAAGTACCTTGAGTGTACTATGAAGCCAAATTTGGAAATTTCTGCATTACTACCTCCATGTCTTCCACTCACATGAAAAACAATCAGAAAATACTCTTCAAGAAGGGATGTTAAGGTAATAAAATTGATGGCTATTCTGTTCAAAAAATAAAAACAATGATTGATGGATTTTAAATGATGTTGATTAGGGTGAGAGTTCCAGGACAAAGTAGAGGAACAGTGCTTCTTCCCAGTGCTGAAGTCTCACACTATACACTAACAGCTTGCATATACAGAGTGGTTAAAGGTATGGTAGCCTGGCCCCAGATTTTGCTGCAGCTCATTCTGAACTCTCTATGCCAAATCAAGAACTGTGTGTGTGTTTCTTATCTTTCTGAAGTTGTAGACAGCGCAGAGAGGTTCTATTGATTACCTGAGGCGACTGAATGGCTTTATGAATAAACAAACAGCATTAGTCCCGTGCTGGCTTCTCCTCTCCGCACACAAAGGAACAGCCCATACATGATGCATGATGCAAGCTGGTTGGCAGCAGGAAGCCGAGGAGCATCAGGAAGAACCCAGATGAACCCTGAGGAAACACCACTGCTCCCAGCTGAGCTCTGTTAGAGTTCCAGCCCAGCAAGTCCACACGCACACACACACACAAGTAGGGGAGGAAATCAAAGAATGGAAGATGAGATTTGATTCCAAGTCTTTGTGCAACAACAATTATAGGGGGAAAAAACAACTGTTGTGTTATGTATGCATACGTATATAGGTCTGGGGTCTTTGTCAAGTTTTGTAGTTCATTTCAAAGAGAAAATGAGGGTAGAGACTTAGTTGAGACCTAAAACAGAAAACGTGGCAATCAAATATTAGGCTATAGTTTCATCAAAGAAACTGAATGAGATCATTCAATCACTGTGTTTAAGCCATTAATATCAAAGCACACTTCAAATAAATCTTGACATAATTCAGTATAATTAACTATATTACTATTTTTCTTTCAAGGACATGAAAGATCAGTCGTCACTCCCAAATTAATATTTTAAACGTAAAACATTTAACTTATCAACTCTGGTCAGTTTTTCTTTCCTCTCCTGCTCTCTCAAAAATTAACTCTCAATGTTATGCTTTTGTTTTTTTTAAATGTGTCTCTATCTCCATTAATCTAGCAAAAGAATGGACTCATGATCAAATGTTTCCATTGCTTTGCTCTTCATCTCATTAGAGGGTAAGTTAAGAGGCCCTTTGATGAAATGTTAAAGAAAATTCAGTAATTTATATAGTTATCCCTTTATTCTCACCATGAGGCACTGGGATATTTTTTAAGGTCCATCTATATATATATAGGCCTATGGCACATCCTTGGATCAATAGACTCAGCAATTATCTCTGTACATTAGCAAATGCAAGTGACAGGAGTTATGCACAGCAATTTGTTGTAAACCTAACCTAAGAATTTGTTAAAAGAAGGGTATCAATCCTGGGAAAAAAGGTTGGAGCAAGCTAGGCATTTGAAAATACAGAAACCAGATGTCTAATCTCCTTTTGTCATACTTCCCCTGAAGTCACACCTCCAAAGTACAACAACAGTTGAGTTTGATAAGCAGAGCACCATTCAATTATTCCTTCTGGTTGCTTCAACTGATTAGATGTTATTCAGTCCTGTGTGTTTCACATTGTAGTTCTGTGTTGGAGCATTTAACTAATTGGTTGCAGTTGTGGTGTGAAGGTCATTTTAAGCTATATAGTAAAAAGTGCTCCAAGAAAACATCTCATGCCCAACCTTTAATAACAAATAAGATTAGATGTGTTAAATTAGACTTATTATTTATTAAACTTATAATAAGTTATAACATCAAAGTATGGAAAACAAAGTGTGAATGAAGTGTGAAGTGTGCATCCAAATTAATTGTATTGTACTTACATACTATCAGTGTCAGGCATACAGTATGTGAATAAGTAAGAAAATGTCTTGTGAGGCAAAAATGAGTCTTTAACATGAAATAACCCCTGACAGAGAGATGCAGGAGCCTGCAGCCAGATGATGGTTACGGCAGTGTTCTGTTTCACTTTCTTTACCCGTGGCCCTTAGCCATGATCCATTATGTAAAGGATAATGTATTGTCCGTCTGTCATTATAGAAAAATATTTCCTGAGAGGACAATCCGGAGACTGATAACATGAAATGTACAGTAGAAAACTCAAACTAGGTTTTACTTTAAGATGAACCTATGCTACAGGCCAAGTCTCTCCTACTCAGATCTAATGTATTGAATTGCACTGCAAACCATTTATCATATTAAATTCTTATGGGTAATAACTGTATTAAATGCAAGGAACTTCCTGATATAAAACCGAGCCAAGTATAAAGAGCATCTAAGGGTAAGTAATAGAAATGATTCACGCTGCTTTGAAGTTTGCTCCAAAATGTGATGAAAAAGTTATCATTGTATGTGCAGAAGCATAATCACCATTTCACTCGCCACCCCCAAAAGCTTCTAGTCATCAGTCTCAGTTCTGCCATTTTAGCGCCTCACACTGTTATAAAGCCACATTTCACAGTAGAACAGGAAGCTTTGATTATCTGGGGTTCAGTGAGGCTGTTAAACAAATGCAAAAGCAAGGGAAATGCAAACGATTTTGACACAGCGAATAGCCCAGAAAAGTCTTGTTTTCCCAGAGTACATAACATGTTTTCGTACATGAAAGGAAATGCATCACAAGATATTCATTTGAAAATGAGGACTAATTGTGTTTCCAAGGGATAGAACTACAAAGCCTTAGTTAATATGGTGTTTGTGATCTATTTCAACGAAATCTTCCATGTCAAAACAAACATACAAACATGGCCCATTACCATTTTTCCCAGAGTCATGATTGTTTGAAGCTTATGCTCAGTGATGGACCTGAATATTTTCAACAGCTAAATGATAATCAATGACCATGACTCCAAACTCTCCCCAAAACAAGTGTAATGTACTCACTAATAAACTCATTTACCCCTTTACAATAAGTTTGACTTAACTCCAGGCCATCCAGCCATTCTCTGAGTCTGAAATGGCTGGATCAACTGGAGAAAGGTAATCACTGATTCATGATTGGTTGAAAGTGAAAGAGTGTCCATTATTCCCAGATAACAAGACACCTGTGATGTTTATCTGGAAAAAAGGGCTGTTATCCCTAATTCAATAATCAAGGAACTGTGTGACCTAACATGAAATCAGTTACCATTTCCAAAAACAAGGCATGCAGCTGTGCTACATGCTGCACACAACCTGGGGTGTACTATTGCTATTTTATTTCGTGCTGTTCTGGTTGAGAAAAAATGAGATACTTTTTACATAAAAAATATCAAAAATATGTAAAAAATATGCAAAAATATTTTGGTAATACTTTATTTTAAGGATCACATGTTAAAAAGAAATCAGGATCGGGAGTTGTGAGAGTCAAATGTCAAGTTCTGTAGAATAAGCATGCATTATGCAATGTGGGCAGTGAAATATAACAATGAGGCTGAGCCGTATGCTTTCTTATTCTACTGCTCTTCTATACACAGATGGCAGCGACAGAGTTTTGTGCTGGTGTGTGGGGTTGTATTGAAAACAATGAAATAGAAGTTTTTGGAAGCGCAGTGCTCTGCACTTTGTCGGAGCCAGTGTGCAGACGCCCATAGTCACTTTTGAGCAAGATGCAATAGGCGAGACGCTAATGGTCTCATCTGATTCCTGCTCATCTATGCTTTTAGGGAGGAGCGAAAAGTGCTACCTTCAGACTCATAACGGCTGGATGAACTGGAGAAAGGTGATGGGAAGTTGAAAATGAGTGTATTTTCCCAAAATGTGGTGGTGTGTCCCTTTAAGATTTTGCATATTGATGTACAAACCATGCCTTGGCCTTGGCTGTATTTATACCTGAAGGCACACAGTGCCTTGGACTGAATCTGAATGTTGATGCTGTTCTGCATGACGCCACAGGACACTAAACACAGCAAGTGCTAAATCATGCACTATTGATTCATTTGACAAGCCTGGCACTGCAGAATGCGCCAGGCACACAGCTCCCTGCCAGAGAAGCCTGTGCTCCACTCCTGATTGCCATTGACTATGCTAACTACCCAATTCCCCTAAACGTCCACAAACCTGACAAAGTGTTTCTAATCACAGCCACAGTGGCTTTGGATGCCGACAGGGTGTGAATGACTGCTAACACCGCAGCCATAGTGGAACAGAACAGGTGGGTCTGCAACTGCCATGGGGGTCTTATAAGAACTGGGGTAAGTGAGGAGGTCCCACCCCTATTCATTTTGCTGGAAAATGCTAGGCTAGTGAATTCAGCCAAAATTGTACACATTTTTGTAGTTTTCAAAATGGTGCGGCATATTTCCATTTTGTTTAGGTCCCATGTTACTAATGGAGTTATGTCATAGATTTACTTTAGACGTTCTCGCAGAAGGAAAAAACATGCATGGAAGGATATTGTCCTTCTGCTATTAGGCCCTGACCATGCGTGCATGTTAATGAAGCAGTTGATAAAGTGATCATGTTATATACTTCAACTTTAATCACAGGAAAAATATGGACAAGGAGGATGGAGTGGGATAAATCATTATTTCCCCTTCGTGTTCATGACATTAATGATATTCAGTCTGTACAATGATATTCAGTCTGTACATTAATGATGTTCATCACATTCAATGATATAAATTCACTTCCTTCTCAGGCCTAGGGCATTTTTTTCTTGTTGGAAGTGAATTAAAGCATTAAAATACGCAAGTGCAAAAAAAAAAAAAAAAAAAAAAAAGCTGCTCGAGGTTCTTGGCTATACAGTTAGAAAACACTTTGACCGATAATTTTGGATGATTGGCAGCAAGAGTTCGCAGCAAAGTTTATCTAGCCTACTGATAACATTGGCTGCACCGGAATAGCAAAAGTGAGGCTGTCCAAAATAATTTATTTACCCCTCTTTAAAAGTAGGAGCATCGCAGGACAGAATTTTAAAACATTCTGTCACAGGATGTGGATCAGACATCAGATTTTTCATGGGAGCAGAATATATAGAAATCAACCCGACTTGCTATGACCTTTAGGCAGTCTGGTAGACATGTACTGTGACCATCAACATGTGCATACGGGTGAGCTTGTGCACAACACTAAGCTTGAACAGGAGGTAAGTAAGAGGAATGATCCAAGCAATCAGCAGAGGAGAAACAATGTAAGAAATGATTTCTGAAAAATGGTGACAAGGAAGAGCCTTGATAGTTGAAGCTATAGTATACCAGCCAAATCCTGGCCCCTGGCTGCTGCCTTAAACTCAATTTACAGTATATGATTGGTTGCCGTAGACCAGGAGACTTTAGCTTCCCTAAACTCCAAACTAAAGCAATCAAATATGCAGTGCTGTACTGCATTACTTGCGAGACAATTCTGCACTCTGCACTGTTACTATAGAGTAGAACAAGTGGGAAAAGGTGTAAAAGACAAAACATGTTTTAGGTTAATATAATGTGATGTTGAATTAATTAACCTAAATGGTTGGTGATGAATTAATGGTATGTGATGATTATACTAAATTGTAATAAAGGTGACATCATTAAGATTGAACTGACTGATATTTTCTGTAAAACCATTTAGCTTCCTCAACACATCAATAGCTTGGAAGTATACCTACATGTCAATTCCCTGGAATATTTTCTGTAAATTAAGTTCAAAAATATTTAGCACACACTTTTATACAAAGCCACATAGACCGGCATCAGCAGAACAGAAACAAAGCCAAGTCAATCAATTACCAAGCAGTAACATTACCACTGAAGTCAAATTTGTCCTTCTTTTATATCGTACCAAGCAAGTAAATTTTCCAATTTTTCCACCTGACGGAAGTGACATATAGGTCAGATAGGAATTGACACAAGAGAATGCCTTCACCTTAAATGCATCACAAAAGCCCAAATGTTAAGGGCATTCTTACAACAAACCAATTTCTCAAATGTCACATTCAAGGCACTTTACATCCAGAAATCCAATACATCAGAGAGGTTTTACATTGTCACAACTTCTATGCTTTCCTTCAGTGTTCTCATTCCTGACTTATTTCATGAAAGAACAGAATGAATCTCAGAGATGGCACAACAGGAGGATCCATCTGCCAAAAATAAAATAAATAAGTAAATCCCCTCACAGGCCAGGCACCTGCGGCGGTTATGGAAGATGGTGCCGACGGGGGTGAAGGGGGTATAATGCTTCACACATCCATTAACTGTGTGCTGGACTTTGGGGAAGGATGGTGTCTGAAAGCTAACGGGGGACGGGGCAGATTCTCATTTCTCAGGCCGTACGGCTGCACAGGGCACTGTGTACCCTACTTTATCAAACCATCAGACATGCTCTCGATAAAAGCATCGGCAAATGAAATTCCTCTCTCTCAGTCTACTTTTTTCCTCCTTGTCAGCTCAGTGTTTTTCTCTTTCCCTTGGTTAGTTGGCTAGTGGGATTTAAACATTAAATAAACACAAGGAAATCAAGAGGTATTGTGTGTGTGTGTGTGTGTGTGTGTGTGTGTGTGTGTGTGTGTGTGTGTGTGTGTGTGTGTGTGTGTGTGTGTGTGTGTGTGTGTGTGTGTGCATTGGGTTCAACATTACAAACTGAGGTGTAGTGGGTATTTTTAGTGGGGGTACACAATTTTAATGAAGCAAGCCTAATTACAAAGAAAGTCACGCACACACACCTCATTGTTGCATTGTCATAGAGACTCCAAGTATCTCTGAGCCAGGGGATGCACTGTGTGTGTTTGTGAGGAGGCGTCATTAGGCATTTTAATGTGATAGGGAAATGCTTATCAAGGGAGACCAAGGCACACACACATTTATCCCAATTCCCCCTGCTGTGGCAACAGACTCTTGACACACTTCTGTGGCATCATCATTGAGACACTGCATCTTTTCCCCAGAGATGCATTTCCTGAATGCAAAGATATTGATCTTACCATCCTGACAGACAGAGACCATTTATCACACTTTAAAAATAATTTGCCCACAAGTAAAGCATGCATCTGTAATTTCTGTAGGTTTAGGGGTAGCTTAATATGCTCAAATGCCTCATCCATTTCTGCAGCCAGACATGTTTCCAATTATGGAAAATCCTTTGCAAAGCCAGGTAGGCTTTTCAATCTGAACCCTACCTCCTGAAGCCGTCAGGGTGTTTAGCACCAAGTAAGCTGATATTATGGTATCGAAAGAGAAATGGGTGGAGATACGGGGATGTTTCTGGAGAACAAAGCTTGGCAATCAAAGATTACTACATTTAAACTAGATTCATTTATTTATCAAGGGAAAATTAAATGTGCCACAGGTACAGTGAATCAACTGTCTTGCTTGTACTTGACTAGCATGTGTACAGGAGTGTATTATGGACATGAGGGAGAGATTTAGGAGCTTGTGGAGGAGTTTGGGATGGTGCAGGATAAACATTTGTAGCTGAACACCACCTAAACTGGACTGGTTGGTTAGAACTGACACATTCTACACAAAGGGGTATTTCCTGAGGAGGACAATGTCCACCACTCCCTGTGCATTCTCCAAACTGGGGTACATGTTCAGTAGAGGGCCTCTGTCTTTGACACACTCAACAGACAGGCTGAGGAGGTTCTTTGTCCTACAGGCCATTCAGCTCCTCAGTACTGCAGAGAAGGGAAGGTGCAAGTTGGAATTTTGTGTTTGAAGTCTGCTCACTTCACCCATGTTGCTCTTGGGCTGTCCCCTGATAATGACTGAATGTTATAGGCTAGACAGAAGTTCTAGCCCAGCGCACAGGTTGCCCATCGGCCCACACCTCCTCCTAAGATCACTCTTAACTCTTGTCAGCATGGACAGCATTAACAGACCAGGCCTCTTTTTTACAGACATTGGAGCTGAAGTCTATTTTTTCTATTTTATTTTATTTTTATTTTTTTTTACATATTTGTTTTTAGAAGTTCAAATTTAAAAAGTTTAATCATATATAGTTCAGGACAAGAATAAGTAGTGGTCTTATATTGCTGTATTGCTTGCTAGTAACTCTAGGTGTATAGCATTACAGACATTCATAAAGTCTTACAATGCATTAATAAAGCTTCATCACCAATGACAATATTGTTAATAACTGTTTATACATTTTCATGACTGCACCCATAAGGCCCATATTGATGTTCATGAGTAATTATGTATTTATCTCACTTTACTTAGAGTAGGCCTATGCACTGAACACTTTTCATTGTTTGGCAAGTGTAAATGGGCAAATAAAAGGGGAATTAACAAATGGAAGCTTCATAATATTTTGTGACACTTCAAAATGTGAAGGTGAATAGCAGACCGGTCTCAAAATTATCGTGAGATTACTATGGTGTGGTAAATAGTGTTTTTGTGAGACAGCACTTGGCAAAGAAAGAGAATGCAGAGTGAATGTGGGTGGCTAAAACCGTGGCATATTAATTTCTTATTTTTTAAGTCACTAATGTAAGAGTTAACCTCACTCACGTAAGATGATTCATAGCTGCAAGCAGGCTACTCCATCTGAATTTGCTCCCTAACAGATTTGCACTGCATCTGCACATTTCAATAGTGGTGGACATTTTTTCTGTATAAAACAAAAAAAAAATCACATTTAGTTGTTAATATCACTGTCTTCTTACATAGGCAATTACATGGCTATAGAGACAGACAGTCTTTAACAGAAAGTCACCTTGCCCCTCACTTAACTATCGGCGAGAGTCTCAGAGGCATCTCCAAATTTTTCATTGCAGTGATTGATGGATGGTAGTTGAGGGCACCGGAACTGCAGGCCTCACCTCAGTTATAAAAGGGGCCGTCTCAGCAAAATCTAATTGCACCGAGCGCTATGCCTCATCAAAGCATTAAGTTATTGGCCTGATTAAGGTTATTAGAAGAAACAGCAGAAGAGATGAAGCTTTCATGCAACTTTGAGCATGCTTGCGTAGCTCTGTGTTAAATGTTTATCTCCTATGGGGTAAGAACAGTCTTTAAGGGCCAGTGCCAAGATCAAAATTATTCCCCAAGAGTAAATTAAAACAGGGCTTAATTCACCGTGAGTGACCATACCCACATTGGTGCCTCACTGTCCTGTTTCACAAATGTGCCATGCAAGTCATTGTGACAAACTAGAGGAAAAGTTTAACACACTAACACACACGTGCACATGTGCACGCACACACACACACACACACACACACACACACACACACACACACACACACACACACACACACACAAAGTTCTATTCCATAGTGTGTGTCTCCTTAGGGACTGCTGCTTGACAGATTTTTCTGATGTACAGCTGTTTAGGTTAACCTTTACAGATCAGTAGAGCTGTAATCCAGCTCTTCGTATGCTGTCAATTTTCTCTTCAAGGGTTAAGCAATGATTAAATGAAGCAAATCCAAATGTGAAGACACTGGCAGATTAGGCCACTGCCTTGTTCAAGATGAAGGTCATGCTGAACGAACATGTTCATGGCTATTCACATACTGCTCATGTTTTTAACCTCACACAAGCTTACTCCTAGCTCTACAAGGGCATTCTTATTGCTATTGATGGGAATATTAATCACATTTTGGAGGGTTAATCAAGGCCAATTATCAGACCAGTCATTAATTGATTTATCATTTGCAGTTAGAGGTTAAAAATGTAGTCATGTAAGTGTACTCTGACATTGTCCGTTCATTCAAAATCAAGTGGAACCTACACTGATGGCTAATTAGGCACTAGTAAGATTGATGACTCTACTGTCAGGCTGATCCCGGGTCTAAATTGCCATGTCTACATGATGAAATGAGAGAGATGGACGGAAATGTGCAGAGAAAGTAATTCCTGAAGATTTGCTCTTTTTTGTCTGGTCTTGAGGCTGTCATTGTGAAACACACCACTCTTTCTTATCAGTAAATAACCAACAACACCAACTTAAAATGCAAAGAGGCTGTCATCAGTGTGACTGATTCTTAAAATTATTGTAAAGTTATATTATTATAACCCAAATACGATAATATCATATCATCATGTTTAGAATGAAAACATGACCCTTTTCCCACCAACAAACCCAATATTTTACACAAAACAAACATACAGAAGGAAAAATATGCCATTTTGTAACCTTGCAAACTCTACTTCTGATTAACACTGCACAATGGTCCTACAACTACAATCATTTAGGTATTTCAACCATTAAAGGATAAGTGAACTGCTTGATTCTTTTTTACAGTAAAGGTGCAATCATCTTCAGTGTGTGCACTGAACGATAAAGGCACAGTTTAACAGCATGATGACACTCTGGCGTCCCTTTCCTTCTAAAAAAGGGTCTTTAATTTAACATTTCCCTTGTATTACCCTGATGTACACATACCTTTGGAAATTACCACAGATAGTGCAAACCACTTAGGCAAAATGATGGATCACGATCTCCTTTTTTTTCTGGGCAGGTTTCCCATGTAGCATGTGTAATTAAGTGGGGAAATATAATGTACCAAATTAATTATGATTAATGGAGCTAATTCGTATAGACAGGTTAACGCTGATGTTTTAATGCTCTCATATTTCACCTTTTACGAAAGGTCCCTGAGAGAGGGGCCCTTGTGCTAGTCTGCATCCATCTCACTGTGATCCTTTCATGCCAGCAACACTAGCATGGGACACACATGGGTACAAATGTTCAGTTGTATTTCCAGCCCACTAATGACAATGGGCCTCATTCACCAACATCTTTTTACGAATCTTCTTAAATTTGTTCTTAAAGGAAAATACCGGAGTGAATTCAAGCATAGCCCTGTTGAAAGAGCTTGCTAAATGTGCTAGTTAGTGAGTGGAACAAAATAATTTGGTACAGCACAGACCGAATGCGAATGCAGAAGCGAACAGGCACTTTACACTGAATGAATGGGTCCTGACTGTTAGAAACCGAAAGTAAGATCTGAGGTTACATTGACTCTCGCGTTAGGTCTATGCTGTTCGAAATTCTTTCATTTCATGCGAAAAATATTGCTGTTTGAAGGCTCGTGCGCAAGGGCTATGCTTAAACTTACTCCGGTATTTTCCTTTAAGGTTCCATTGAAAAACCTTTATTGGTGAATACCAATCTTCTTAAAAACGGTGTAAATGGGATTTAAGAACAGGGGCCGTATTCTCAAAGAATCTTATCTTAACTTTAGGAGTACTCCTAAACTGCACTAAAAGTTTTTATGTAGGAGTTATTTCTTAAAAGTAATTCACAATGCCTCTGAGACCTACTTTTAGCTAGGATAAAAGGCAACTCCTAGGGGGGTATTCCAAGAAGGTGGTTAAGTGATAAACCTGGCTAAGTTGGGCTAGAGGAAGTCGTAAACCAGTTAATAGAGGAGACTGCTGGCTTTGTTGAGTTGAGAGAACAATGAGTCGAGGCCCTTCTATTATGAGGTTTACCACTACTTCCAGCTTAACTTACCCAGGTTTGTCATTTATCTGCTTTCTTGGAATACCCCCCTAGGCTAAAATAAAAGTTGTGTTGCTATGGTTGACGTCAGCTCTCATGCACGAGCCTGCTTGCATTTACATCGGCGATTGGTTGATGAGTGACAGGTGGGCGTAATCTGCATGATGTGCTCTTGCTGTGCTCTGCTGTTCTCCTGTGTGACAACTGCTGCGCTATCACAAGCCATAAATGAAACGGTAACGAAATTCGCGGTGGAATAATAAAGTGTCTTTACACCGTTTTTACTGCATTTTTGAGAGCACATTTAGACAGAGAGAGGAAGTACACAAATTAAACTGACTGTGAAAAAGTGCATATATATTTCAACACGGGTTTTGGTGGCGTGTTTGCATTCCTTGTAAACTGCATAATCATTCCTTAATGATGGATGCTCAAATAAATGATTCTTCACGTGCGTTTCCAAAGATTAAGGACGTAATACATGCAATCGCGATGTGTTAGGAGTTGCTCTTAGTGACTTAGAAGTCCTCTGTACTACCCCTAAGCTTTCCCAGACTTAGGTGGTACTTTTAGTGCTAAATTGTTTTGTGAATTACTCTTATCTCAAAAAGTTAGGAGTCCTAAAGTTATGACTGACACGCCCATTTTTTTTAGGAGTTCCTCCTAAATTTGACTGTTAAGAGCTACTTTTAGCCTTAAGATTCTTTGAGAATAGGGCCCCAGATTACATAAAAGTATATTCTTTAGTAAGACTCAGACAAGAAAAATACCTTGGAATTCTTTGAAGTGGTCAGTTTCCATGGCAGTTAGATGCTACGATGGCTATTTTGTGTCCAGATTGCATTTTCCTAGATGTATGAGTTCAATCTTAAAATAATAAAAAATGGAATCACATTCTAAGACAGCAAAGTCCACTTTGACCTTTCC
Organism: Sardinella longiceps; assembly: GCA_027497455.2. Classification (NCBI taxonomy): domain Eukaryota; kingdom Metazoa; phylum Chordata; class Actinopteri; order Clupeiformes; family Clupeidae; genus Sardinella; species Sardinella longiceps. Next base: position 557,669 of record JAODXP020000004.1, read on the forward strand.
ATCTTGGGAAATATTGCTATTAAAATTGTGCCATTTGAGAAAAACTCAATTAAGTCATGCAAAGTGGCAAGGGGTTGGCTTGCAAAGGAAGGTCAGTTCCCAGAAGCTCAGTGTGTCATGCACATTAAATCATGGCTTGGATTATCAAAGCATTAATTTGGTGAGTTGAATCATTTACTTTAGCCGTTGGATATGCCAACAGCTCCTCCAGTACATCTCAATGAGCCTGTAAAAATGCAACTGTTTTAGAATTAACAAAGCTCTACAAATTGTAATGTGTGTTTTGTGATGATCTGGATGAGATAACAGCTGATAAATAATTGTGATCATACTGTATAATAGCATTGTTGGAACCAACTGAAATGACCAATGTTAGAAATACCAGAGAAATATTTACAATGATATTGTGCAGCTTTAGGCTGTGATCATACATTAGGTGGATTCTGTTGTGGCAGCAAGTGTTTTCCATGCTGGTCAGCAGCTCTAGTACATCATATTCTATGTGTCGGTTGAGGCCTTTTTTATATTTCATATTTATATTTATATATATATATACCAACCATACCATATATAAACTCTGAGTGGAAAAGTGCTCAATCTCATTTGCCTATGGCAGAGTGAAAAAGGACAACAATTAGACGTATCCATGAACACTCCCTTTATCTCAATATACATATCACATACATACAGTACTTGTCCACTTTCAGAGTGATGAATTCATATGATCAGATAGACAGATATTTGTACACAATAATATAAGCTGTTGTAGCAGTACAAAATTGGTTGGCCATAGTCGAAAAGTACCCCTTTGTTTTCTTGGTTTGCAATTAATCACAGATGTCAAAGGCCACTTAAGAGGCACTTGAACAAAAGAACAAGCACTCTGACTAATGATTAAGTCCAATTTATTTGTGCTACAATGAAATAAAGCACAAGATACCATTCTGGCTCTTTTGCTGAAGACCTTACAGATGGCTTTGTTACCAAAATATCCGTGTTGCAAAGAGAGAGAGAGAGAGAGAGAGAGAGAGAGAGAGAGAGAGAGAGAGAGAGAGAGAGACATTTCCTAATGTAATTATTTGTATGTTGTTTGTTGATCATTTAGCTTTGCACATGAAAATAGAGAATTGTCATGTTTTCATAGTTGTATTTTGACATGCCACAGTATAATCCCAAACCAGGGACAAATTGAGAAAAGCCAGCTTGATTAACACAATCACAATTTTTTTTTATGATCACAAGTTAAATTGGTGCCAAGCTAAAAATGAAATTTGTGGTTAATTTAAGATGGCGGGCTGACAGCATCATGAATTAAGTCACAATTAACAGCAAGTCATCATCAAAAATGTTTGATGAAGCAATTACTGTACAAGAGCCTTACAGCACAAGCCGAAGAAAGGTCAAATATAATTTCAAGACTATGGCCTTTATGTTCTCCTTAAGGCATATTGTTATCTTGTGGAGTAACCACCATTCATTTATTGTCCTATAATAAGAGTTCCTCGTCATACTTTCAAGCTACACATGGGGATGAAAGGGTGACATGGCAAGTTAAAAAATTCTAAGTATGTGATTGCATTAAAGCAATAGTAAAAACCTTGGCTGAGGACGTGGACCAAACCTACACGTTTATATGGCGGTTACGCAGCGTTCTTGGCTGAGACATCGGTGACATCTCTTCTCTCACGCTAGCCAGTTTCCGGAGGTGTAGGTGACAAAAAAGCTCCTTGAATCCTTGTAGAGAGTCAATCAACACTTGGCATGGGTTGATTTACTGAATGATCGTCATGCTCACCACTTTGTGCAAGGAGTGTGCAAATTGTACCTCATTATATGGAAATATCTACTTATTGCTAGGTGGACATTTTGTGTGAACTACATTTTGTGGAACCCTTTAACCAATCATAATTTGGTTGTGACATAGCTAAAAGACTATATTGAAAAGAGGTATTAAAGGAGAGACATGCTTAAAGGGATAATTCACCAACCCAAAGTCCTGTTGTTTGAGGTTGTGGAGTACTGTTCGTAGGGATAAGAATTTAAATCTGCAACACACAAACTGGACTTGCGAATCTTACCTAATAACGTTAATTGAACAGGGCACAGCACAAGAAAATTCACAAACTTAGTCAGCTTGTTTTGTACTAAATATTCTTGTTCTTATTCCTACCAACAGTACTTGGCTTCCTCAAACAGCAGAGCTATATGTTAACTGACTAGGCTAGACTAGACTATTGCTTTAAGTTGCCAGACAACAACACAGATGTTAATTACAGCTCATTCACAACTGAATTATCAATTCAGAAATCTGACAGTGACAATGCTTTATGGAAGGTCATCCGCAGATTGGAGGATTCTTGTAGAATTGATTGTGATAGGTGTTCCAATGAAGCATCAACAATTTCACAAGCCACTGAACCTGGACACATTTGCACAAGTGCCATCTGTTTTTCAAGCTGCGTTCTCAACTGCCAAAGCATAAGGATCATTTGGAGACCCTCATTGTGGTGAAACAAATACTTGTTATTAAGACGCCAACAGGCTTGCCCATTATCCCTACATTGTGTGCTGCTGGCTGGGAGGTTTTGACCTCAGTCACCAAATACAAACTCCATAATTGGTTATTAATGATGCACTCAATATACAGTAAATATTGGTGCTGTTCTTAACATAGGCTCCGGATTAAAAAATGCAATTATTTGTCTGAATTGCCATGACAATTGAACTTCTTCTTCATCCCTTCAAAAGTTTTGCTTTGATAAAGGCATCCAATGCCATTTTTAATATCAATACAAAAGCCTTGAAGTTATTTACATTAACCTCAATATGAAAATCCAGTCTTGAATTTTTAATTTTGAGTTTATTGCCTTTGCATGTAAACAGAATCCACATGAGCAAATGTTGGAGAGAAATACAAGCACTCAGTGACTGTAGGTGTAATTAAAATAAACATTGCCTTTATTTCCTCTTAAACTAACCTCAATTATATAATAATAATAATAATAATAATAATAATAATAATGAATTATTTTGTTGTTTTTTTGCTTCTTATTTATTCCTACTTGGATCTGGGATTAGTGAAACTAGAGAAAGCTTGTTTTGTGTTTGAGCAGAACAGCCAAACAAATAGATGCCACCTTTAAGTGTCAAATAAAATCACCTGTTTTCCCCAGAGTATACTCTCTTAACATTCATAGACTGTGTCAAATGTTTGATTGTGGCTTCAATCACTGAACAGTCTCAGAAATAAAGAAGCTGTAGTTTTTCTTCTTCTTCTTCTTCTTCTTCTTCTTGCTGACCATTACCATTTCCCCCTTATTTCATTTATTGGCTAGAAGTCAACTAATTAGTCTTTGCAAAATGAGCAACTAATTAGTCTTTGCAAAATGAGTGCACGCACTATATTTTAAAATCATCATTGAAGGAGAACATTTAGCAATACAGTTAAAAAACAGGTTATGTACTGGATAAAGAGCAAAAAAAAAGAACATGGTTATAAAAAAAAGCTATCATGGATCGAGTTCGTATGTAATGTTCACATAATTGCATATAGTACCAGGCAAATGACCTTACAAACCACATGAGCAACAAAATACACTGGAGCAAAGGATAAATTATGGAGCTTGCTCTATAAGTACACTGGGATAAACTACATGAAACCTATCTGCTTAATATGTCTGACTTGGCCTCCTATGCATGTATTCATTCTACCCCGGGCTAATTATAGTGTTTCCTACCCCTCACCTATAGATTATGTATAGCCTATTTCACACATTTTTGTTGAATTAACGAACAGTCTAAAAAAGTCTATATTTTTTATTTCTACATTTACCGGTGCAGCAAAACTCATCTGCTGTAGTCCATAGCTTTATCTCTGCCTCATTCTCACATCAGCTGCTTTGTCAGGTCATCCTAACTTTGGTTTGTTCTGTACCATTTGCCTTGTACTTACTTTAGCATTATGCAAAAATTACACACAAAGCCTGTCCTTGATACGTTTTGTTCATACCCACTCCTTAACCAGTATTACACAGGTCATAATCTGAAGCGTTACCAAACATTCTCATTGGATGAATTATGTTTGTAAAATATAGTATGGTAATTGTTAGGGTTACAAACAGTTTGACTGTGGAATAATTAGTGACATACTCTGAGAATGAACATCAAAGCATCTACAGTTTGGAACATATTGTGTCCCTTTGCCTACTGCTGAGGTCCATTTTCAATTTTCAATTCAGTTCTTTATTGCAGACCCAGGGGGATCCATATCACAGATAAAAAAGCACACAGACATCACAACACAGTAAAACAACACACACACACACACACACACACACACACACACACACACACACACACACACACACACACACACACACACAAAGAAACAAAACATACAAATAGCTCACTGTCCCACATACAGACATGTTTGCCAGTGATTCCGCAAATTTGAGAACAGTCTCAGCTTCATCCAGGGCTAGCCAAAACAGCTATTAAGCTCTTATGTGACTCAGATACCCTGCACATAAATCTATACATCAGATTGCGTAGCACAGCTGTGCAAGTATGTACCCCAGCACTGACAAACATTTGACTTGTGCTAGACCTTCATGGAATTCTCAGCAGCACCTTCATGAGTTTCCTAATGCTGCCTTGTTTGTAGTGGCACTGGCACCACAGGTGTGCTGTACACTTTGAAGAGTGAGATCTTCATGCATTAAATGTGCATTGAAATACACTTCATTTAGCTTTAAATTTACTGTGGGCAGTGATCATTGGTGGTGTCGACAATGTCATAATGACCACTCTCATGTTTATCTCTTAAAATTAAAAAAAAAAGTTCCTAAAAGTATATCTAATCTAAAAGTATGATTGAAGTATGACAACAGACTGCACTTATTTTTCACCAGGTCCGATAAGCACCTTTTCAGAATCCATTCCCAGTAAGAATGGCATCCAGTCACATTTACTCCCAGATACTTAATGGCTGGTTTTCAGCATTGGCTGTTGGGGACCTTGGTTTGAGGTGTGCCATATGAGTTTATCCCCAGCTCAGTGACACTCACTCGTAAATCAAAGGCAACTGAAGAAGAAGTGATTATACGCACATGAGTGTAAGTTTGTCAAGGGAAGGAATGGAAAATGACTCCCCCAGCACCAGCCATTCACAAGCAAAGGGAAAAAAGTTAATTGGCTGCCTTTTGGTCAACTGGGATTCATTTCAATTAACATGCAAAACAGCTGTTAATTTTGTGACACGATGCAGCGCCAGTCCCCTGTTTAATTGCTTTCGGTGCGGGTCAGGATTTCAGATGCACCCCTTTTGGAAGGAAAAGAAAAGCATCTGAGGGAACACATCAGTGAGAGTATGCTTTAATTGCCTCCCTCTCAAACGGAAGTACATAATTCATGAATTACTCCCACTGCATCTCACTGCATCTGCTGTTGCTGCTGCTGCTGCTGGGCTCAGGCCTCCTAACAATGACATCAGGAAGGTATGGAGCCAAGAATCAGTCCAATAAAATGGGGCCAAGCGTTGACTGCTTTTGGAGTTTGTTGCACAAATGCAGAGTTTCGATTTCTGATTCTATATCCCTCACACATGACAAAAACTCTTGACCAAGGAAATCCACACTGCAGAAAATATTGGTAACACTTTCTATGAACCCAGTATTCATAGAGAATTATAAACACATTCATAAATAAAATTCTTTGGATGCATTCATAGCTGGTACAATTACAATCTCATTGATATGATGCATTCATTTATTGTCATTATCTGTTACAATCTCATGACTGTCTTCTAATACAAAAAGTGTCACAATTTGTGATTTTTCTTCACAAAAAAAGTGTTATGTTCTGGCTACACTGTACTGACCGTAGTGCACTCCTCCTGTGTGTTTGTCTGGTCTTTCACTGTGTTTACCTGCAGGTGGATCTGGGGCAGGGGCTAGGCTTCATGATGCCGTAATTAGAGCAGCTTTAAAACTGTGCCTCCAGGTGCTGTCTGTGCTGTCCTGACACAAGATGGCAGGCACCTTTCTTTCCCGCTTTTCCACCTGTCATTTTGGACTACAGTACAATGCTAATTGACACCACACTCTTGCTACTGATTTACGTATCTCCCATTTCATGTCAGACAATCCCTGCCTGAACCAAGTAGACCTGATATGTAGGGGGCTCAATCCGACAATTTGGAAGACCATTAGCATTGGTTAGCATGTATGTATCGTGAGCAGGAGTAATACAGTATAATTGTCTTCAGATTGGAAGATTATGGTTAGTCAGGGCCGGTTCTAGGCATAGACGAACTAGGCAATCACCTAGGGCACCAAATATCAGGGGTGACATGCACAACGATTTTATTCTGATCAGTTTTTCACGTTGTATTTCTATGAAAAGATGAGGCAAACACTCTCTTCTGGCCTAGGGATCAGCTCAAAATGGCAATTAGAACCGGCCCTGTGGTTATTTGTTGGGTCTGCAGGCTTATATGCAATTGTATGTTTTGGGAAATCCTTGGGGTCCCAAGTATTACTGACACATAATTGTTCCAACCTGTTTTTTCTGAAGTCTTTTGCAGGACTAAGATTTGCTTTGGAGCCACCCATCATAGAGCTCTATCCACCGGTAATGCTGTTAGCTGCACCTCAGCGGCGGTCCTAACCTCTTTCGGTAGCCCTGGGCGAACACCTTATCTGGACGCTCCCCCCCCGCCGCCAAAAAAAAAAACAAACAAAAACAAATAACAAAACAAAACAAAAAGCATAATAATAGTTAATAATCATTATTATTATAAAATATAATAAAAATTCTACTATGATCGCAGTGTCTATGCATTGCTAAGGCAAACGGAATAGAATGAACCACCCTTACCCGAACCTCCCTTTCTTGTGTGTGAGACTTGAGCATCTGAAGTCTGAAAGCAGGCAAACCTTAAGGAATTTGGGGTGTTCATGTTCTGCAAATGGGTGATAGAAAACGTCTTCTGTTCAAATTATAGTTGTCTATATCATAATGTGTAGCTGATTGTCTTTGGATTTGAGTTTTATGGTTATTCAGAGCTCTTGGTTGTAAGCATGGAACTCCAGCAGCTAAGTTTATAACACCAGATAAAGACATTATAAAATCAGGGGCGCAATCTTTATACTGAAATTGAACGCCCTAATTCTCAAGCAAATACAATGCATGCCCCTGGATGTCTACTTTAATTTGATACCAAATACTTCTATTGCCTAGGTGCAGATATACCAGTAACAAAGCTTCCCAAAGACATATGTTAAGTCAAAACCGGATCACTACGCGATTGTATATTTTCGGCGACTCGCGTGTCGCAAGTAATAATAATACATAAAAACTTCGGAGTGTCCGTGATGCCGCCCTCACGACTGATGCCTGCCCTGGAGCCACCGCCCATATCGCACATGCCACCGAAACCGCTCCTGGCTGCACTCTCTTGTTTGGCTGATAGGTGCGAACATAAAGCCAACTAATCAGCATCCTGGTCTTACCAGGGCAAAATAAGGGTGCAACCTAGCCTAGAATCCAAATTCTTACAGGAAGAACTTAGTTGAAATTAAAGGTGATTAATTATGATCAATAATGGCAAACTATAGGACATGTGCCCAGTGAAATTCTGTGCCCAGTGAGTTGAAAATGACCCAGTGCCTCGGTGTCCAGAGAATCACTGACAGTAACTGACAATTTTGGAAAAATGTACATTTAAAGAGCCAACAATAGGTCATGTTGATTTTCATTTCCATGTAGAATTTTCCACATTTTTGTTAGGGGCACCCTGTTTTTTTTTGTTTTTGTTTTTGTTTTTTCTTTAACCTTTATAGATGACCAATCCAGCGAGAAATGAACCTTCACTCTAAACTCTTCTTTGCCTTTTAAACTGATATAATTTTGTTTAGAGTAATCCTGAGGCCAGACAGACCCCTGGAGTTTGACAGACCTTGGGCCCTTGGGTTAATCCGTTCCTGCCAATATAGCAACTACCCTAACTACCCTAGCTACCCTATCAGCCCTAGGATCCAACATATCAACCACTCCAGTTATAGCCACTACCATAATTTTCCTAGTTACCAATAACCTATCATAATGCAACTGCTTGCCAAAGTCCACATTAAGCAACAGTTTTCATGCACTGATCCCTGAATTTCCAGGCATCATTACAGACAATAAGTAAAGTGATATGCTAAAGACGCTTTGTAATACTTTATGACATTTCAAATTATAAAGCCTTTGCCTTCAGTGATAAAATTCTAATGCCTTTTGAGTAGAGTCTTGAGACAACCCCATGAGAATATATAAATAATTATGAATTCTAATATCATTAGTTATAGGGATTTATGAATGTATGAGCATTTATGAAAATGCTTAGCCTGGTTTGTGCGACCACTTTCAGAAATGAACTGTGGTCTCATAGCATAGCATTGCCTGGGAATTTCCGGGCACGCGTCTATCAAATGCTATCAAACTACTATCAATGTTATGGGACAGAGATGGACAGAGTCATTGTCAACTCTTTCTCATTGGGTTCTGATGTTTCTGGGCTCAAGAGTTGAGGAAATTGCCTCCTTGGCCATACTGACTTTGCAAAATTTCATGCAGCGACAGGAAGTATGGGCAGGCCTAGGCTAGAAAATGCTCATAATGTTTCCAAAATACTGGGCTGATAGAAAGTGTCTTTTTTGTAGCTCTCATACTTTTCTTATGGAAAAAGGCCATCAATCTATCTGATCATGTTCAGATATACAGTAAAGAGAAAGCAAACCTTGCCACCGAACATAATATCACCCTCCTTCATGACTGTTACTTGCTTAAGACTATCATTTGACATACTCTCCAAATGTTAGTGTAAAATAACTTTGGATTTATCTTTTTTTGTTTGTAGGCTGTCATGAAAATGAAAGTCACTGAAAAGGCACAATGTAATCCACCCAAGACCACTCTTTATTAGGCTTTGTACAGCAGTCAGATAAACAGAAGCAACACAGTCTGGAAGACAGTGATTGTACAAAGGAATTACAACCTCATATGCAACACTTCCAACAGTGGCTGCTCCCTCAGTATATGATAATCCAGTCCCAACAATTATGCAAATATCTATAAAAGCTGCTGAGAATGGGCACAAGCATAAGGCCAGTTTACTCTACTTTTAAGCCTTAATGCAATTTGGATGACTTGGTCTTTGAGAATCACAAAAGACCCTATAAGTAGTTCATCGCTTTGTGGAATATTAATCACAAGTAACACATTGACCATGGATATTGAGAATCATGAAAGTGGAAGAAAGTGCTTCCATTAAGAATTGTTCTGAAACACTGAATTCAATTCCTCTGACTGGACTGAACTCTAGAGCCACACCTAAAATAAACACATTCTGAAATGGCTGCTTCTACCTCTTTCAATAAATTCTTGTGGAAATCAGTTGAGATAGTACTAGTGTGAAGTCTTAGCTGTGGGCATGGTTTGCTCTTCCTCTGGGTTTGCTTATTTCGCAGTGTGTTTTTTACTTGTCTTTCTCTGTGTTCTGTTTGTCTTTCTCGCTTCCAAGCTGTGAGAATGTAACTGTTAGCAAGCTTGAGAAATGCAAGTTATTTCCCTGGTGACTAGAAACAATACAGGTGACCTTTAACAGAAATACTTCAGCAGAAAGTGTAGATATATTGTGTATTGGGTTCACTCCTCACGGTTTGCTGAATGACAAATTGCTCGCTCTCTTAAAATGGCAAATCGTCTTAGTTGTACAGTCACCACAAACATGCTTCATCCACCAGCTGACAGCCTGCTGTACCAGTACTTACTGTACGTCCAAAGATGTGCTGAATTTGTCAGCATAGCAACAGCCAAAGTACTCTGTCCAGGTTTCAATGGTCTACTTGACAACAAGGTTTAAGTTTGGCTCTATCAATTGATTGTTTGAGTAGGTGACTCCAGGGTCAGATTGGATGTGCCTCTCACATAGATCAATCTTCATTTCAATATCTAGGCTCTCTGCCAGAGATATTTCCAGTAATCTAGGTAAAACAAAAAACAGAGTTGACGGTGATGGCTTCCCTTGCTGATCCACATCAAAAAGGGGCTGAATCTCTCAAAGCACTTTTCCCTATGGGCCAGTAAGCTTTACATTAGATGAGACCAGAACAGAGGAATTGATTAGTGTGATTTTCTTCTGATGGACAGATGTCAGGAAAATGGATTACATTCACTGTCAGGCCAAGGAATCCATCACTATTAAGGGGCTATGCACATGTGCAAGAAACCACATAAACTCTGCCAACACCTACAGTCAGCATTTTGACATGTATAAATCAGTCTATCTATAAATCCCTAGATCTGCACTATATATTATTTTTAACCAGGCAGACATTTTGACAACAGGGTAACTTGTGACTTTTAGCATTATACAGTATATTCAGGCTTTTAGCTAATAATTCTGACAACATGGACATTGAAGTGAAATTGTAATATTACATTGCTCAGATTACTCTGTAATACAACCATGGCTTTCTGTCTTTTTTTTTTCTTAAAGCATCACCAATGCCTTAAGATAGTCTTTTAACATCAATGGGCTCCTTGCACATAAACACTTTTTATATGACTGACTTAGTTTGAGTCAGATACAAAGTGTTTACATTATCTGCAAGCCATCAATAAAAGAAAATAATTAAAACATATATATTTGAAAACTAGAAGATTCAAGGTTAGGGTTAGTCATGTTTTATTACCTAATATTAAAAGCTTGGTTTATATGTACAGTAGATTAGACAGCTCATTATATAGACTTATGCGTTCTGAACATAAACAAGAATTTTGATGAGTAGACTACACCTGGGCGAAATGGACCAGGAAATGACATCAAATTTTTCTGGGGTCTTTATCATGTTGTGTGACATTAGGAATGTATTGTCTTCATCCACCCATGGTACAACCAACATCTCTGATAGGCCTGTGTGTAACATATTGTAAGCTATGAAAGTCTGGCAATACTGCTTTGAAACGTGATGGCACCTCTGATCTTATTATTAGGGAATGCTCTGAATATGAAGGTATCTATAGCCTGAAGGATCATGCTCTCCAAATTATGTTGTAATGCAAACATGTGACTAAACTGTATTTCATTAATACATTGCTCATTTTTTTTTCAACTCCAGTAATATCAGATCACATAAGAAAATTAAATCATCATTGGTTTTCTATCTGTTGGGAGATATTCCGCAATAATGAAAGCCTTACAGAAAGTTATCCCTTACTTAGGATTTGTTCGTATTCCATCTACCATAGTTTACCATATCTCATTTTAAGAATCATTAAAGTTGAGAAATCTGCAGCTGGTTTACTGAGGAGTTCATTATATGAACTTGAAACAGGTGTGTCCAGAGAGGAGAAAAATAAAGAAAAGAAGAAGAAAAAAAAAATCAGACGCAGAAAGAGGACTAAGATTCCCCAACTATAAACTATGCAATTGATTTTAGATTAATCCCAGCTCAACTTCTCAACAGTAATCAGAGACAAATTTTTCTCCACACACTTCCTGGATGAAATTCATAAGTGAGTAATCTATAAGGATTTAATGAGCCATTCCTCCCCTAGTCATTAACGATGTCTCAGACACTTTTGTCAAGCTAAATGAAGTTATTAAAAAGGACCATACATGGGATGTAATGATGTTCTGCAATACCTAATTTAAGCCTGACTTCTCTCCACACTCAGCTGGAATACATAATGGGGCCCACACCAAGAAGACACTCTATTGGCCTCGTGCCCTGACATTATGCAACATATCTACACAGCTTATATCTGCCGGAGCCAGTAAAATATTGTTTTTTTTTTCATCATTTAGAAATTAATTTTAGATTTGGGATACACATGGGGCTGCATTTTCATGATCAGTGCCGAGTTCTAACTAGAGTGAAATGTAAGTTGCTTTAGGGGAGTTCCTGCAAAATTCCGCTATATTAAATGAACAATGCAACATTCCCAGGTTGAACTTACGTTAATTAACCGGGTGTGTTTTGGGCGTAATCTCCCATTCCCTTTAAGAGTCAGAAGTGCACAGACCTTGGCAGGTTGGTATTGGCAGGGCAGGCATGTATGCGAATGTGTGCGTAGTGTGTTTGAAAGAGAAATGTAGCAAATAAATAGCATTTGAGAGCATTTAGCTGGTACAGAACAAGTAGGCTACATGTGTTGCATCAAATTTTCTGATTCTTTTACCTACAGACAGCACTCTGTGACCATCCATGATAAATAATCCAGTCCTGTAAGTGACATAGCAGCAAAAACTCCCCTGTAGTAGCCTAAAGTTAGCCAGGCGAATGCCGCCTGCTGGCTCCGCTCATTTAATTTCGATCCTCCAGTCAGTCAGGGAAAGTACGATTGACTTTCGTTTTCACCGACACAGATTTGTGTGGGCCAAATTCAGTGAGCAGAGTGAGAAACTGAAGCCACGATATTGTGCCCGGACATCACTAACCTCGAGCTAAGATAACAAAACATTTTATATACGCATTTTAAACGAACTGTAGCAAAATGTTTCAAATCATTGCATAGTGCATAGCGCCCTCTGGATGATCATACCAGGCTAGCCTAAAGTACCAGCAGGAGCTATGCATTGAGAACTCCAGCAAAGTCAAGTTTATGGCCATATTATCTCCCTCGCCTAAATGTGGGCGACCTTTATACTGAAATTGAACCCCCTTATTCTTGAGCAACTACAATAGAAGTGGTACCAATGGATGAGTCTGGTTTTATAGTTTAATTTAATACCAATACATTGTAAGAGCAGATATAACATTAAGCCATACGGCGCCACCTGCAGTATTTTTTGCATACGCGGTTTACGTGCACACATTTCTTTTTTCTTTTCACCCTGTAAAGTAGGAGGGACAGATTAACTTCCCAATGACTCTGAGATACTTTTGGAGTTGGGTTTAGTAAGGTAAGGTTTTCTGGTTCTTTTACCTACAGCACACAGTCACTTGGAAAACCAAGGCTCTCTGAGCGCAGACCTCCGCCAAGGCAATGAGGTCATAGACACAATATACATTCCAGATCATGTTCTGGACCACCGATCGACACCAAAATCGAATCAGTTCTTGCTTGTCCCAATATACACATTGTCCGAAAATTTCATCCAAATCCGTGCCGTTCTTTTCGAGTTATCCTGCTGACAAACAAACAAACAGACAGACAAACCAACGCGACCAAAAACATAACCTCCTTGGCGGCGGTAATTATAAACTTTTCTGGCATCTGACAGACAAGGATAAATAACTCCATCAAATAACTCCATTCATCCACAACTTGGATATGTAACTCCATCAGCAAATAATTAATTTATTGTTCAAGCATGCACAAGTGGGCAGTATGGATATATATAGGCTATTCTTGGAGAGTAGGCCAAGCTAACACATCCAACAGGCTGATATTAGCTTCCCATCACAATATAATAATTTGGATGAGTTCACAACTGAATTATGTCTAGTAGAAGACATTCTTCCCAAATCTAAAAGCAGTCAACACTAGCCTACCATTTGGGATGACTGTGTGAGCTGCACAGGCGAACGAGTCTCTCACTTGCAAGCAGGCAAGCAAGCTAGCAGGTTGCTGGAAGGTGTGCTGAAAAACGCAGACCGGACTTTGGGTAAACCAACTGAAAAAAAAACGGAATGGATCGGTGCGCTGGAAAAAATGGAGCGGATTTTTAATAAAAAAAAATGGATCGGGAGTCCGGATCAGATTTTTGTTGTGCATGCCGATCCGATACCGATCCACATTTTTTTTTTTTTTTGCTAAAATGGGGACATCCAGGGGTTAAAGTGGGGGAGCGTGGGGGTACGGCACCGGCACCTCAGATAAATTAACAATATCGTCCTATTCTTCTTCTATACATTTTTCTTTGTTTGTGCCGATACAAAATATGAGAGTTCCCCCTCCTGCCAGATCCCACTTTAACCACTGGGGACATCCCTAGGTGAGATGCTACTAGTAATTCAATTCAATGATGTATGCTAGGCTGGGGTTACCAGTGGTATTGCAAGACTAAGAGAACGAAGAATTGTAAAACTCAATTGCTTAACTCAAGGGAGGGTCGATGCTTGGGGCAGACCAGAGTCCCAGCCAGGCTAGCACACCCTAGTGCCTCCCCCCAATCTCTCATTTAGTTCCACCCAAGGGTGTAGATTTAGGGTGGACGCAAGTGACATGTCCCCACCAATGTCAAACGATTTCTGGATTGTCCCCATCAATAATTTCAAGGAAAAAAAAAAACATCACTGTGCTGGCATAAAATGAGAAAACACTTTTTCACTTATTTCAGTTTCATAGCAGTTCTCCACAACATAGCCTAACAGACAGTGTTATCCTTTCTATCCCTTATAACCAATATTGGCCAATTTTTTTGTTTTTAAGTTTTCTACCATTTAGCAAGTGTGCTGTGCTGGCAGACAGAGAGAGAGAGAGTGTTTGTGTGTGTGTGTGTGTATGAGAGAGAGAGTGTGTGTGTGCATGTTTGTGTGTGTGTGTGAGAGAGAGAGAGAGAGAGAGAGAGAGAGAGAGAGAGAGAGAGAGAGAGAATATAATGCCAAACTAAATATCACGAGTGATATTTAGTCTGGAGACCTACCTATTGCAACTCTCGTAGCGGAAGCATCTTTAACGATTGTCCAGAGCCGTTTATTAGGCGCTACGAATGTCTATCACAGCGTCCGTACATAGCTCAGAGCCAATACCAGAGCCACCACGTGGTGTAAAATGCAATCGAGGGCCGTACTAGTCCCTTTTTGTTCTGTGATTGGATACCGAAAGTAAGCGAGAAAAACGGCCATGGTCACCATGCTGCTTTGCAGAGTGAAATGAAATAAGCGCGCAAAGGAGCATTGGAACTCCCAGGCTACATAGCTATAGTCTTGGTTATATATATATTTTTCATTAAGTTAAAGTCATGCATAGCCCAAAACATAGGTTTTGTTTAACTACAGGCCTGTTGATTAATCGGATTAAAATGCATCTGACGTTGGACCCAAAATACCTATGCAAGATAACACAAGTCAAATGTGTTCTGGATTTTTGGAAAGTTTTGGACTATAGCCCACAATATTTTTTTGTACTCTAATTTCCAATACAAATAGGCCTAGTAGGTGGCAGTATAATCATCAGTTTGTAAAAACATAATGTACAATTCTCGCTCTCACGAGACACAATAAATAAATTTCACTTTCATACAGGAAGCACAGTAGGCTACAGCAAACTGCACTCCATTCTACCTAAAGCCACAATGTGTAGCATTTGAGTTTCTCCCATTAAAATTAATCGCAACACCTTTCAAAGTACGTATTACAGCTACGGTAGTCTGCATGCGGATGTCGTCTATTGTCTTTTCAGTATCCTTATTCTTTGTTTGGATGAAGTTGAAGATTTCTGTTCTGTTCTGAGCTTCCGTATTCCAAGATGGAGGCTGTACATGGAGAGTCTACCCCAGTTAATATGCATGCCCTTCTATGTCCATGCTGGTTTTCTTCAGGTAGTGTGGGCTAGGGCCAGACCAAACCAAACCCAAATAGGGCCAGCATGGGCTTGCCCAGGTCAAGCCCAAACCCAAGCCCAAACCGATTAATCAATTGCCCCCTGGAAACCCATGCATGGGCCTAGAGGTGCCATTGACGTCAAGATAAGTGAGATATCAACTTGCAGTCCAGTCCAGTCCATGTCCCTGTCCCCACCAATGGCGAAACCAAACCTACGCCCTTGGTTCCACCACTAGTGGGCTTATGTCCGCACCAGCTCTAAACTAACTGACTGAAAGCCTAAAACCTAAACTAACTGAAATCCACAATATTGAATTAAAGGAGAGTACCGGAGTGAATTCAAGCATAGCCCTGTTGAAAGAGCTTGCTAAATGCGCTAGTTAGCCAGTGGAACAAAAAAAATTGGTACAGCACAGACCGAACGCGAACGCAGAAGCAAACAGGCACTTTACACTGAATCAATGGGACCTGTATGTTGGAAACCGAAAGTAAGATCTGAGGTTACATTGACTCAATGTAAAGTGTTTCGCGTTCGCGTTAGGTCTGTGCTGTTCGAAAATCTTTCATTTCATGCGAAATATATTGCTGTTAGAAGGATTGTGCAGCAGGACCATGCTTAAACTTACTCCGGTATATTGCTTTAATATGGTGCATTCCTGAGTGTAATATAAGTCATAGCCCAACAGCAGTTAGTTGAAGCAGAAGGTATCTAATGGATAGGGTTCAGGTGCCTTGCATAAAGTGAAACAATGTGAAAGTGTTTGATGCATTCAGCTAACCAAATCTGAGATTAAAATCAAATGAACAAAACAATAAATAAACACCCTGAAAGAAAATAACTCCAGACAATATTGTATGGAGTTATGCTATCATTAAGGCACACGAGTCCAGATCACAAGTTGTCAAGTTCAGATAATTCAAGCCAAACGTTAACAACAGGTGAGAAATTGCTCCTGTTTACCTTCCCTGTCAGTTGGAAGAAAAAGTACCAATGATTCAGTAATAAGCTTTGCAACTGCCAGTCAGAGTGTGACAAATGCCCTGGCTAAACGGAGACATACAGAATCAGGAACACTAAAGACCTGTCTCTGCCAGGCCTCCCCCTGAGTAATTATTTTCCATACTCAATTAATCAACCAAAAGACAATGAACTGAGGCTTTGTTTATCTGTTTGGAGGAAAAAATCTCCCAGTATCTCTCAAGCTGGTGTTCGTGGCTCAGTCATAAGTCATTGCTAATGATTCTTTGTCTTTGCAGTGCAGTTGCAGTGAAATCTTTTGGCATGAAGGACAGATCTTTTTTCCTACACATTCCAACTGAAACATTGTGTGTTTGGCACCTAGTTGAGTGTGTGTAGCTGCTGTCAAGCCCAGAGGAAAATGATACAGAAACGATGTTTGGATGAGGCATAAAGGGACATATAAGCAATGATGACTTGAGTGAAAAATGTGCCTGTTTTCGAAACTTGGAAAATCTCTGATCTGGATGTTCTTAATGAATGGTAGACTTATATTCACAGACAGGTCCATTTATTCTGAAAGTCAGCCGACAAAGACATTTAAGACCATTTGTTTATTTGAAAACAAGGTACATGTATTTTATGTAATAAGGTTTTCCCCTGCGTTGATAGAAATATCTACTTTGTAAAGCTTTGAACAAGGATAAGGTCTGACTCTAAAATAAAAGTATGAGAAAAAAATACTGCAGACATATTTTTCTCCTGAAAAGCTATATGTGTAACTTCAGTAAACTGTGGTCATTCCTCTGAACATTTCTGACCCTTGGAGCTTCATCGCTTCCCTTTTGTCGCACAATACTGGCCTCACAGATCACTGAACGTGGGGGAATAAATTTCCCAATTCCAATTTCAACATTGTCAATATGAGGCCTACAAAAATGCTGTCTCTTGAATAACAGCTCTGTCTTTCGACTTGACGCCGCCCGCTTGTCTTTGGCCCTCATTTGTATTGATCCCCCCCCCCCACCCCAACTCCTGAAGAGGATGTTAATACTAACGAATGGAACACATGCCCACACATGCCTGTGTCAGCTGCTAAATTCACAGGCAAAGCATCCAGTCTCCAGTCCTAACTCTGGGAGTCTCCTCTCATGGTAGCAAGTGATGCCCTGGGTTATGTAGCCTATAGTAGTAGATGGAGTAGAGAAATGAAGAATGGAAAGGGCATCATACTGAACGGAGGAGGAGGAGGAGGGGGGTGGGGGGGTGGGGGGGGGGGGTGACAGAAAGATGAGAGAGTGCGAAGGACAGGAGAGAGGGAACATTTCCACGTTCTATCATCTGAGCCACGTGAAGTAAGCGCAATCCCTCACTTCAACCAGAAAGGGGAAAAGGGTAGAGAGAGGTGCAAATGTCCATTAGGTGTTCTATTTTCATGGGGGAGGGGGGTGGGGTAAAGAGAGTGTTTAAAACACAGAAAAAACATGGAACATCCATTTAACATGTGAAAGAAGAAAAAAGAAACATCCATTTAACATGTGAAAGAAGAAAAAAGAAACATCCATTTAACATGTGAAAGAAGTTAACCTGTTTAGTTGGGGTCCTAATTTAGTGTGAAAGTAGATCCACAGGCTTACCGTTGTTAGAGTTACCATTCTAATCTGGTTTTAGCCCATCTTAATTATTTCCAGATCTCTTGATATGGACACTATACATGGTAGTAAAGTTCATGTTCAGAAGCCAGAACCATCTTCTTGAACAGTTTTGGTGACTGACAGGTTTGTGAGCATAAGGATTAAATTTGTACGAAGCTTGCCATTAAAGTGAGTAAAATGTAAAGGGGGACAGTGGATCTCGCTGAAATATGGAAGATAGGCCACAAGAGACATCTTCAGTATCCATGCTGTGTCAACCTTTGAAAAGCAGAGAGGGAGTTAAGACAATTATCAAGTCAAAACCAGAGCCGAAGAGCCTCTATATCTTCAGAGGACTCTAGTCTCAAGACTTGTGGTTAAAAAACAAGGTTGAACTTTTGAAGGGCTCTAATGAAGGCAGCTTCCAGAGTAGTTCTTGTTCAGTGGTGAAACCTTTGATTCTGTTGCCATGCTGCCAAATTCACACCCATTGTTCCCTGTCACATTACTTGAGTTAAGATAAATTCATCTGAATTTGCATAACAATAACAATAATAATAGTAATATCCATCTCATTTCTCGTGATATTTCTCATTTTATTCAAAAAAATGCACATCAAAATAAATAGGAGAACCTAATTACATTGGTATATACTATAGCATTCCTCTCTGATTAGCATTAATCCTGAGTAATCCATTTTTGAAATCACAATGCAAAATTTCTGCATTGTCTTTCACCCCACCCCTAGCACACAGTAATTAATTCCATACAGTACATATATTTTTGCAAAATTTCAGTCATACAATATCCCATCACGATTTACACTGTATATTACCACCTTCCTATCTTCCCTTCTGTGTTCCAATTCAACAACTTAGTAGCTGTGCATCCCACAGACTCCACTGCTGTTGCAAAACAAATCTGCTCCTCAGTAGGGATAAAAAGGGCAAATGGTGCCAGATCCCCAAGAGCTTTTTCTTAAAAAAAAAATAAAAAGTGGGGGTAGGGGGTGTTGGGGAGCACTCCTATCCCTGAGTCGTGGGATGTTTGCAGGGCTCCCAAATTGGTGTTCATTTAGCATGCTCTGTGGTAACCAGCGGTGCCTCATCAGCAGACTGCTGTCACTCCGGCTAATTAGCAGGCCTCCTTCCCTATGAACCACTCCGGGGTCTCCACGTGATACGATTTTCAAGTGTGTGTGAGTGTGTGTGTGTGTGTGTGTGTGTGTGTGTGTGTGTGTGTGTGTGTGTGTGTGTGTGTGTGTGCGTGCGTGCACGCATGCGCATTTTTACAGTACAGGCACAGGGCAGAATTTTCTGAGCTCTCTGTAAAATTATGGATGGACGTCTTATGAATCCTCTGAAACTACCGATGTGGTAGATTAAGGCCACCTGACCGTTTTTTTTGTTTTTTGTTTTTTGTTTTCTTTGCTTGTTTGTTTGCTGTTTCGTTTCGTCATTTTATTCATTGCATATTTATATGTTCTGTGTTGCTTAACGTATGTGAATGTCACTTTCATAGGTCTCGTCACCCACTCTAATGCTATTTTAGTAAATGTCTCAACAGTTTACAGACCTCTCATGTCATGTGCCATGCTGTACAACTCTTTCTCTCCCTCTTGCCCTCTCTCGACCTCACCCTTTCAGCACTAGCCATTTTCTCAGTTTGAGCCAGGTTTGTACTTGCACTTTTCTCTACAGAGCTTCCCCAACAGTTCTGCGGCAGTAGGCTTGTGGCTCGCTCATGTAGTCTATCACATAATGCTACAGTGTTGGGGAGTAACTTAAATACATGTAATGAAATGACATAATTTAATGACAAAAATAAAAGTAGCAGTAATTAGTTACATTACAGTTAGTTGAAGAAATATACAGAATTACAATTTAAGTTACTTCTGTAGAAACATTGGCTATGTGTAGGCTACTTCATGTGCACTCAGTGCTTAGCTGATGTCACTTCTTCAACCATGCTAAAAGTAAAGGTGATAAACCTATATCAAATCTTACACAGCTGAAAAAATGCCTTGATCACATTCACAGTAAGTTCAGTTTTCTTGAAGATTTGGTTTACATAGGCTATATCTTATTATCTATTGGCAAGTCTGCTTCCCCAAGGCACTGTTGCAGTTGCTTGGTTAACCACCAAATTCCATTTCATTTGATAAGATACTGTGAGTTAAACTATAGTGGGTTAAAAGTATGAAATTAACTAAGGAAATATAGTGAAGAAAAAAGTAATAATTGACAGAATTATAACATTAAAATACAGATACTCCCAAATCATACTGTAGTGTACTTTGAAGTCTTATTATTTACTATGCACTTTGCATTTGCTGTGCATTTAAAATAGGCTAGATTGGAGGAATATGTATTTGTTGAGACTGAGATACACACCCAGATAAACTCAAACACATCTCCTGTTTAACCGCCCTATCACAGGGGGCGTTCCACAGGCTATACATGAGGAGTGAAGGGGGGGAAATGTGCTGCTAAAAGCATTAAATCAATGGCTTGAATCACATAAATGGCAAAGCATGGAACATCACTTACTGATGAGGGACACACTAAAAGCTTATTGTTTTATTGGAAATGACTCGATGCTTCATTCTATTAAGCTCCAGTAAGAGAGAGAGAGAAAAAAAAAAAATAGCCACTGGGCTTATATTGCGAAATCCTTTCAATGGGCTAAATTCCATCTTTATTTAATCAGTTTTTTTACCCATGCACCTTTGTGAGACATTCTGGATTTTTCTGTTATAATGCATGACTAAAACTTAAAATATTTATTACGTAGTTAAGTGTTTCTTTTCTGTATATCTATATTCATTTCCTGATCACATGTAAAAACCACTAGCCTGGTCAACCGGCTAAACCAGGTCTATGCTTTGCTCTGTACAAGGTTCTGAGACATTGAGAAATGATTGTTTGCTGGAGATGTTTCAATTCAAAAAGATTTCATCAGCCTTGGATACTGTGGATCCTGACCAAACGAGGCCTATGGCTGGAAGCTCAGACAGAGTACTGAAGGGAGATGAGAACTAAGCAGAATTGTGTGGCAAGGCAAATGGCCAGGCTAAAAAACACGGTGCAAACTTAAAAACAAAACAAATTCAGGGTTTTACGCGTGATAATGCTATGCTAGGCTGGGGTTACCGGTGGTATTGCCAGACTCAGGGCCAGACTCAATGGCTAGATGAACAGGAGAAAGATATATCTCAATTGTCTCACCAGCAGTTGTGATAGGTTCTTGTAATTTCTGTGATTTCAGAGATTGATTTGACTGCAAGGCATGCCATGCGGATTAGTCAGCACAAAATGCCAAGCTATTCTCTGCTCACAAGACTGTAGGATCAGTCAACTTTAGCTATGGCAAATGTGCTGCGTCATCACTGCAGTTCAACCACAGTTCAACACGATGAGGCTGGACATTATCAAATAACCTTTATAGTTCTGCTAAATGTTAAAACTTTAAATCTCTGCAGTATTTCTGTTTTAAGTTTAAGGTGAAGCCCTCAGAGAAGCGCAAAGGTTTTAATTGCATTGAGAGGGCTAAAGCTGTTCAGGACCTTGGACAGCTCCCCATAGACAATCCACTCAGGGCAATAAGATTCTTTCAGTTTTTCTTTGTGTGTGTGTGTGTGTGTGTGTGTGTGTGTGTGTGTGTGTGTGTGTGTGTGTGTGTGTGTGTGTGTGTGTGTGTGTGTGTGTGTGTGTGTGTGTGTGTGTGTGTGTACTTATGTCTACTGTATGGTTATCATGGTGCCTTGTTAGCTTTACTCTTTTGTCCTTTGCCTCTTTAACATTACACTGAATTCACAGAATTGATCTCTCTCTCTCTCTCTCTCTCTCTCTCTCTCTCTCTCTCTCTCTCTCTCTCTTTCTCTCTCTCTCTCTCTCTCTCTCTCTCTCTCTCTCTCTCTCTCTCTCTCTCTCTCTGCCCTTGCATCAGAGTTTGGCACCCTGCCACTTATAGACTTGGCATCATCCCATCCCATTTGGTGCCCTCCGAAGATAGATATGTTTGCTTTTCTTTCAGCGGACAGCCCTTTAGCTCAAAATAAATCTGCAGTAAACTCAACTTTCTTTTCCAGAGTTACTTTTGAAGTTAATATCAAGGACTATGTGCTACAGACACGGCTTTGAGTGTGGATTATCTCCTCTTCCCTACACTGAACTGTTGCATCAGTGGGCAGGCACCTAATGCAGAGTTTATCTCTACAGTACACTACAAACACAAAGATGCAGAGGTGTAGTGTTTTTTTGTTTGTTTGTTTGTTTTTTTGTTTGTTTTTTAATGGAGGTATACATTTTTCATGCTGCAGGCCTAATTGCAAAGAAAGTGACACGCATCACAAGAGCCGACGTCCCTATTATCTTTGCATGATTAGATCTTCCTATAATGTTAAATTGCATTTATTCATGACAACAGAGGGATTCATGGAGAGGTTTGCTTGACGTGACCTTATTTGTTTCAGTGGTATCAATGCCTCAATTATGTAATACACAAAATAACTTACCATATATTTCAAAAGTGAGAAATACTTAATACCTAAATGATCTATTTCAAGATGTGGGAGGACTCTGTATCCCCATGCCCAATGCCCACTACATCCCACAAATATTAAGCAGAAATGTACATGGAATTTTTGTAACTTTAACACCTTATAAATTTATTATAAAACTGGACACATCAAGGGACAAACCTTCAAAGGTGCATGAAATTTTGCAATCAAGTCAGTATGGCCAAGGAGGCAATTTTCTCAACTCTTGGGCCCAGAAAAATCAGGACCCAATGAGAAACAAGCAGGCTGAATGAGGCAAGCTCACAATGACAATGACATTTATAGAAGTTTGTTAGCATTTGATAGACATTTAGATAAATCCTGCCCGGAATTCCCGGGCAATGTTAGCTTTGCCAGACCACAGTTCATTTCTGAACGTGGTCGCGCATGCCAGTCTAACACAGACCCTGTGTGACAGCAAACCTATTCTACCCTACGGCAGCTCCATTCGTCCAAGGAACACTGTCTGGCACAGCCAACACATTGAACGGGTAAATCCTTGCTATTCTCAATTGTTCCATGCTGGTGGAATGTGCTATGAGAGTAACAAAAGCTGTCTCAAACTTTAAGAAATATTTGAAGACCCAGCTGTTCCTAAAGGACCTTTTGCTATTACACCTAGAATATCACACTCTTGCACTTCCAACTCCTTTTTACAATTTCTTGTGGTTTTTACTTGTGTTTTAATTATGTTGTGGTTTGAATGTTAATCTTCTTTTTGTACGCCATTTTGAATAAAATGCCAATGTAAATACAAATAAAGATACAAGTGATTGTGAATCAATAATGTTATACTCATATACTTCCAGGCCAACCAGATCCAATTACAGCATGAATTGTGTGGCCTGTTTTACAGGTGACCTTTCAGCATTTTTCCATCTTCCATTCTCCAGCTAAAAATAAAATAATACAAACATTTTGGTGGCAACATCATATGATATGCACATGGGATAGATTAGAGCCAAAAGATGACTGTCTTTTTCTATGGCTTGTCTGTCTCCAGCTGTTTTTTTAAGCACTGAATCAGAGGGCATACATGGAGGTCAAAGGAAAGAGAAATACCTGACCTCTCAGCAACTCAATCATGTTTATCTGCCCATGGGTGAGCCCAGGTCATTTCATATAATAATATCCTCTCACAGCGGGTACACAGTTTACTCCACTGTTCCCTCACGTAACAATGTCTGAGGCGCACATTTTGATATTTTGTCTCCATCGCTCTCTCTTTCTCACACACACCCACGCATGCAGACACACACACACACACACACACACACACACACACACACACACACACACACACACACACACACACCACATACAAAACCCAATTACTTGAATTTAGACTGATGCCTGTGAGAAACAGCCTCTGTTCCAAGAAGTGGGGGCCCCTGTGTCCAACGCCTACAACACCCCTGTGTACCAAGTAGTAAAAACATCACTTTAAAGCAAACAAACCAGTCCTGCTAGACATAGTGAATATGAACAACAGCAAACAGTGAATATGAACCAAAGGAAAAAGAATTGCTTGATATATGAATTTAAACCCACACTCACTGTCTGGGATTATATTTTCCACAAGGCTAAACTACAAAGGTTTCTGAGTCCTAAGTCTGTGTAATACCACAGCTTGGCAGCTGTTGTCCTCCAACAATGTTTCAGATGACTACTGAAGATGCAGAATAGGATTAAGTATTGAGTTACCCCTTCTGTAAAATGGTTTAACCTCTGTCCATGGATTTGCAAAATAGGCTGGGTTGCTGATCAATTGTCTTATTTTAATTTAGCTGTTTTATTTGTCTTATTATGACCAGCTGTATACTGTAGGTGGTACTCGAGTTCTGTGTCTTCGCATTTTGTTTTTCCCCTTTTTTCTGTAAATCTTTCTTGTTCACAGCAAACATGAAAAATGGAGGTCTGAAGGAGCCACATAATATTTGCCATCAAACCACCCATGTGTGATGTAGTGCCACCTAATGAGAGACAGTTAAAAAACAGTTAGGAAACACCAGAGACACCAAAACACCAGCTCACTTGAAACATAGTGATTATGAATGCAGATAGTTACATGGTTCCTGGTGAGATGCAATAGAGATGCAGTGATATGTGCTTCCAATGATCCTCCAACCATCCATGTGTGCTAGAGCGTCACCTAATGACAACAAAATTGATTCTGTAGCCAGTGGCAGTCCGCACCGCACACGGGTCTCGAACCCGCCACCCCACAAGCTGCAAACTCCCGGCATGGGAGTGAGACGCTCTAACCACTGACCCAAAAGCCCAAGCTTCTGACTCCCCGGTTAGAAGCACCCAAGTAATTGGGTGATGAGGATTTACACATACTGCCGCCAAGCTTGCCAAGCTAGCTGGCCTCCATTACAAGTGGACACTATTGATTGCCAGGATTTAAATATAGAAGTAAGAGTTTTCTATGACAGCTGAAAGTCACTACACACACACTGTAGTGGTAGGGCTGAGCTAACTGTATATGCCACTAACAGCGCCTTTGCCAGGTTTGCTGGTGCTGTGCTGTGCTGTGCTGTGTAGTGTAGTGTGCTGCTGGAGAGCGGTGCGTATACTGTGTTTGTTCAGCTCAGCAGAGCAGTAAGGCTAGACAGCCCACTGCCTGTGTTACCCAGCCCAACCATTATCCCAGCAGGCAGTCTGTGCAAGCCCAATCAGACCCTTGCTCTCTTCTTCTCTGCTTTTCCAGCACATCCTCCCAGTAGTGTATTTTTTGCGTCTTTGTAGCACAAAAATCGTCTTTTGTACCTAAACATCAATCTCTTTTCAGAAAAATGAAAGAGAATAATATTGTTTTATTGCATTTATTTATGTGAAATGTAAGTTGTTGAATTATTCAAAGTAGTATTTAAAATGCTATGTCTCTTTCCGCCCCGTCTTGTCGTTCATTCTCCTTTTTAACTTTAATAGGTTTCCCACGATTTAATAATGAAAAATTTGCCTGTTCTGCAGAATAGGATTGTATGTGAACAGCACAGGTCAAAGATATCTAGACAGAATGAGGCAAATTTTCACTGCGGCTGAATATTTAATGGGTGGGAAGTGATGCATGTCATACAGCACAAGAGGTAATAAATCACCACAGCATAAATAAGGACCACACTGTGTGACTGCCCAGAGTACAAGTACAGTGGACAGCAAGCATGGTCACTACAGATGCTGATCAATAGCCTATCTTTATTAACGTTACTGTAGTCTACAGAGTAGAAGACGGATTCCAAATGATAATCTCTAAATGGTCAACATTCCTTTTGACTTTGTAAATGACACTTGTGTTTTATTATTATTATTTATATAAGTACTTAGTTTAGTGTTTTCTGTTAGCACCCACATGGTTGCCATTACATGTAACTAGCTACTGACTGTACATATTAATATAGCAACCATTTGCAGATTACTTATTCTGCATGACCTTATTTTTCTCATGGTTGACCACTACCTAAGAATTTAACCAATATACAATATACTGTAAACTCCTAATTACTGTAATCTAGTAATCCCCATATGCTTTGCTCAGTAAGCGGTATAATTCCACTCGATTTTCATCTCCCTCCAGTACTCCATCTGATATTCTGGCCATTGGCCTCATTTCCATCAGGTGCATTATGTCCTCTTCAGTCAGCGAACTTTAAGAATGCAGCGCAAGAATACGATAGGCTATCAGTCAAGGCAATCAGTCAAGGGCTGATCCAATGTTTTTGAATGTGAACATCCAAAGCAAGCAATCGTTTCTCAATAGCCGGAATCCAAGACCTTAATACAAAGAGAAGCGTAGACCAAGGGGCTGGTAATGATCTATTTATTATTTATTATGTGAATGCATAATAAATCACATCAAAGCTGTATTTGGTAAGTTTACATAATTCTGAGACTTTGGGGGAAAAAAAAATTAAACGATACACCTTTCTGGTCCCTCCCCCAGTCTCTCCTATGCTCCTCAAAGGCCTCTCAAACCCCCTCCCTCGCTGTAGCACATTGTCAGCAGCTTGCTCACAGCTGTGATCGACAGACAGCTATCCCTCCCGCCGAACCCGATTTGTGGAAGGCTACAGGGATCGCTGGATTTTTGCAACCACGATTACAGGGTAAGATGGACCTAGAGAATTCAGGTTTTTTTCCTAAATAGCCTTTCATATACCACTTTCAAAATAGTGTGACAATTCTACGAAATCTGACTTTAAAAGAGTTTTCGAATACAGCTTTAAACAGATTCAACGAACTGAACGCACTTATCATGTAACACAAATGTGAAGGAAACCGCAAGCATTAAAGGAAAGTATCTGAGTCTGAGCCCAGCAATTCCTCTAATGGGAAGCCTAGGTCCATATCTCACTCTTCAGTCAGCTCACAGCTCACACTCGTCCTCAAAACAGACTCCAAACAGTCCAAACAGAAGGTTTTGCCATAGGCCTATGGCCCACACGGTTCCAATCTAAACATTACTCAATGTCCATATTCATCACCCTAATCCTTAGTATTCCTAAGAAGTGCAGTGTTTGTGGAACATACATTCAGGATGAAAAATAAATAAATATAGAAATGAATAATCATGAAAAAATTGTACCACCACAAAAAAAGTGTTCCTAAACATAACACTGGAGGTTAATACATAAGAGGTTTGTATCCTTTATTTCAGCTGTGTAAACAGGACGTCCTAAAGTCTATAATTGAAATCAATTTATCACACGTGCACACACACACTCTCTCTCTCTCTCTCTCTCTCGCACACACACACACACACACACACACACACACACACACACGCACACATACACATACACACACACACACACAC
The DNA here is from genome assembly GCA_027497455.2 of Sardinella longiceps. Taxonomy (NCBI): domain Eukaryota; kingdom Metazoa; phylum Chordata; class Actinopteri; order Clupeiformes; family Clupeidae; genus Sardinella; species Sardinella longiceps. The sequence goes on from JAODXP020000004.1 coordinate 585,177, forward strand.
ACACACACACACACACACACACACACACACACACACACACACACACACACACACACACACACACACACACTTTATTATGCAATGCTCCAAGGTCTATTTAGGAGAGGACTCTAATCAAGTAATTAAGTAATTGGAATGCTAATCTATGTCGTCAACTGACTTGATGGATAAGTAAACACAGGTGTGTTCAACATTGGGTCCCCCAGTATTTCTCCTTCTTGTCCTCATCCTCCTCATCCATATGCTGAATAGAACACGTGAGCTTTAAAACAGCTTCCACCAAGGACTCCAGGTGCGGAAAGAATTCATTGTGGCAAGAGTGGCCTACTTAGAGCAGAGATGGGATAAAAGCCTTTTAAACTTTTTCATTTAAAAAGTAAACAAACCATGTTTGTGTCTGGACAGATTAGAAAAGCATCTAAACATACTCTGTTGCTTTTGCATACTGTACAACAATGTGTCAAAAAAAAAAAGGGGGGGGGGGGGTCATGTCCTTTAGGCCATGGGCCACATAGGGTCAGAAAATATTTGTCTAATGTTTGAATACATACATGTACTGTACATGCATCCATGTCAATTTTAATAAAACTCATCTTCTCTATAATAATTTTATAGATATGATGCATACATATTTGGAATTCAGGTTTTAAGTCTAAGCATATTACCCTATTCTTTCCAAAATAATACTACCATAAGTGTCAAATTTGATTTGCAGAAAAAAACAACTACATTTTTGCCAAACTGTATTGGCTGCAAGCTTACACTTCCAGGAGCAAAGAGAAAGTAGTCTGACGTTCAGTGAAGTGAAGCAGTAGTGTATTTGGACATTTTTAGGCTAACAGCAACATACAGATGAACCTAATTGAAATGCATTACAAAACTTGTGACTTATCTCAAGCATGTGTGAGAATGGCCTCTCCAGATAAAGAAAAAGCATCTTCTTTTAAGTTCCTATTGGGATTATTGAGTAAAATAAGACAAGTACATCAGCACAAACAGATCTTTCGTACCCTTTAAAGATTAAAGCCTGAAACATTTATTTATTTATTTAAAAAAAAAAATGTCTGTCTGACACTTGGCTTGGCCGCCTGTCAAAGTGCTAATTAAAACAATTTTACACTGTGTGCTTTTTACGTGTCTCCTTAAATATAATGCAGAAATCAAGGCAGTGCACATCATGACATGACATTTGCATGCTGTAATTTGTCTTTCTTTCATCATGCCAGACATTCCCACTCACTGTTCCGGAGCAACAGGCACATACAGTACAGTGCAATGCAATGCTCTCCCTCTGTGTCCTCAAATTGCTCTGTCATCTCTGTTATAACACTGCCATGACAAACCAGTGAAAACCACAGCAAAAAATAATATGGGAGTGAGGTGAATGTAATTAAATTAGTTAAAAGAAAATAATTAAAAAAATATTTATTTATAATTAAAATAAATAATTAGTTAAAAAATTATTTAAAAAATCATTGGACAGCACAAGGAAGAGCCTCAGATTCTATAGCAGCCAAACACAGAGGCAGAGCAGCATGCATGGCATCTTAAGCACAGAGCTGGAAGCAAACAACGTCTTACTTGACTTTGTCCCTGCCTCTGTTGTTTCAGTGAGTGTGGTTTTGATTGCTGGGGCTGTCAGTGGGGCCAGACATAAGGCAGCAGCGAGGGGATCTGATAGGCTGATCCAATAGCACTCAATGTCACAAGCTTCCTTGCTCTGCGTGGAGCAGCCTTTATTTTCAACATGATGCTCGACGAATCCCCCGAGCCCCAAGGCACAGACTGCTGATCGAGCATTTGCCACCTCTGTGAGCACATGAAAGTGTGTCTGCGTGTGTGTGTCTTTGTATGTGTTTGTGTGTGTGTGTGTGTGCATGTACTGTACTGTATGTGTCACACTTATACAAGACCCTTTTTCCATCATGAAATGCTTCACCAACTGTGGATGTGTGTGTGCGTGTGTGTGTGTGTGCGTGTGTGAGTGTGTGTGTGTGTGTGTGTGTGAGAGAGAGAGAGAGAGAGAGAGAGAGAGAGAGAGAGAGAGAGAGAGAGAGAGAGTACAAGGGAGAGAGATTGATAAAAGCAGACTGTGTGCAGACTGCATAACTCACCTTGGAGCCACAGTGCATGTAAGGATGACACGGCGCTGATAACAGTGACAGGTTTTAAAATCCCTCTCACTTTAACACTCCTTCCTAACAAGCTGGCCTGCTGTCTGTCCAACAGTGGGGAGAAGGACTGCAGTGCATGTTAAACCTACAACAACACAGCCTGCACAGGTCTCAAAAGTTGCTATTTCTCTGTTGGACATGCTGCTGTCAGTGAAACATAGGGCCATGAGATACACTCTCTCTCTCTCTCTCTCTCTCTCTCTCTGTGTGTGTGTGTGTGTATCTGTCTGTGTGTGTGTGTGTGTGTGTGTGTGTGTGTGTGTGTGTGTGTGTGTCTTGTTGTTAGGGGGGGTAAGGGCTATCCTTCTTTACCCTCTCCAATCAGTTCACAATGGGACAAAATGAAAGGACAAAGGAAGAAGGAACAAGACAGCTGAGAGCAAAGACGTGTGAATGTCATCTAACGTGTGATCAACTCTCTCTCTCTCTCTCTCTCTCTCTCTCTCTCTCTCTCTCTCTCTCTCTCTCTTCCATTTATAGGAAGGCATTTTTTTTTTTTTTTTTTACAAAAAGCGTATACGGTTTATGGGTCAAGTACACTCAGAGATGCAAGGCTGTTTGTCAGTTATTAAATTTTATAGTGGGGAAAGCTAAAATGGCAATTTGAATCAGTAGGAAAATTCATCAGATGATGACTCGGTGTGTGTCAAGGTTGGTCAAGTTAATAATCTTGATAGATGTAAAATATTATGCTGGAATGAAGGAGCACCTTTGAGGCCATTTGGTGTTATAAAAAAGTTTGTTCAGTTAAAAGTGGTCTGCTTGTCTTCGGAAAACAGATAGTTAGATTTTTTTGTAAACGTTTGTCGATTGTATGTCCTTTGTATCGTAACGTATAGATCATTAAAGTTGTTTTAAATCTCTCTCTCTCTCTCTCTCTCTCCCCCTCTCTCTCATTACACTCCAATCATTACCCTATATGAGGAAATACTATAAGGTCCCTGCAGTCTATGCCAACTGGTGGCAGGTATGACATTAAAAAAGAGCCCATCATAGTCTCTGTCTGCCCCTGCATTCCTTTCAGACCATAAACCTCAGCCTCACCTGCAGCCTACAGATTCCCCGCTCCTCTCTCCTCTCCATCATCCCACAGTCCCCCTGCTTTACTGGGCCATGAAAATGTTCCAAGACCAAAATCACAAGTCATAAAAAAATGATGGAAGCTCCTGCTAAAGTGGGACATGACATACTAGACCCAGCCAGACAACCTATAAGAGTACATCAAAAACCGACGAGTCAATATATATTATCTGTTTGTGGGATATAGAGGAAGAAGGCAAAAACTAAAGGGAGAGCTGTGATAGCAACCCAGGTGAGATCTCTTACTTTGTGTGCCATGCTGTCAGTCTGCTGTTGTTGGCATTTGTTTGGCTGTTGTATGATATGCCCACTGTCCAATGCTAACCACACCCATGTCAGATAGTTTGTTGCCCTGTAAACAGCAACTCCATTTGATATTTGTTCGTAAGAGATTTGCTTCAGAAGACTGGACGTCATCAAAAATCCTTGCCAAATCGGACAAATCACTTGTCTGTCATCTTACTGCAATTTACTTCGATACTAATGTCGATTTAACTCACATAATATAGTTATTTCTTTCATATATAACAGTTAATTGTGTTTTGTAAGTTTGTAAGAGATGAGCTACGTCAAAGCACCCGCCCGGCGTTAACATACGGTCTCTTGATTCGTCTGTCCATTGCATTTTGGTCCTGAAATCCCTCATAACGGATTCAACATCAGATGGAGTAGCGGAGCTGCGTGTGTAGCCGGTGGCGGTCCGCACCGCACACGGGTCTCGAACCCGCCACCCCGCAAGCTACAAACTCCCGGCGTGGGAGTGGAACGCTCTAACCAACTGAGCTAAAAGCCCGAGCTTCTAACTCAGCGTGTTAGAAGCGCCCATGGAATTGGGTGATGAGGATTTACACACTACCACCGAGCTAGCCGCGCTAGCTGGCCTCCGTTACACGTGCAGTGTAGAGAATCATCTGACGTGAGTGAGATTAGTGCAATGTTGCATTTGGATGCCAAACGCATACAGTAGTCAGACACGATGGCACAGCACAAGCATCTAAAACATTTTGAATCAGGTCAACAGAGTGCATCTTCTCTCACCGCAGTATCTCACACACACACACACACACACACACACACACACACACACACACAAACAACATTAATTTTAGCCATTTTAATAGCTTAATTAGTGGACAAAAATGGTAGTTTCCACTGCATGTTGCTTAGGTGTTGTTAAAGTTAGGCTACATGAGCACCATTGAGTGCAACTGTCTCAGATGTACCTCTTTGCAGCAGAACAGTAGAATTGGTTGAGGTAATGTCAAGTCAGTCTAACCTCTCCCCATACCACGCAAAAGTTTCAGGGACCTGGTAGAAGTACATATCCTTTTGATACGTGGAGAAGCCATACCACCGGTTCTGGCACCAAAGACATCACAGAAACCTAGAAAAATGGCATAATAGTTGCACACACAGCACACACACACACACACACACACACACACACACACACACACACACACACACACACCCACACACACACACACACACACACACACACTAACACTGAACACCAGAAGATAATAGAATCTGCACATTGCCTTTGAGGAGATGTTTTGCTGTAATTCGTCCTCTTTCCTCAGTCATTACAGGTGTGGAGGAAAAGCTTCCATCCACCTAATAAAAGCTGGTAATGAGAGTACTTTTGAAGTGCTTTGTTCTCTTGGCATATCTCTTCCTATTTTTTTGACACAACAGGCAAGAAAAGAAGCTCCACTTCTGCCTTCCGGAGCACTTAACCAGGAGCAATTACTGGCAGTTTAGTTCAGCATCATGTGTTTGTTCCATTGCTCTTGCAGGAAACACTTTCCTTTTGTGTCCGTGTGGTTGCTAGTAATCACAACACAAGGAAGCTATAAGCAGGAGTCATTTTTATAAATCTCAGTTCATTTTCATCGAAGGAAACAACTACTGTAAACTGTTTTTGGCATCAAAGCAACAAGATTTTCTGAAAACACAGATTGTAGTTTGTGACAGACCAGTGTGTTTATCAGATAAAGAATGTTTTTTTTTTTTTTGTATTGATTGTTGCATTGTCTGCATAAACAGAGCAAAGACTTTGTCATGCCTCACTGGCTAATCCTGTGTTTTGGACACTCCCAGCAGCTTGGAGATCACACTGCCCTGCTCTACTCTGGCATCTACTGTGGAAAATAATGACCTTTTGTTGGGATGTAGCTGGCATATGCCCACACGAGCACAGTCCATTAGGCACGTATGTTTAAGCAGTGGGTCCATGCTCAGATAGGGCAGTGTGTGCCCCTTGGAGATATGGTACTTACATAATGAGCAGCTTCCACTACTACAGGCTAGGTGTAGTTTGTCTTTGACACAAAAAATGTCACTAAAGATTCTGGAGCTAGCTACTTAGCCAGATTTTGTGAGGCTGGCATAACCGAATTACATATCATGGATTAGTCATAACAGCCAATGGCTCTGAGTTTATCAGAGCTGTGTATCTGAGAGACTTCTCTGTTTATTTCATTTTATTGGCTATTGCAGACAGCAGAGATATTACATTTTAGAAAGCACCATACTGTATAACACAAGTTACTGTATTGACAAAAACATTGCATTGCACCTGGCTTGCGCAACCACATTCAGAAATGAACTGTGGTCTGACATAGCCAGCATTGCCTGGGAATTCCGAGGCTAGATAAATCTTAACATCTATCAAATGCTATCAAACTTCTATCAATGTTATTGGACAGAGCTGGACAGAGTCATCGTAAGCTCACCTCCTTCAGCCTGCATGTTTCTCATTGGGTTCTGATTTTTCTGGGCTCGAGAGTTGAGGAAATTGCCTCCTTGGCCATACTGACTTGATCGAGAAATTTCATGCAGCAATAGGAAGTATGGACGGGCCCAGGCTACATACTTTTAAGATTAATTGTATTGTCTACATGCTAATTAAAATAGCCTAATTTAAATGAAGTATGACATGAATATATGTACATGACATGAACATATGAACTGTTTTCCACTTATTCAAGCCCCACACACCCATTAGTGCAAAATTTGGGTTTTATTGTATGTTTGTTTGTTTTTTTGAATGCCACAAACACAGAGTGACACACAGAGAACACATAATGCAATAACCGCCTGGCTTAAAGTAAGCAGAATGACACGTAGAGCTCTCTCAATTTCTAAAATCTATTGAGCTCTGCTGAGATCTCCATGCATCCCATTAGAAATGGAGAGAAACACATGTGGACTCCGGAGCAAAAGCAGCCAAAGAAACAGCTGTGTTGAGGGAAAATCATTGTGGCACGGCACAGACATGACAGTCATCTGTCTGCTATTACATTTACTCAAGTTTCCACTCATTCACATCAAAAAGCCATTTGGCAAGTATTTTAACAGATTTCCAAGTCTATGTTGAGATGAATATGACAGCATGCTGTTTATCTGTGTAAATAAAATAAGGATTCGATCAGAGAAAAAGAAGCTGTGTGGTAACTTCAGTGAGGTGGTTATAGGTAATAGAGCACAATTGCCTGACTGCCAAAGATAACTAATCATGGTTGTGTCCATGTGAAGTAAAGTTCAGTGAAGCGTTGCAGATAAGCTTTAAGAGGTGCTGTGAGGCGCTGCAAGCATGACTGCAACATTCTGCTTGGATTCTATGTGAGCCATGGCCACCTGTACAGGGAGGCAAAGCCAATATTTCAGCTATGGTAATTACTGCTCGGGATGTGAGCGGCTCTCTTCGGCAGCCAGTAAGGAGCACGGTAATGAAAGCTGACAGTATTCCTAGCCAACATCACGCCTTGGCGAAACCTGCCTGACCCCAAAGAGGACTGCCACTTTTCTCAGCTATGTGTCATGAAAGCCTGTAGCCTAATTATGCTTACCCACTGTATGGTCAATAGGGGAGTTACTTCAGTGTAGGGTAGGTCAGCTCTAACATGACAGGTGGCATTAGCAAGGGCAAAGTTGTAATTATTTATAAGCTACCTTGCAAGTCCATCCATGTTCAAGAGCAATGCTTTGCTGCTATGGTCACTGCCAGCCAGTCAGGTTAATGCGACTGAAATATGTTGTTGGCTTCACTGTACAAAGCTTTCACATTCAAATTATGGGATGGCCTGATAGTACTGGTTCAGTCATTCCTCACTCCTTTCCCAGACCTATGTTCTGCACTCTCTACACTTGGTAGGAAAAGACAAAAAGACAAAGAGAGGCAAATGAGGGAGCAGGCTGTAAAACAGGATGACTCATCTGTACACAAATTTAATCCTTAATACATTTTCAAATTTCTTCTTTTTTCCACAGCTTTGAAATTTGGATTATGAACGTGAAAGAATTCAACACAAAAATCCCCCAGCATTTACAAAGCTCCAATTCAAGCAGCTACCGGCAATTATTCAGGTGATGTCAATCCTTATCAGTCAATCGGTCTTCTCAGTCGTGCAATCTTTACTAAAATGCAGTAAACTATTTTTTGTTTTTGAGTAGTCCCCTCGATGTTATGTGTCAAGATTCCAGCCCTACCTCACCACTGTGACAGAACAGATCAACAAATCAACAGCGAACCCTAAAACAGGCAGAACAGGAGACCACAAAGAATAAGCCGTGCTTGAAATGGACAAACGACACAGTTTTGTGGAGCATCAGTTTATGGCATGAATGATAAGAAAATAAAACTTTTCCCCGTCCAATGTCTCCGCATATCTCACATGGAGGAGCCACTTTCTCTCTTTGATACATGACGCTTGGCGGTGTATTTTATAGAGGCACAAGAATAGGGTGGTCTTGGTCAGACAGAGACACACAAAGAGACCCCTGCGGGGAAATAGATAAAATGGCATCAGATATGTTGCCTTATCGAAATGTTTGGTGTGATGGGGCCACAGCTGTTACGTGCGGCTCACTTTTTCACGCAAGAGAGATGGCGAACCTGGCTTCTGCTGCGCCGGCTGTTTTATTTTTATCCCCCCCCCCCCCACATCTTCTCCAGGTGAGATCTGAGCAGCCTGTAGTGAGACAAACTGGAGGGTCTGCCACATGGAGCGACAGAAGACTAGAAGCAGCCAAACATCACATAAATCAAGCTTCTTCTTGACAGCTCAAATTTGATGCTGTGGCAGGGGGCTGAGCAAAATTTGTTAAGGCTGTTGTATCCACTTCTCTGATGGCTGCCTTGAAGTTGATAATCTGCTTTGCTTCAAACCCAGCAGCATCCTGTGACTGCACAGATCAGTTGGGATGGGCTATTCCAATTTGACTGCTCAAAATGATCTGTACATATGGAGAAGTCAATATGACTTTCTACCATAACCGCTAGTGAATAATGGTGATCTTGCAATGGTACTGGAGAAGCATGGTGGATGTTTGTCACCTAAATAATATCCTGACTCCTGTTTTTAGATGGAGAAATAGTACACTCGCTATCATAAACCTCCAGCAATGCTTTATAGCTGAAGACATATAACAAGTTTTACAATGGGCTATAATTTGACACAGCATTGGAAAAAGCTGAGACAGATGGACTGATGCAAGGCACACTAAACTGCTCTTCAGGAATGGCCTCCTCGTCTTACCCTCTGTCACAGGTGTCTGCCAGTTTATGATCCTGTGACATCGTAGTGGGTGATTGAAAGGTTGCCACAGAGGTTTCCGGAAAGTCTCATCCAGTGTTTATTTATTTATATGTTTGTTTTTCAACAGATTTGCTCTGACAAACAACACCTGTCATACTATTAACTACAGCCACTGGCAGATATGTGTAGGTATCACAAACATTCAAGATAAACTATGTTTTGCTATGGCTGTCCATCCCATGCCTCAAAATAGAACTCTTTTTCTTCTTCTTCTTCTTCTTCTTCTTCTTCTTCTTCTTCTTCTCTTTTTTTTGGCTACACATCAGGGATTTAGTAATGTTACCATTTGCTTTGTCTTACAGGACATACCATAATAATCATAAAGCAATATTCTTTGGTCTTGCCTGGACATAGCCTACAGAGCCCCCTATGTTGCAGCCTGAGAATAAGCCACCAGTAACTATGGACACCTCAGACTAGGTTAATGAATATTTATTGGGAGCACTACCAAAGAATCCTGTCTTTCCAGTCCTCCTGTGTAACCTTCCTAATCAAACATGAGACTAATGATATAAAGGGGAAAAAGATAAATCTGTCCAAATACATTTTCTTCCATGTAATGAGGGTGCATAACTGCTTAGTGCGTACAGTATTACAATGAAACTGTCTTCTTATAGCAATTAATTACTCTAAATTGGCGATCTGTTCATTGAAATGAAAGGTCTGAGTAGAAGGTGAATGTCTGAGCTCTCTCGGAGTCTGTTTGGCCGTCTAATATTGTGCTGATTTGTTTCTCAGCCCCTGGTGGTTAGCAGTATATTAAGTGTGTTATTGTTCTTGATAGAGTGTGAGGGGCTATGTTTCACATTTAAAGTGCCCCCATTTTACAGGCCCTCGGGGGAGGAGAAGAGTGAAAAGTGTTTTGTGAACGCAGTTCCTCCGGAGGAGCAGAGGGGCTCTCAAGAATGGCCAGAGAGAAGCTGTCGCAAAAAGGGAATGGGAGAGAGGGAATAGGAGCTGTTATAGTATGTGTGGGTACATGGCGACCTAATGTTTCCCCATATTTTATGCACACAACTGCCCCTCAGACATAAACAAGGAGGGCTGCTTGGAGACGCATGGCCGCAGACTTCAGATGTGTGCGTGGGAGAAGAATTTATATGACCACTCTATTTCACAGGAGATCAGTCTGATCTGTCGGCCGGCAGGCTGCCTTTATATCAAAGCTAAAAGCGCAGCCTCCATTGGGAGTGTTTGTTCTCCTTCAAAGTCCTTAGAGGTTGATAGAGAGACCGAGAAAAAAAAAAAAAAAAAAAAACGTATTTGTTCTTTGTGGTCACTTTGTGGTGTATTTGTCGTCTATGGAGATTTATGATGGGAGCTTTGGTGGCTGACTTGTAAATCTGCAAAGAAACCTTGTGCCCTTGCTTCTCCCTCTTTTTGACAAAGGTGAATGAGAAAAAGAGCTATGGTGTTTTTCCTGTCATCCAGAACTGTAAAAGGTGGTGAAAGAGTTGGAGACTTTTTTTGCAAATGTTTCGTGTTTGTTTGTTTGTTTGTGTATGTACACGGTTTCTGGCCTGTCATTGTGGCTCTTGGAACCTGGTGGAGCGTGTGGAAGCAGGTGTTCCCAATTGGAGAGGCTGGGGGTGGAGGAGGAGGGGTGGTGGTGGGGGAGGCGTGTGGAGGCGGAACGTGTAAAGTGTCAATGCAAACACCCTCACTTCACTTCCTCCAAGAACTCCATGGAGGAGTTGGGGCAGCACCAAAGGACTTAAAGGGCCTATTAAGAGAATGGGAGAGAAGAGAGATTAAAGAATGTTTAATTGCTATTTTCTATCAATTATGAAATGTGCATGTTTGAGCACTAATTTACGCTAATCTGTCGGCGGTGACCTGCGATCCACAATTCTCAAGAAAATCTGGGCTCACTGTCAGGAATCAAGAGTTGAAAAAAGCAAAAAGAAGTTCTTATGTGTCCAAAAGCTTTTTTAAAAAGCATTCCTCCACACTCACTCTAAACTCCAGAGAGCACAAGTAGAGGGCGAGTAGATATATATTGAACACGACCACAAACAGGTTGCCCCTAATCCAGCCAGTTTCAGGGCAAAAAAAAAAAAGCCTCATGAGAAAAACCCTGGCATTCTGCTGAATCCCCCTTTCGGCCGCAGGCAGTCCGCTCCACACAGCCCTTGCGTCTGCCTCTACCAGACAGTCTGAAGCAGGCAGCTGTGGCCCTCAGGTTGACTCCCAGAATACAAAACAGGCCCGTCAAGGCCTTTAGGTGAGGCAGTTCATTATGGAATAGGGCCAGGAATACAACTGATGCCGCCGCCGCCGCCGCGTGCAGCGCTTACAGCTGACATCTTTACTGTTGTTTCCCATTATGTTGAGAGTGGAGTCGGTTAGCGAAATTAACGGAGCGGTCTGTGGCAGTAGGGAAATGGTCTATTTCACACGGTTTCTCTCTCCACACACACAACGGATGCTTCATATAAGATTCTCATTTGGAGCTAAAACATGACTTGAAATTTGAGAGATTATATTTAGGCATGTACTGTATGTCAATAGCATCACACCATGCATTTTATGCATTTTTTGTTCAAGTACCATACAGTAGGTCTCCATTATGACCTTGGAAGGTGGTTAAATCCATCCTGGTTTTATGACAGAGTTTATTAGCCTGGCTATGCCTGGCTGTGATATTTAGACTGGAGATCCACGTAGGCCATTCATTTTCTTGTAGAAGAGGCCCAGTTTACGATCGTCCAGAGCCATTTATTGGGCGCTACGAATGTCTATCATAAGTGTCTGGATGTAGCTCATAGCCAATCATATCAATTATACAAGAGCCACCAGATGATGCAAATACAATTGAGCGAGCAAGGCAGCATGGATCTGCTAGGCAAGTCCCTCCCCGTTATGCGATAAGATCCCAAAAGCAGGGCTAGAGATCGGCTACGGATACCATGCTGCTTCGCAGAGCAAAATGAAATGGAGCGCACAAAGCAGCATGGGTACTCCCAGGGTAAGAGTTTATGACAAGGCATGCCAATATGACATACTATCAGTGTCAATAGTTTATATCGTTTTATTTCAATTTTGGGCATTTGTTTATATTTCAGCACCTGTGTGTATATTTCTGTGTGTGTGTGTGTGTGTGTGTGTGTGTGTGTGTGTGTGTGTGTGTGCGTGTGTGTGTGTCAGTGCACACTTGCACATTGGCTATGTGTGTTTTCGTTTGTTGCAGTTAATGAGTATCTTGGGTATTGAATGATCCTCCGAGTCTCAACTTTGTGGGGGTTTGTGTGTATTTCTGAGAATAAATCCAGTGCACCGAACACGTCCCTTCTATGTGCCAGCCCAAACTGAGATGGAAAATCAGTAACCGGTGCTAATGCTAGAGGCTATAAGAGGGGGCTTCTGGCTCCCGAGACATGGGACCAGGGAAAAAGAGTGGATGTGTGTGTGGGAGAGAGGGAGCGAGAGAGAGAGAGAGAGAGAGAGAGAGAGAGAGAGAGAGAGAGAGAGAGAGAGAGAGTGGGAGAGAAAGATGAAAATTGATTTATTGCAGTGTTGATGAGAAGCGGCGTGCCAGGAGACGCAGCTCCCCAGCACCGGGCGGGTCCTACATAAAACAGGCCCTCTGATAGTAATTGCTGTGAGGGTCTCAGCAGAGCCGGTGAGATATCGGAGCGAAATTTATGCAACCCCCTCGATATCCCTCCCTCATTTCTGCCCTGCTCATGTTGTCACTGAAAAGAGACTCAGGGCAAAGCGCTCTCCTTCTTTCTCTCTTTCTCAGCCCATCACCACCTCCACCTCCATCTTCCCTCTCTCTCTTCTCTCCAACCTCCCCACACAACACAGCCATCTTAGCCATCTTAGTGTCTTCCTATTGTGAGCCGAACTCACAAGATGAAGTACTAAAATGGCTAATGAACTGTAGAAACAGCAATGCATGAACACACATGCACATGTGTTTACTACTTGCATTGACATCCACAGTCACTGACTGTATTAACACATATTTGATGCTATAAATAAATATGTGTTTGCTTGTATCTAGGGTGGATGACAAACCCACGAGAGAGGGTTGAGTTAATAACTGCCATAAATATTGTATGATGACCTGGGCGATTCCAGTGGAAACACATCTAAACACTTGCATAACAGGTAGAGGGAAAGTAGTGTTCGTCATAACAAGCAGAGAGAGTTAATTAAAATGGATGGTGCAGCAGTCCCACATCACCAACCTATTACTGTGCCTCTCACTCTGATGCGTAAGTGATTTGAGCCGCTGTTTTATGGTGCCTGTGTCTCTGACTACAGTGCAATTTGCTGAAGCACTCCCACCCTATCACGGTGCCGGCCGGCCAAAACGGGAGTGGGCACAGTTGATAGCACTGCTGACAAAGACAAGCTCCATCCAGCCATGGCTTGGGGCCAGACCCTTACCTCTGGAGCCCAGGGATTGGCAGTTAGATGCTTGGCGGTGGTTGGTTCCTGTACGCTTGTGTTATGTTAGAGAGCTGCTTGAAGCCTTCGCTTACATCCACCCATATTAACATTCCTCAGAGAGGATGGGATACAGAAGTCGGAAGTCCAGAGAGATTTCTCTCTGCACGTGCAGTTTTTGCAAAGGTTTTTCCTCCAATATGAATTGACAATAATAATGCATGTTACATTAATCTTACCATTCAGAAAAATAAATACTTTTTTTAAAAAATAGAATAAATGACCATCAATAATAACAATACAATTGATCAAAAAGTAAATGCTTCAATGAATGTTAATAATCCGGAGTGAAATGCTTTCGAGGGCTAATTATGTATGATTGGGAGTTCATCAATGAGTTGGCAGCACAATCACGTAAATCGGATGTGTTTGGAGTTTATCATTGTGAGAGGAAGTGCAAGGGGCACGTCATTTCACCGATACCGGGTGTCCATGAGGTCAGAGACCGAGCAAAGGAAAACTTAAACATATCACAGATAAGTGGCTCGTCGTCATCTGGTAGTCATTACAGATGATTCATCACCTATGTGGAAAAAGACTTGAGCTTTTTCTCAGTTCAAGTGGTAAGGTAAATGACCTCACTAAAGAGTCTCAGTGTGTGTGTGCCGCGTCTTTGAGGTACAACTAATTACAGACTTATTAAAGTCCTACTAAACCAAGGCTAACTCTATGAAGTCTACCTGTCTCTAAGGAGACTCTGACTGAACTTCTCCACAGCTAGACTCAAACTGTCCTTCCCCTGAGGGGCGGGAGCGCTGTCTGAAGTTTGCATTTGTTTGATGCTCCATTGAGATTTGAACACTTGTGAGTCATAAATAAGCCATAAGTTGCTGTGCGGAGCTGAGGAATACAGCTACATGATTTTGAGACCGAACGAACGGGCAGGACTGCCTGAGGAAAATGGAGCCTGCACAAAAGGGATGGCTAACTTTTAACACACATAATGATTACTTGAGTGAGCCCAGCACTTAATAATTTACGCATTCCTTCTTCCTCTTCTTCCCCTCAGCTCATCAACTTTAAAAATTTGATTCCCAGGGAGATTAGGGGCAACAGAGGAAAAAGGAGGAGGAATACACACAGAGGAAATCAGAGGACAGAGATGGGGAGGGGGAAAGACATCCAATGAGATCACAGTGGAGAATTTCTACATATGATGTTTTATCAAACTTTTACTTGGCAAGGATACCATAATGGAGAAAACTCAAATAACCAATATGGTGTGTCAAACTTTGCAGAGACTAGGATATGACAGTATGAAACCGCTGTCTCGTCGCATGGTAATCGTTCCAGGAAGATCAGCCACATCATTTTAGAGTTTTAAGCATGCCTGATTGTCAAGTGACACTATAGGGCTTAACAAAGAGGTAAAACCTTTACAGTTACTGTAACAAAAAACATGTTTTTGGGGGTTTGACTACAGTTCCAGGATCAGATCTTGGATCAGTTCTACTAACAGCCACACCGACTTACCCGTTTGTGTGTGTGTGTGTGTGTGTGTGTGTGTGTGTGTGTGTGTGTGTGTGTGTGTGTGTGTGTGAGTGAGTGAGAGAGAGAGAGAGAGAGAGAGAGAGAGAGAGAGAGAGAGAGCACTGTGGCGGCCACAGTAGTGAAGCCAGATCAAGGAGTTAGGAGTAGGAAGCCCCATGAGAATTGAGTTTTGGTGACACTGCTGTGGCCTCTGACGGAGCCCACTGCTTTTATTGGAGTCCAGTGTCCGCTAGGCAGGCAGGCAGGCAGGCAGAGAGGCAGGCGAGGAGGCAGCTGGCATCAGTATGCAGAGCACTGGGGCCCTGTCAGGCTTTATTAAGTGACATCAGTGGGGCACTGCCAGCAGGTGCCAGCCCAGCCAACATGGGAGGATGAAGGAGAGAAAGAGGAAGAGGAGGGAGAGGTAGAGTCAGGGTGGGCAAGAGTATAGGCTCTGGGGGCAGTGCTGGTGTGACGCCGCTGCATCTGACAACGTACAAGAGGCAGCGTGGGTTGGTAGTCAGAGAGACAGCGAAAGAGCAACGGTGTATCTGTCCATGTAATCAGTTAGTGAAGCATCGTGGATATAGTTAAAAGTCAGCCATTGTGAAAAAAAGAATATTACCGAAGCATTAGGGGAGAATGAAGAAATCAAGACAGTGAGTAAACAACTTCGTCTGGGATAATCTGAAAACAATGTAAGCAAGACATGTTGTGGCTAAAAATGAGGAAACACATGCAGTGCAGTTTTGATAGAAATTATGTCTGACTACAATTTCCATCTGGGGGGGTATTTTTTCCCCCCTTCTCACAAGTAAAAGCAGTGAGCTACTGCACCAACAGCGAATGTTCAGAAAATGTTTATCCTTTGTTCCTATTGCTTTGATTATCCAAAAAGTTGCCAAGCGCTCGAGAACATTTCACTGTTGCCAGGCAACAGCAGCCCCCAGACTAACCAGGCAGTGACAACACGCCAGTGCCGTTAATGAGGATTCAAAAACCCCTGAAGTTCAGATTGCTGAGGTACCACAGAGCTCCTTCTAACAGAACACAGAGGTGGGTATACTTCTCATGACTGCTGCTTTAAAATAAACATAGAGAGAGAGAGAGAGACAGAAAGATAGAGAGAGAAAAAGAGAGAGAGAGAGAGACAGAGAGAGAAACTAATACAATACCAACTCTTGGTCGAAGCACAGATAGACGCAATTGTCTTGGAGACTTGGGCACAAACACCGTCTTGCTGCTGCTGCATGAGCAGTCAGCCTTCTCCAAACAGCCAAATCAACAGATTTACGCCGCGTCATAGTGTTTATGCGTCATTGCCTTTTCCTCCCCTCCAGTCTTTAGATTAATGTCTCCATCTAGTGCCAGATTCTGATGGCAGCTGCAAGCCGGCTGCCTGCCCCCAGATCCCACAACAGTATATACCAGGAACCTGCGTCGAAGGGAAATGAATACCAAATTCCCAGACAAGAAGAGTCCCGTGGGTGAAAGCCCCCACATATCGAGTGCATGTGTGGGGTTATTATGATTTATGGCTAGTAAATGCACATAGCATTTCATTGTAAATGTCACACCCAAGACTTGCTATGAGATTAATCACATTATAAGCCACATATGGTTGTTGAATCATGTTAGAGCATTATATAGAGCACATGTGGTTGTTGTTGCTGCAGTTTTTTACACATAATTGCACAGAATACCCTTTTTTTATGTTGTTTACATGAGAAAAACTCCAGTCCCCAGATGTAGTCACTGAATGTTTTGCCTGGTGACAATTTATAGCATCTACAATTATAGGGGCCTCTCATTGGTGGATTTTGTGGCCAGCCATTTGTTCCCCGAAGGCTCCCTGTGACCACAATTGCATATGAATTGATTGGAATATGCATGAAGCACTGACTAAAACTCATCCCATCCAATAAGGGTCCCTTGATCTCTAATGTAGTCGAGGGCTCGCTCATTCCCCATGTCTGCTTTCTCCAAATCTTTGCTTTCTCGGCAGGTGTTCTCATAAACCAGCCTCCTTAATTTTACATTTACCTCTGAGGAGGCAGCTGAGCTGAGCATGCCTGCGAAAGTTTATTTAACTCACAACCCACTGGAGGATTGCCCTTTCGCTGCCAACTGCTGAGCTTGTATAGCCCAAGGCAAGGAAATATGATACAAACTTCTGCCACAACACCCCTTTTAAATTACAAGAAATAAATAAATTAATAATAATAAAAAAAAAATAATAATAATATAAATATTATAAAATATATAAAACAAAATATCACTATGTACAAGTATCACAGATGAATGCATTCAGGTAGGGTGTTGTAACCCATTATAACATGATCGATTAGAACTCCCCATTGTATGCTATTGAGTTAGACAGAGACGTAATAGCTCTGCAGTGTTAGCAATTGTTATTGTGTGAACTTCTTGTACCAGTCACTTGTGTTTAATTGAGAATTCACAAAATACTACAACCAGTGACCCATGGGCGCAATATCCATGGACCTATTGACTGGCTGGGAAGGGCCGCGATGAAACTAATGGCCCGCGGAGCTGCTTAATAAACATGGACATGTTTGCAAAGTGGGACTTAATCATTTTCAGTAGAAACTATGACTAACAGTTGCTTCGTGCCAGGGAAAAAGTGCTTTTGAAAACAATAGCTCACAAAACTAAGGCATTTGGCTTCATTTCGTGCCAACAGTGCTTCAATCCAGAAATACAACTGCCACCCACAGTATAATTACTTAAGAATTAAGCTAATGGCATAAGGTCATAATCTTCCGTCAGAACTTAATTTTGATCTTGGTGTCAAGGTGATCTTGCCACGTCCATGTCTAATCCCATGTTAAATGTCTTGCAGTAAAAAGGGTACAGTATGTGAACCGTCAGACCGAGATGTCATATCTATCAAATGAGTCAGCGGGTGCAGGCTTACCACTCCTGCCTCTTCTTCTTAAGAAAAGTGTCTTTTGTAACAATGATTTAAATCCAGGATACACTTTATCTCGTGACACATTAGCATTAATGGGATATTTCAAGGCGATATGCACGAGTCTGACAGGCTATATTCAACCCTAGAGGCATGGGGTGATCCTTTTCAGCCCATACCCTAGCAGAAAGTCTAATTTATACCGTTAGGAATCTGGTGAGGCGTTTGAGCTGCTCGCCCGTTAATGTGGCCATTAGCTACACGGTGGCGATCTGTCTTAATCTTCAGGCCCCACTGAGGCCCACCTGATGCTGTTGACCTTGGGAACAGAGAGGGATCCAGCTCTCTGTGGCTCCTTCTCTCCTCTCCTCTCCTCTCCTCTCCTCCCTTCTCTCTGCAGTCACCTGCCATTCTGCATGGTTGGGAATACTGATTGGGCAAACTGTTTTGATCAGTGCACAGATGGATCGCCACCACACCATGACACAGGGATGAGTGCTGTGCTTTGGCCACAGATACAAATGAGATGTTGAGCATGTTTGTTATGTGGGCTGCATAACTATGCATCTTGTTTGACTCACACGTTTACAAACAAAGCCAAACAACAATGAGATATCCCTTGAAATGAAATGTGGATAACCCACTATATGTACATCGTGCTTGTATGATTTATAAGCATATCAAAGAAATGCAAAGCATCTGACCATTCATATTTAAAGACAATCACATCACTGCTTTACATGCTGTGAGCCACAGTGTTGCATTCATTTGCACTTTGCTACTGGCATGAGCAGCATAACTCATAACCTATTTGTTTGAGGTTTGGTGATATGAGGTTGTTGGTATGCTGGACAGGGTAGTTGAGTTGCAAATGCGCATTTCTGTTTGTACTTGGAGTGTCTGCAGCTCACTGCTCTTAATGGCCGACATCCTCTCCGAAGTAACCATGGTGCTGAGTCACAGTGCTGTTAATATTTGCTCAGAAAAATACAGTAGGCTACAAAATGTTACATTGAAATGTTAAACTTATTTTAACAGTGAACAGATTTAAACAATAATGCAACTCATGGTCATAAAATGATGGTCATTACATGTAGGCCTACTATCATAATTATTGTCTTTCTTTCTTCTTAATTCAATACATCCAATTTGATGTAAAGTGCTTGATCGTGTTTGCGTTCCTGTTCAGCCAATGTCTCTGTCATGAACCCTTTCATGCAACTGTCTGCATGCAACCATTCATGGTACAGGGACGTGGACATCGCTATGGTTTCGCTTAAACCGAATCTACAATAACTGAGAAACTGCCTTTTTTAACCTTCTTTTTATGATTTAAAAACACTTGTCAATTAAGAAAATAGCACATTGGCTCTCCCATTCACTTCCTCTATCTTCATCCTTTTGTCCTATCACAATAAAGGCAGGCAGCCAAAAAATACTGTACTTCACAAAATGAGGCCATTATATGTGTGTTTTTAATCTGGCAGAATGGCAGAACATGCTCTATGCCAGAGTTGTGCTATTAATCAAATCAGTCGATTAGGCATGATTATAACCTTCCAACCACTATAAAACAGCATATTATGTGATTATGACATGAGATTATTTTCAGAAGAGGACAACCTCTTCTTCATGAAATAAAACATGCCATCATTCATCCTTGTGTCCATGCACAAACAAATGTATTGCCTAATGTACCATACAAAGCTAAAGTTGGGATAAACTGCTAAAGATCAGCCGTGGTAATGTGTAATGCTAATATTGACCAAAATAAGATTTTGATTTTTGGAAAAAATCCTTCATTTTGAATTTTTTATTTTTTTTTTTAGGATGTGAGGAAGTTTGAAAGGTTTTGGAGGCGTTTGAAAGCCAAACACTGGGGTGAAAAGTATCTCCAATCTCTCAATTTCTACACCCTATTTATCAAGAATTTATCAGCTGAAATGATTTGCCCTTATGTAATGCATGTCACTTTAAAATTGTATTTATTCTCTCTCACAAAACAGATTCCCATTGTTGACCGAGATTAAACTATGACTTACAGTCAGCCAATCAATTCATATCCATACCTATAAATTATGGCTTGACTGGGATTGAACTCACTGGTATATTGACCCTTGAATTATACAGTGTGTCTACAGATAATCATTTGGTAATGAGCGCATTACTCAGAGAATAGAGAAGGTATAACCCTCACATTGTTACTGCACAAGATCCTTGAACAAGGGTGAGAATTCCAGGGCAAGTGCTTGAGGTGGGATGTCATGGTGGGAATGAAAGGGGCAGATAGTCAATCCCTCAGCATCCAGCCCTTTCATCTCCGCACCTGTGGGGGTAATTAAGAGTATGATCCCTCTTTGATCCTTTGAAGTTAGATAGTGTGTACAATGCAATATGATAGGAGTAGTGCAAACTCCAGTAATTGGACTTTTTTTTTCTCTCTCTCTCTCTCTGGCGCGCGCTTTCTTTAAGCAGAACAGATTGAGGGTGAGAATTAAGACTTGCTGGAGGAGGGGAGAGGAAAGAGACAGCACAGCATGTTGCCTTCTTCCCGGAATCAACCAAAGACTTCATTTTCATATTCAAAAGATCGACAATCCTTTACCTCCACAAACATTCAATATCCTCTCTGAAGAGGAGAGACATTCCGTATGGCAATTTTGTGTCAGACATTTGTACACTGAGAAGGACAGCATAAAGCATTTAGCACTCTGATATACATATAGGCCTACTGTATAAAGTTTTTTTCAGAAGATTTTATTCATCAGTAAATTAGCCTACTGGACAGAGATATACAAGTACATTGATGGTACAGAGACAGGGGGTGCTAAGTGTATGTTTGAATAAATGAATGAATGAATAAATAAATAAATAATAATTACTAACACCGGTATATCATAGTTACATGCTTGGTACTAAACTGTGCACAATTGCCCAGATGTGATGGACATTGCGTCATGTGATACGTACAGAAAGAGCCTTTTTGGCATCACACACAGTTATGGTGGGTTTGACATGTGTTTAAGAATAAAAAAGCACCAGCACATTGATGAGTTCGATGAAAGATCTTTGATACTGTTTGGCTGTGTTAATCCCACAAGCCTCACGAGGAAAACAGGTGTCATGATGAACTTCATGAAATAACTGACTATTTTGCAACCCAACCTATTTTAATAAAAGTAGCCTATGTCTGCTACTGAGTCTCTAAATGTGAATTATGATTGGATCAACCAATGTGAGTTATGATTGGATCAACCAGAAGATCAATTAACCAATGAAGAGCACAAATTCAGGTGACCAAAAAATGGTAGACTGAACCAAAAACCAAGTCTCTGACATGGTTATATCTGCCCCCTGATGTTAAAAGAGAAATGCAATAAATCTATAATGTTTGAGGTCCCAGACACATTCAAATACACAAAGCACACACACACACACACACACACACACACACACACACACACACACACACACGTACATGGAATGCAATAAAAATCTGTACGGAATCTTGATAGAAAATTTCCATGGCAACAGCACACTTTTCGTGCCCATGTTGAAAGGAGGCACATAGCTTGTCTACAAATTATCCAACAACAGAAAAATTGTATCGGAATTATGTTGTTAGTCCATAAAGCGGTTGCTTGGAACAAACAAATTACAGGTACCGTCAGGTACTGTAATTGACCTATGGCTAAGCCACGCCCCCTCCACTCACTCGGACAAACAATCGGACATTCGGTGACGGGCGCTATTTCAAGTGTTACAGTCAAAGAGATTTCTCAGGAGGTAATTGATGGCTTTTGGAGACAGAAAGATAAGATATCATCTGGAAGTCATCAAAAGGGCCTTAGCTATGCACTAGAGGATTATGTTAAAAATTTTGTCTTTTAGCAAGTCGATGAAAAGCTTAAGTTACACGCAACAATGTAAGGGTCCCAGTGTAAAAATGATAAACCTTATCTCGTTGCCATCGCCATTTCGGACAACATAGACGTTAATGTTAGTTTAACAAGAGCCCTTTGGACAACCACTGTACAAAAGCTAGAGTATAAGAGACCAATAAACTCCCATCAAACAAAGTTACATGATGAACAACGCAGCTAGGACATAAAGTTGGGCAGAGACGTTGACTAGCGTTAGCTATTCGCTAACGTAACATTAGTTAACGCATTCTAACCTCCAACAAGGTAAGTACAAGGTAGTTTGCTTGGACATGGCCCCCAAGATCTGCTCAAGATGCTGCTGCAAAGCTAAAGCTGCAAAGCTGCAAAACTGAAGCTACATAAAAAAAACACGACTTACACTGTAAATTCCTGCCACAATAAATAAGACAAGCAGAAAATAAACAAATATCCCCCTTTATCCTATTAGCAGATCTAGACAGGTGGAGCTGAGGAGGAGGAGAGAGCAAATATACGGCGTCATAGCGCAAGAGCTGCGTGAGTCTGGCTGCGGACACCACAGAGAATTTAAACTAGCGCAGGTGTATGGGAGCAAAGCCGACTTTTAGGTTTAGGTTACGTTGCGACTAATTAAGGGCTTCACTCCGATTTTCCTGTATGAACTTGGTCATTTTCTCATCGGCCGCTTGTGGCATGGCAAAGCATGTGACACAAGCACAGGCATTTCATTACTCTGTTGTAACGCTCATCACGTTTCTAATTTATCTATTTTCTTGAGGAGCAAAAACACAATAATTTTACCCTCCTATAGTCTACCACTTTAATGAGATGTAATAAAGACTTTCTTGAATATTGAATCTTGAACCTCCACAGAACTTCCACACACTTTGCGTGTTTTTTGTTGTTGTTGTTGTTTGCTTGTTTTTAAAGCTTACAAAAAAAGCCTTCAATTAAAACTCTAACCCTTATCAAAACTATGAAGCCTGCATAGTATACCTTAGGCCTACATTTCTTGTATATTCCATACACAAAACTATTTTTGTAATGGTGTCTTCTCATGAAGGAGAACCAAAAAAAAAAAAAAACATGTAAAAATATTGTAAACATTACGTCTCTTGTACTGAAAGTATATGTTACCTTATGATTTACTTTTTCAACTCATACAGTATATATTGTGTGCTTCATTCATATATGAGGAAAATGAGAAATAGGCTTTTGTAGTATATACAGTGTATATGTCAGTACAGTATATATATAAAAATGTGTCTTCATACACATGTCTGGCTATGTGAATGCGTGAGCAAGTAAACTTTTCCAACCAGTCACTGAATGTGAGGGTGATTGGGGGTTAGGAGATTTGGCTTTGCTGTGAAAAGGGAGGGACTCGGCTGGCGCCTCGTTTGCCTTAGAACTTCGAACGTGCGTTATTTTTCTGATATCTGCACGCCGTGTCGTTCATTATCCCTTACTTATTAACTGTATTTTGTGTGGATGCTTTGCCTGGAAGCTTCCACGTTAGTTAAATCAGTCATTGTTTATTTCATCACTCTTCAATCAAAGTAAGATCAAAAAATGTCATTGTCTTCTCATTAATTTACAGCAAACATGCAGCCCATTTCAAAGTTGTACACCTGAAAGTGTAATTATCAGAGGCAGTGTGCTAGACCCTCAAACTGGGCCTTAGTGACAAATGTAAATTGCTGTGAAATGGGAGGAACTCTTTGGGTTGATAGGTGGTGAGGAGAAATAATTATGTGTTGACACGCAAGACGTAAAACAGAACCATGGAGTAGAGGTGGATGTTTAAAAAAAAGTGCAGAGTGCTGTAGCCTATGTGTTGTGGCTAATGTGTTAGGATTTGTTTGTGAGTCCAGCAGAGTGAATGTGTGCAGTCAGTATAGTGTGAGTTTAAGGGCCGTTGTTGCTCATTAGGGTTCAACCATCACCTCAAAGAACTTTTTGGCCTGATCTTGAATCTTGATACATTTTCAATGTTCTAAGAATTTTGTAAAACTTGATTCACGTCTATTCAGAGCATCATGGCAATGTGTGTGTGTGTGTGTGTGTGTGTGTGTGTGTGGGTGTGTGTGAGTGTGAGTGTGTGTGTGTGTGTGTGTGTGTGTGTGTGTGTGTGTGTGTTTAAGTCAAATGCAGCTTCAACTAGCAGCTCTAGAAACTACTTGTACCAACAATGACTAACTACCAGTGCTTGCTACTGTAGTACTAGCAACAAACTTTATTTATGGTTTAAAAATAACAATTTACAGCGCCTATCCCTATACGTCATTTGTACAATAAGCTAAAAGTGGTCTTCTTCTGCATGCACAAATTTATCAAAACTGCTCCATGACAAACATTCAAATATTTTATGATGTTTTAATATACTTCTGGTTTATTTCACTACTATGAATTTCTCCATTAAAATGTACTTGGTAGAAAGCCACAGTATGCGCCAGCCTAGCTTCCAGTTTGAAAATGCTTACCATTGTGTGGGGAAGAGTTTTGTGAAACGTAAAGCAAACTGTCCACTCTCTCACAGTTCTCAGGCTAGAAAAACAAGAATAGATTCTGTCTGGCTGCTTCAACAATACCTGTTTCACTTTGGAGCAACACAAGGTGAATGAGACAGAGATACGAATAGCTATGTGACTATGCTTGTGGATATTCTTTGTACCTGTTAAGGAGAAACTCGCCACACTTCAGCCAGCATAATTCTGACAAACTGTTTTTTGATAACATGCGATAATGAAGGTAAAGTGAACTTGTATACGACAAGGTATAAAAGGAGAAATACAAAAGGGGCTTGAAAAACCTTGGTTTTTATAAGTTGGCATCCATCATTTTAATGTGCCAAAATATGGTTGAGAGCTTTTCATAATATGCTGCAGGATTTACAGAGCTGTGGAAAAATCCCCCATTCACCCCAAATATGGTTCTGGAGATTGTATGCACTTTGCTACACTCATGAGGACAAAGAGTGTTTATAGCTTATTGTGTATGAATATGATTTGTATGCATTTGTTCAGGCCCCATGTCAAATCAATACATAATGCATAACCTAATTTCTCCCTTCCTTATTTTTAAGCTATTATGTTTACTGCACCCTCACCAACATGCACTTAGCCTTCTCTCATGGTCCAGATGACTGCTCAAGCGCGCAAATACCTGGTAGTTTGACCTCTCCGAAAGGTCACATCACAATCTCCAATTCAATGGTACAACAAAGATTTTGGCTCTAAATGATATAGCATGCACCATAATGTAAAAACATGAATGTTCACTTCTTGCTCATTGTTTTCTGTCCCACATCTTTATAGATACACATAACAGCTCATTTTATGAACCAAGCATCTCCTTCTCTTTTTCACATCCCTCCCCTCTTTAAGCCGATTGGCCTTGAGAGATTGAGATGATAATGTGACGGGATATAAATGGCTGCTGTGAAAAATCTCATTTAAAAAAAAGCAAAGGGGAAAAACATTGCCTTGTAAACAAAATTCTATTTCACATTGTTAAAGGGTAATTTGTCTCCATCGGGCCTGGCAGAGTCTCCATAAATAAAACAATGAGCTGTTCAGGTGAGCGCCTTGCGTTCTCTCTGTCTCCTTAACTTTTGTTTTGTTTCTTCCTCTTCCTGCATGCAAATCTGTGAAGGAAAGCAATGTGGGTGGAAGAGAGGGGAGGTGTGAGGAAATGCAAGCCTGCTAAAGGGGAATCCACATGGCCAGAACTGACACACACACACACACACACACACACACACACACACACACACAATTTAAGACACAGAGGAAACAACAATGTGATTCCACCTGCACAAAGACAACAGGGTTCACTTCATTTTTTCATGAAGTGTGTGTGTGTGTGTGTGTGTGTGTGTGTGTGTGTGTGTGTGTGTGTGTGTGTGTGTGTGTGAGAGAGAGAGAGAGAGAGAGAGAGAGAGACAAAATATTTGTCAACCATTGGTTTTTAATATATTATTCCTTATAGTTAGCATACCCATCCTATCTGTGCCCTGCATAGTAAATAATTAGTCATTATTTAGTTAACATGAATGCCTCTGAACAATTTTAGTTGTGGTGTACAACAAAACAGTTTGATTTCTGTTGATAATGGAGGTTCAAACTGAAAAAGACAACAACATATACATATATATTATAGAGTGTTTCACATGTCTTACCAGCAGTACTTCATAGTGGGTGGTAAAAGCATATGAAACACTGTCAAACTCTGAAATGGTTTCCCTAGCACCGCACGGTACAGAGAGACTGTATATCAAACCGAATGTGTCAACACACCTAATTAACAATTAAGCTGACCTTGTATAATTAAACACTGTCTGGGTGATGCGGCGATGCATTTTCTAGATAGTGTTCTTCCAGTCTATCTAACATTCATCTGCTCTCAAAGCTTTGCTGATTACAGTTGGGCAGGGGACAAGTTTTAATGACAACAGAGGATACTTCAGATGGCTGGGAAAAAAACATCCAGCCATTATTCATCATGTGCTAAACCACAGCATATTGATACAGTGAATAGGTCTTTGGTCTTTTTTTGCCCTCAACAGGACCTTCCAGGCAGCGGAGTCCTCAAGGCACTACCCCTACCAATTTAGGATAAGAGGAGGTTAGGCTTAAAGGTGTGATCCGGTGTGAATCAACACCTAGCCCTGCTGTTTAATACTGCTAAGCGCTACTGAAAGCCACTTCAATGATACAATTTTGTGCATCGTAGACCGAGTTTGCAAAACGGCAGCTAACACTAACTGAATGAGGCATGTCAAAAACGAAACCTAATCGATTTGCTTTCGTTTTGAAATGCCCCATTCTGTTAACGTTAGCTGCCGTTTCGCTATCTCAGTCTGCCTTGCATGAAATCCAGTGATTGAGGTGGCTAACAATAGCGCTTGGCACTACAAAATAGTAGGACTACGTGTTGATTCACCCCGGCTACAGTATATCCTTTAAGGTAGTTCCTTTTTAGGCTGTGCTGGAAAGTGCCGTTGGGGGCAAAACAAACAAAAACAAAAACCATTTACAGTGGAATGGTGCTGTTGGAGCCGATGGTCAAAGACTTTACCCAGAGACTGTAAGATCTTTGCCTCTCCAATGGAGCACAGAGCCATCTGGATTAGAAAAGCCTTAATGAAATACTTATGCCACAATGGATCCATGATATTGGCTAGGTCAAGTGCTCTCAACTCTGCTGTGGCCATCTTCCACCCCTTGTCAGAGATGACAGAAGACAATCACAATATGAGACGCCTCCTTATCCTTTTCATGCCACAATGTTTTCACTTGAAATATGATGCCTGCATCCACTGGATCATTCTCTGGGAATAAATGGCTCCATTCTTCCAGACAGTGATGAGCACTCTACTCTGCAGCATGCATGCATAAATAAAGGAGGCATAGACTGCCACATTACTCCTCATGGGCTCAAAGCAATAAGGACAATGGCATGGTTAAGCAGAGTGAATTCTAGACAAAGTTGTGGAAAGCCTTGGTGTCCTATGAAATGCCTTTGCGCTTCTCGTAATGAATCCCTTCACTTGTGACATGAAAAGGTCAAGTGATTCCTGTATTTACAATAGATCACAGTAATAGACTGGGTCATTAAACCTGAAATGACATGGTGAAGCACCACAATGGCCTCTTCTTTATAAAACCCACAAAGTTAGATCCAGGGATGGGATTGACATGCAGGCCTATAAGCATCAATTATTAGTTTATGTTTATCACCATGGTAGATAAAGCTTGGAGGCTCCTTAAATCAAAAGACGGAATCCATTTTCAGTATGGAGAATGACAGCAGATTATGTTCATAGCTTCACTTCATCAATATAGCAAAAAAGTTGTCAAATGTAAACCTTGGACAATGTCAGTGAAGCGAGAGGTATTTTTCTCACAAATGTGCTGGGCTAAGCACATCTGTGCCTGTACTGGACACTAGTAAAGCCATGCAGCATCCAATTTTTGAATGGCGTAAACAACTAATAAAGTACCTTTATTGACAGTTGGAAAAGACTCCCTGTTTCCAAAAGCCTATCAGTCTATGCTACTGCCCTTAACACCTGCCCCCTCTAACCAAACTTGTAAAGAAAAAAAAACGTTCATGACTGACAACCCCCCCCCCCCCCCCTTAATCTCCTGATGTAACATAGCTGCTGAGATGGCTTCTTCAGCTGAGGAGCACGCCTGAGATGTGCCAGTCAGACTATGTATTGCATTCGATTTCATCTTCACAGATGTCAATCAGAAGTCAGGAAACTATTCACATGCAGGATTAAAACACCCTCAAATAGACTTCGAAGAACATTATAATGAACATAATAAGTTATGACGTGAGGGAAGAAAAGTGAAGTGTGGGAGAAAATTCTCCTGGAAATGTGTTTTATACAGGTGTTCCAAGAATTTCCTGAGGAAATAAAGTTCAACTTGGGGGTATTATTCATTAAAGTACAATTAAATATACAGTAAAACTGAATCAACTGCTACTGCTTAATTGCTTTTCTCAATTATATGGTCTTTCTACTCATGCCTGTGTCTGTCTTATGTTTGGGCATCTCAGCCTTTTGCAGCACATCCCTGTAACTTCAGGGCTTCCCAGCAAATAATTAATCTGTGGAGACACGGGTGCACTCCTTCAATAGGGAACATACTTTTGATGAAGGTTTCCAAAATTAATGGGAAATGATATACTGTAAATATATATATATATATATATATATATATATATATATATATATATGGGCAATTCCAGCGTTATGGATGTGACATTTTCGTGCATTATTGATGAACAAAAGGCCAAAACCTAGCAGTATTTCACATTTTTTTTTCATATTCTTCTGCAAACTCCATGGCTGAATACAGGCAAACAGAAAAAAATAATATCATGATTTGCATCATAAGAATATGAGCCTTTCAATTTGCGTTATGGACGTGACGAAAAACGGACAAACTTTTGAGAGAGCGTAGTTTTTGCTGTGAAGTGTGTGAAATTTCTAGAGAAATGTAAATATTACTACATTCATACCAAACAGGACACCTCAGTAAAGACAGAGAAAGACTTAATTTCAAATGTAAATGTAAAAAAAGTTGGTTTTCATTGGGAGACATGGCGTTATGGATGTGACGTTATGGACGTGACGTCTGTAAAAACCCTCCAAAATGATACAAAACAATTGTGAACGGTGGATTTTAACCTGTAACAAGATAAATAGTACTATAACAATGAAAAATAGCTGATAGTATTGCAGCTTTGTGTGTGTTATCACCCACTTATGCCCATTATAAGCCCCTCCATAGACTTACATTATAGCTGAATAGGGTAAAAATGTTAACAAACAGATATCCTTTCGAAACTTGCTCAGTTGAATATTTACATCGAGACAATACTTTTTTGTATTGGAAGTTTTCTGAAAGAATTTGTATGTCCATGTAGGTGAGACTTAAAGTTTTAAGGTGAGGTTTACTTTTTCGTGGAATTGCCCATATATACAGACTGGTCACGGCGTGAGGTCGTAAGATATCTACTATAAAGACATTGGAAAGTCGTAAATAGTGTATGAATAAGTCGACGCTACTCATACATATCCTACGACTTCATTTAAATGGGCTCTGGCTGCAGCGAGGTAAGCCAGCGAAAATCCCCAGTATGATAGGCTGTCTGCGGTCACATGCTACACTGCGAACACGACGTCAGCGATGATGGCGGAAGAAACAAACCTGCTGGAGGTGTACGTGGTGGCCGGGTGTCGATATTGCTGGTAAGGCTTGTAAACGAATTTAATCTCTTCTAAATTAATTGTTTTTGGTTTTGTCGATCAGTACACACGTTTATCTTGACCTCTGTCTACTCTAAAAACTTTTATCAGCCGGTTATCTCTGTTGGGCAACAATTAAAAACTCGTGCTCAGTAACACCTAACGTTAGATATCGAAAATATAGTGTTAGCCAGGTGATCACCACGGTATGATTAAAGTAGTAGCCTAAATCAGATAATGTTATAGATAGTGCATGGGTCCCCAAACTACGGACCGCCACGTCAATTTAAGTAGCCCTCCAAAATATTTCCTAATGTATTTTCCATCGTTCATTCTCTATGGCGATTCTATGCAAGTATTATGTAATTCCAGTTTTGGCCACCGGAGGATTGTGGCGTTATTGCGCAGCCTTTTTTTCCGGCTTGGTCTATAAATGCAGCCTTTCCTATAAATGCAGCCTTTCCTCTGATGACAACTGTAGCCTACTTATATTAGGCAATGATAATGTTTTCATATATTACTGATATATTATTAATAATATTAATACTTTGTGGTTTTAGCCATTTCCATTTTAGACTATTTTATACCTTCACAAAAGTAAATCAACATAGGCCTAAATAAAAGTAGTTTACATTGAATAGGCTAAAATAGACTTGTTGTATGAAGTAGGGGAGAGCAGGGACGAATGGAACAGTGTTTACTTGAACGTAATTTACTAAAAGCTTGTACAAGACTGACATCTAATGTTATGTCACTAGCAACCCACATCTGTCCTCTATTGAATGCAGTTGAGTTTACGATCCTAGACGAAACCGTTCAAAAATTATTTGCGCGAAAGATGAGTCAGGCATTTTGTTTCATCTGTCCCTCTGGCAGGGACAGATGAAACAGTACGTGGGACGAATGAAACAGTTAGTTAAAATCCCGTAAACTACAACCAAATATAATATTTTACTAATTATTATGAATATGTATTTATATATAAGGTGTCATTTGAGATTTTTTTTGGCTTTGACATACTTTACGGTGTGTGTCTATTTATAAGTCTTTGCCATCACCCCCAAGCGTATAATTTGCGGTTATGGGGAAACAATTTTCTGTGGATGTTTATCCCATTTTTTCAGCTGCAGCAGTAAGCAATGTAGTTTATATCACGTATCTATCATGCAAAATGATATTTGAATATTTAGATACAGGAGTTAAATGGTCACACATGCCTTTCCCAACCTATAGCGCACCATTCTCCATAGGGTAACATTGGAAAAATTGACCCCCTGCCAAATAGGGCCAGATACATTTCCATCTTTGTAAAACTGATTTTGTAAAAAAACATAATATTGTAAAAACATAGGTTTATGTGCATTTACTTGATTATATGGGCCTAAGGCCCTGGTGGTGATAAATGAAATGGCTTTCATTCGTCCCTCCACTGGCTATTTTGACGTAGTTTCTGTTATTTGGTTATTTATGTTCTCAATTTCTCATTTTTTCTCCAAAACAATTGACCCAACGCAGCACTCTCCTTTTCTTCATTTTTGTTGTCATGCGTTGTTTACCATCACCACTAGTACTGCCTAATCCGAACAGCCTTGATCTGCCTTGAAAATGTCTGCATAGGCCTAAGAACCCACAGGAAACCCTGTTTTATGTCTAATTTTATTAATTCTCTAATCTATCAAGGCCTATGGAGGCAAATATGAAAAGTTAAGAGAGGGCGAAAGTGGCGGCCATACCTTTTCATTGAGTTGCGTCTATCCAACTCAGTTGAAAACAGCGATTATTATTACTAAATAGATGGGCTATGATTATTATGATTTTTATTATTTTCAGGTAAAACAACAGTAATTTTACAGGCATGCTCTGCGCCTCTCTCATTCTTTAAAAAAAAAAAAAAAAAAGTGACGTCTGTTAAACATATTCTCTGATTGGGTTGGCCAGCTGTCAATCTGGGTGGGCGTAGTCATAGGCCCTTGAATTCGTGCCGGAGCCAGACAAATCAAACGAGTTTTGCTTCCTGTGATGTTTTTAGTATATATATAGGCTATATGTAAAGATGTGACAATCGGCTACTGTTGTTTCCCTAAATGATCGCGAGTCAACTGATAACATTTACATTTTTGAGAAAACGATCCATATCAGCTATGCAAACACAAAGAGCATTCAGAACTTCAAGTAAGTTGCTACAAAGCTAATATATAGCTAGTCAATTCCAGTTAAATATTTAGAGGTAGGCTAATTCATCATTTTTGTCATATGCCAAACGAGGTAGTTTTAAATGAACCTTAAGGTGTTGTCATTGGGCAGTATTAATATGGCCAAATATAGTTGTATAAGAGTATTATAATTGCAGTGTTTGCATAAACAGTAAGTTTGTTGTTGCAAGGCCAGCTTGATCACCTGACAGAATCAGCTGTTAACCCAAATTAAATGTTAAAACAAACACATATCAAACAAATAAAGCATTAGGACACCAAAGGCATGGTTAGTAACTCATTGGATACATGTGTGTAACCTTAATTTTGTGTAATGTGTGTAAATATTGAATAAATTAAAATATTGTGAAAAAGAGAAATGCACTGGACACTAAAGATCAACTATCTTGATCACAAGGTAGGCTACACGCTTATTAGCACAGAATGGGAATTTACTTGTAGGAGTCTATTTTTATCTCTTTCAGATGAGATGGCCTCCAAATTTTCAACCATGAATGAAGACTACATTTACCTGCATAATTTCCTGTTATGCACCATTGCTGTGATCTGCTCTCTGATCAAGATGTTCGGCCACAACATTAAGCAACCCTTTGCAGCAAGCTTCCAAGGAGTTCTCTTTTTTTGGTGGGTGTGTCAGAGAGGTTATCTGTCAATATTGATGTGTATCCAAAACCAGACGCATTAAAAAAGACATTGCATAGTATATAGATATAGTTGCTAGGCTACTTGAGGTGGTTGCTAGGTTGTTGGTAAGTATCATGGTTTCCATAGTGGTTGGTAGGTTAGCGGAAGTGGTAGCACTAGGCTTTTTCTGGGGTGGGTATTTCTTTTGTTTGGTGGATGTGTCTGAGAAGAGACATTGATGATGTGTAGCCTACATCCAAATCCAGCCGCATTAAAAAAAGACAACTAGAGAATGTAATTCTGGGGAAAGTAGGAGTGCTTGAACATGCAAGTTGTTTGCTACATTGTTTGTTAGGTTAGTCATGTCGGTTGCTATGTTAGTCTGTAGTTTCCAATTCTGTAAGTAGTTGCTAGCTGGTTGCTAGGCTGCCTGAAATGATTGCTTGGGTAGGTATCATGTTTGTTAGGGTGCTAGGTTAGTCATGTTCTGTGTTGGTTGCTAGATTGCAACTGTGGAAGTGGTTGTTATGCTGTTGCTAGGCTACCTGAGGTGGTTGCAAGGGAAAGGTTTGGTTAGTCATGTTGGTTGCTAGATTGCAACTGTGGAAGTGGTTGCTAGGCTGTTGCTAGGGTACTTGCTAAGGTAAGTGTCACGGTTACTACAGGGATTGCTAGGTTAGATATGTCAGTTGATGTGTTATGTTAGGATGGTTGCTAGTGTTACTCATGTTCAGTGTTGATTGTATGATTGGACGTGGTTGTTATGTTGTTAGGGTACTTGAGGTGGTTGCTAGGGTGGTGTTGTTGTTGGTATGTTAGTTGTTAGATTGCCACTGTGAAAGTGGTTGCTAGGCTGTTGCTAGGGTAAGTGTCATGGTTACTACAGGGGTTGCTTGGTTAGATATGTCGGTTGATGTGTTGTTAGGGTGGTGTTGTTGGTATGTTAGTTGTTAGATTGCAACTATGAAAGTGGCTACTAGGCTGTTTCTAGGGTACTTGTGGTGGTTGCTATGCAGTTGTTAGGATGGATATCATGTTTCGAGGTGGTTGCTCGGTAAATCACGAAGGTTGCTAGGTTACAACTGTGGAAGTGGTTGTTATGCTCTTTCTTGGCTACATGAGGTGGTTGCTAGGCTGTTGCTAGGGTAAGTAACATGGTTGCTTTGGTGGTTGCTAGGTGGTTGCCAGGTTAGTCATGTTGGTTGCTTTGTTGGTTGTTGGGTTACAACTGTAGAAGTGGTACCTAAGCTGTTGCTAGGGGACTTGATGTGGTTGTTAGGTTGTTGCTAGGGCAAGTTTTATGGTTGCAACACTGAACAACACTGCAAACACAATAGGGAAGTAGATATTTTGCCTGGCCTCAGGTTAGGTGAGGTAGAGATCTTACCTGGTTTCAGGTGCGTCTGAGGTGAGGCTGTGCATTACGGCCTGCAGTCACTGCAGTAGTTTGTCTGGGTGGATGAAGACAGCTGAGGTGTTCTGCAGATGTACACACACAAGCGGAGGCAATAACATTGAACAACACTGCACACATAACAACACTGAACAACACGGCAAACACAATAGGGAAGTAGATATTTTGCCTGGCCTCAGGTTAGGTTAGGCGCAAGGCATCGCTCAGGAGCCGTCTCATCTGCAGAGCACCTCAGCTGTTGTGATCCACCCAGACAAACTATTGCAGTGACTGCAGGCTGCCACACACAGCCTCACCTCAGACACACCTGAAACCAGGTAAGATCTCTACCTAACCTAACCTGAGGCCAGGCATCACTCTCCTCCTAACACACACACGCGCACACCCACCCACACACACACTCAACGCACACTAATCCTCATTGGTCAAAAACTCTCCACTGTGATACCAAGGAAAAGCTTAGTGGTCCATCTCAGCTACACTGAACATGCATACATACCAAGCCAAGACCTAGGTCATTACACTATAGTGCAACAAATTGAAATCAACACACACGCACACATACCCACACACCTCCAAAGGGTTAATGTGTTCCATCAAATTTTCAGTCTCAGCATTCTCCCTGGCCTGTTTCTCATTCTGGAGCTCCGCTTGAAGAGCTGCCCACTCCACCTGAACACACACACACACACACACACACACACACACACACACACACACACACACACACAGTTGGGAAGTGATACTGCAGCTGAGTGTGTGTAACTCTAATAATGTATGTGTACAGCATGTATATGTAATCAAACATGTGGGACACGGTGTAGAACACAGAGCAGAATCATCCAGATGACCATGTGAGTGGAGGAAAACAATGGTCTGTGTGTGAGTGTGTGTGTGTGTGTGTGTGTGTGGGTGGTGAGTGACCTAAGTCTGCGGAGCTCTGCTCTCAGTTTGTCTGTTTCTGTGCTCCTCTCATTCTCCACTCTCTCTCACAGCTTCACACAGCTGTGTGTTCTCCTTCCTCACAGCATCATGCTCCTATGTGGGCGCGCGCACATGGGTACACACACACGCACGGGCATACACACACATGCGCGCGCACGCACACACACACACACACACACACACAAACATTCATTCATTTAGATTGATGATAACATTTGTAGTTAGTTAGTCTAATAGCATGTCTTTCTTACGCAATGAAAGAGAACAGTAGATAGTAAAAAACACAGTAAAAATAATCGAGCAACCACAATACTTACCCCAGCAACAGCCTCCATCAGGACCTTCTCTGGACCAGCATCCGCAGATTGATTTGGTCTGGCTAATACAAAAATATATAACATATTAAAATATGCACAGTTGAATTCTCTCCTTGCTAAAGGGTCTCCATTGGCTGTCCATTTCAGGTGTGTGAGTCACTTTTGTTATTGGATTTTTGAGAAGAGTTCAGATGCAAAAGGCTCTAAATCCAAACAATATTTTAAAATTTAATTGTTTTAATAATAATTTCCAGGAAATCTTTATCAAGTAGCTTACTAACAAATCAGGTCAGAATAATAACATTTGAGTTGGAGTGGAGTTTGTACGCTATTTCAATAAAACTAATTGTTATGGCACATGCAGTACAGTAGAGGTTTCTGCATCTGATGTCTTCATTTCAAACTGATGCTATATTTGAGAATGCCAGTAGTTGCAGTCCAAATTAATCCATATTCATAATAAAATAGCCTACCTCATATTCAAACAGGCCTAGTCATCCTTGTTTGCTTTACCATACACCTAAATGTATAGTAAATGTACAGACACTCGGCTACTCATGGTAGGTCTATAATAATATGTGTAAACTAAAGAGTAACTTTATTAAACAAAACAAGAAAATCTCATCATTTTAGCAACGGAAAGTAAGTGTAATAAAAAAAACATTGTATCTACACTATCTGATACTACGTTTAATCCAACCATCACCACCTGACAGCCCAGCAACTCCTTTCTGTCCCTCTGTCTCCTCTGAAAACAAAAGGTGACCGGGCCTTCTCTGTTGCTGCTCCCAGACTCTGGAATGACCTCTGCTCTGCTCTGACTCTACATGAGTTTAAATCAAATTTAAAGACTCACCCCCCCCCCCCCCCCCATCCCCTTTTTCTATTTTTATTATCTTTATTATTATTATTTTGTGGTTATTGTTCTGTTTTATTTTGTTGTTATTATTTTTTAAGCCATAGGCCTATTTAATTATTTCCCCCCTGTAACATCATTGTTGTTGTCACCATTATTTCTTTCATTATTTTATTACTATTATTCACCATACTATTTTTTGTATTAGAGCACTTTGGGTCAACACTGTTGCGTTAAATGTGCAAGGCTATATAATAAAATTGACTTGACTTGACTAGGGTAACGTTACTGAACATGAGTTTTAAATTGTTGACCAAACGAGATAAAACCGGCTGAGAAAGATGCTTTAGTTTAGACAGTGGTCGAGACAAATACATTCACTGATCGATTAAACCAAAAACAATTAATTCAGAAGAGATTAAATTCGTTTACAAACCTTACTACTAGCGATATCAACACCGGCCACCTCCAGCAGATTTGTTTCTTCCGCCATCGTCGCTGACATGTGTTCACACATGTACCATGTGACCGCAAACAGCCTATCATACTGGGGCTCTTGGCCGCTTTTAGAGCCTTCAAATACCGGCTACTGGACGAACGTGGTGCCTGCCCATTTTGTCTGTGACGGACCATTCAGACGGGGCGGCAGGCCGGCGGCAACGCTCGGCGTTAACGCTCACATCAGCCAGTCACAAGCGTGAATCTTTTGACGCTGTGTTTTGATAGGACAACGCTGGCTACAGAGCGTTGAAACTTTTGCCGGATGACGTGCCAGCGGCAGCGAGCGTTGTCCTATCAAAACAGGGCGTCAAAAGATTCATGATTTTGACTGGCTGATGTGAGCGTTAACGCCGAGCGTTGCCGTCGGCCTGCCGCCTCGTCTGAATGATCCGTCAGACCTTGTTGCACAGTTACTCGGAAAACCGTCTGCTCTGCACATCAGTCCACATTTGCTGCTAAGGGCGTCTAACAGTGACACTATAATGATTTGGACATATCGAATATATAAACAAATCACGTGGGCATTTTTAAGCCACGTAAGAAGACACTTTGATTGTTAGGCTACATTATTAGATCCAATTTCACCTACCTTTTCTATACCGCTCTGCACCTACCATTACAGTTCACCGCATGCTTCCATTGACTATTTCGCGCATGTCAATAACGTGTGTGGCCAGGGCATGGGAAAAACAAGCTGGTCGTCGCATAAGGACGAGGAGCTGCGTTTTATTCATACAATAGATACGACTTGGTAATGTGCTTATCGTATGGGTCTTACGATAAGTTGTGATACCACGTTGATATATATATGGGCAATTCCAGCGTTATGGACGTGACATTTTCGTGCATTATTGATGAACAAAAGGCCACATAACCTCTGCAAACCTAGCAGTATTTCGCAATTTTTTTTCATATTCTTCTGCAAACTCCATGGCTGAATACAGGCAAACAGAAAAAACTAATATCATGATTTGCATCATAAGAATATGAGCCTTTCAATTTGCGTTATGGACGTGACGAAAAACGGACAAACTTTTGAGAGAGCGTAGTTTTTGCTGTGAAGTGTGTGAAATTTCTAGAGAAATGTAAATATTACTACATTCACACCAAAGAGGACATCTCAGTAAAGGCAGAGAAAGACTTAATTTCAAATGTAAATGTAAAAAAAGTTTGTTTTCATTGGGAGAAATGGCGTTATGGATGTGACGTTATGGACGTGACGCCTGTAAAAACCCTCCAAAACGATACAAAACAATTGTGAATGGTGGATTTTAACCTGTAACGACAGAAATAGTAATATAACAATGAAAAATAACTGATAGCATTGCAGCTTTGTGTGTGTTATCACCCACTTATGCCCATTATAAGTCCCTCCATAGACTTACATTATAGCTGAATAGGGTAAAATTGTTAACAAACAGATATCCTTTCGAAACTTGCTCAGTTGAATATTTACATCGAGACAATACTTTTTTGTATTGGAAGTTTTCTGAAAGAATTTGTATGTCCATGTAGGTGAGACTTAAAGTTTTAAGGTGAGGTTTACTTTTTCGTGGAATTGCCCATATATATATATATATATATATATATATATATATATATATTTTTTTTTTTTTTTTTTTTTTTAATGCAGTGCTACCTTTCTCCCTGCAATGAAACTACACCATTGTGGAATAACTGTATGAGAAAAGGTCTAGGATGAAGTACTGTAGCTAATTTACTTAGTTATGCTGTAGAAGGTTCAATCAACACAACAAACAACTATGTAATAAACTTTGAATGCCTTAAAAGCGCTGTTTGTAACCTTAACAAGTGCTGGTTATAACTAACTGACTCCCTCTTCAGACAGAGGTCCTGAAATTGACTGCTTTAGATTCTTGATTTGTGATGGCAACACATTTTGTATGTATGTACCCTTGCTTTGACTTGCAAATGTACTGTGAAGAGGTCCTCTAAGAACTGAGTTCATAACCTCTGGCTTTCAGCGAATTAGAAAGCCTGAAGCTTTACACGCATACATATAGGAGTGAGAAATGAATTCATTAGAGAAGTTGAGCTCCCTCCTGTAAACCGTGGGACAGCCAAAAGGATAACTTCTGCATAATTGCAGTGTTTCTTCAGCTTGAGGTCATTTGACCTCTGGACCGAAGAGGAGATACTAAATTAATTTCAGAGCTGTTAAATATGGAATATGCATTTTCGAGCACTAATGGAGAGGCTCTCTTGCCCAGCTATGTTAAAAAGTTTTAGGTCAGAGAGAGCCACGATTATAACCTCTACTGACTCAACATCCAAATAAGATGTGATTCAACACTGACCCTTCTAGGCAGACAAATACTGTATACCAGTATTCTATTTATTAGGAGGCATTATCGAATAAAATATTTGGCATTTCTGTAATATAATATAATATAATATAATATAATATAATATAATATAATATAATATAATATAATATTTGTCATGTTATAGATCTACATATTGTCTAAGAAGCACTACTGAGAAAAAATAAAATAGTGCTGCTAATCTTTGTGTGTGTGTGTGTGTGTGTGTGTGTGTGAGAGAGAGAGAGAGAGAGAGAGAGAGAGAGAGAGAGAGAGAGAGAGAGAGAGTGTGTGTTTTCATTCTCTCCTTTTCACAGCATCCACTGATGGGTGTGAATGATTCTGCACTTGCATTGTCTTTGATATGTAGCTGTGTTATTTCTCCCTTCCTCAATTCATAATTATTTTACAAGAGTGCACAGCATCAAAGGTCTTCACGTCGGAAGAAGTTGTCTCTTCAAAAGTGCCATGGCTCCAGTCCCTTGCTCCAGTGCTCACTATAAACAAATACCATCAAATGAATAGCTACAGATGGGGCCAGGCGGGAAATAGCTATCATTAATATTCATTTTTCCCCCTCTTTCTTTTATTCACAGTGGCAGAGTTTTCTAATAGACATAAATTTGTCAGGT
This sequence comes from Sardinella longiceps, assembly GCA_027497455.2. Lineage (NCBI taxonomy): Eukaryota > Metazoa > Chordata > Actinopteri > Clupeiformes > Clupeidae > Sardinella > Sardinella longiceps. The sequence continues at coordinate 624,387 of JAODXP020000004.1, forward strand.
TATTTAATGTAATTTGCCGTTGGAAATGTAATTTCCCTAGAGCAAGGGGCAGTAACTGACTTTCCCATGAGTGAATGCATGAAGGCATACTCTGCCTCTGCACGTGTTTGTAAACAAACCAGTGTGTGTGTGTGTGTGTGTGTGTGTGTGTATGTGTGTGTGTGTGTGTGCGTGTGCGTGTGCGTGTGTGTGTGTGTGTGTGTGTGTGTGTGTGTGTGTGTGTGTGTGTGTGTGAAAGAGAGAGGGGGAAAGAATTTGTTTTTGTTTTCAAGTAATGTTGAAACATACATTATTTCTCTTTGTCAGTTTAAAGAAATGTGTGAGAGCAGTAGCAGCAGCAAGTGTTCTATTAAAACTACTCAAGTGGACAGAGTTCATCACACTGTGTGCAATGACCTAAACATTTGGTCATATATTGCCTCAAGGACATAAACATGCCCCTCTAGTTCTTGTGCATGTAAGTGCAGGTGCAATCATGCACATAACACAGAAACATGTCAGATACAGATAGAGTAGTGCATACTAGTCATAGACATTTCTGTAGCCTATAGTATAAATTCACTGATCCTGATCCAGATTTTATTTATCATCAGGGTATAGTGTAGAAGGTGTTAGCATCAAGTTCCTTTTTTTCAGTGATTTTTGGTCATGCATACTTGGGGCCCCGAAAAACCTGCCACAGGTGGGTGGGCTGGTAGGTTTCGGTGCGGGGCTACAGGAGCAAGCTACCTAGGTTGCTGAGCAGACTACCAAATAAAGATATTTCCTTATTCTAAATGTGGTCGATTTTTGGAGCAGTATTTGACAACCTTACTCTCGAGCAAGAATGTTAGATGGAGATGGCCAGGTTTATCACAAACAACAGAGCTAGCCTATCGACTAAGCTTTCCTTTAAGGTCCCATGTAGGTCCCCAAAAAAATCATGTTCATTCTGCCCTTTCATATCCCTTCTGTGCTAGAATGTGAGTGTGAACTCTAATTTAATAATATGCCTTTCAGTTCGGGATCACGTATGAATTGCTGTTGGCATTTCCATTCCCTCACAAGCATGAACAATACCTGAATCATTTCTCAGCGTATTTCAGTGTCTTTACACAAGAACAAACAAATCCTCTGTTGTGTGTACACATGTGTGTTACTGCTGAACAGCATTAGTGTGGACTGCAGCTGTGTCCTCTCTCACTGCAGGCTCCTTTGCCACATATTTCTTGGTAATTGGCAACAGAAAACCTCACCACCCAACACACACGTCTTGTTTTTAATGAACTGCAAAGGCTTCTCCCAGAGAGAACACAGCAGTTCAGCAGGCAGACTTTAAACCTTCGTTTGAAATGAAAGAGCAAGAATAAATTGCAGGCAAGAGGGAAATATGCAGTACACTCCTATCAAGAGATACAGTGCTTGTGCATCCCACCATATATCTTGGTTAATGAGAGCTCAACTTATTTTTTTTTTAACTGACCATGTTGACCAATGCTGCATTTGCCAGTTTAGCCTATTGACAATGTGTTTGCAAGTGGATAGTAATTTTAAAAAGATCAGAGTTGAGAGTTGAACATTCATATGCTCCAATATTCATTGTCAGTGTCCTAATTTTGGTAGTCTTTACCTGACTCTGTCATACAGTCTGATAGAATACAATTGGAGGTAACACTTTACAATAAGGGTACATGAATATACAATGATTCATGTATACACTTATTGTCAATTTATCATTTATAATTTATAGGCATTTATGAATGCATATTTACCTACCCTTATTATAAAGTGTCACCGTGAGTTGTGACCGCAATGGTTTTTAACTTTGTTACACTTCGTTTGGAAGTATGGGAAATTTGAGTGAATTTACAGCACATGACATGTTAGAATCTTTGGATTTAGCACTTGACAACGGGAGATGGAATTAACGACCGACTTAGCAACTATACATTAGAACTAACTTGCCGATAAAGAAAAATAATGCACTTATGGAAGTGTAAAGGCCTTGTGACACTTTAAATGTGCATAACTGCACTCCTAGTGCCATTCCCCAGCAGGATTCTTGTATGGCGTGACGAGCCCAATGAGTCGCTCCAGACAGGGGTATCCTCCGTCACTCCGCTGCTCCTCAGGAATTGGGCATCCTGGACAGAACCTGGGTAACCAATGAAAACATCAATGAATCTTCCCATATGGTCACAAACAGCCTGTTTTTGTAGCACTGAGCATGGGGTTCCCCTGGACCCTTGATAATGGATATGTCAGCCATCTATGGCTCCCATGGCCTTATGGAACACCTCATGCCCAGGCAACCTGGTGAAACCTTCCCTCACTTCTCTCCGTTCCTCGTTAGTGGATGGCACCATAATGAATCGAGACATCACAGAAACAATGGTTAGACACACACAATTCACAATGTTGTGCACTGCAGTCATGGGCATGTCAAATGCCTGGGACACCAGACGACCAGAAATACGAGGAAACACAGGTAATGGCGGACACTGCTGATAGACTGCTTACATGTGTACAGTGCTACAGAACCAGAAAGTGGTGATGTCACGTCATTACTATCTTTAAAATACGGGTTCGCTCAAAATGATGTTAAGCCTTGTTTTGGGATATCTTACGATGAAATACGATGGTTAAAATTGACATTATACAGAATTTTCGCTTGTTGCTGTGGCGTCTTAACAGCAGCCATCCTTCCTAAAACACATTAAACGTCTGTCTACAAAGGTACAAGGTCTGTAGAATTCACTGATATGGTGACATGAATATCACTGCAAAATATGACTTCTATCAGGTTCTAGCATTATTTTGGATTTCTTGTGAGTGACGTATCACTTCCCAGCAGTCATAGTGGTGTGTGTAGAGACAAAATGGTGCTAAGTTCAAAAAGGTTAAGTTACCTAATTACCTCCGCCAATTGGAGGTTATGTTTTCGGTCGCGTTGTTTTGTCTGTTTGTCAGCAGGATAACAAAAAGTACTGCACGGATGGATGAAATTTTCAAACAATGTGTATATTGGGTCAAGCAAGAACTGATTTGATTTTGGTGGCAATCGGTGATCCAGAACATGATCTGGAATTTATATTGTGTCTGTGACCACATTGCCTTGGCAGAGGTCTGCGCTCTCTGAGCGCTTTTCTAGTTATTCATGGGTTATGGGTGTAACATCTATTTAACATTCTCATTATCTTTAAGAGCAAGGAGCGCAAAGACCTTGGTGATTGACACCGGCGGATCTTCTCAGTGAGCATTTAAGGAAATCAAAGCATTTGTTAGGCCTACTCGGCTCAAAGTAGACCTAAACATAAAGGGAAACCACTCGTAACGATCGTTTAAATGTATAATTTATTACAAAGATAGAAAAAGGTCAGTATAATGTTTGAAAGCAAAGTGTAGTGCAGAATGTGTCTAGGGGTAAAAATGTAACAGAAACATAAAGGCGACGACGGGAGCGGGAGAGACCAGCCAGGTTAAAGCCCCAAAATCTCGAGTAATGTGCAGCTGACTTTGAACCAGGTTTTCCCCGATCAAAGGGTGCATCATCATTCCGCAATCACAAAGTAGTGATTTCCAAACTTTGCGCCAGACCACACCATTTCTTTTAACTGACACGCCTGTAAGAGTGAAAAATCATCTGCTATTTAGACAACGTGCATCTTTGGTGGTAAAATTAACGATATGTAGGCCTATTCTCACCTGAAAATACCAAAGATAGCTTGAGCTGTTTGCGAAAGGACATTGCGCTTGTGCATGATAGAGTCCAAAACTAAAAATATTTGATGTGTAAACTAAATTAGAGACAGTTTCAGGACAGTGAAACATAAGGAATGGGATAGAAAGGAAGGAAGGAAGGAACAACAAAAGAAATGACAGGTAGAAGGGATACATGAAAAAGGAAAATAAACAGAGGGGCTGATTTAAATAACTACTGTGGGGCTTTTGTCAGGTTAGAGAACAATGAAGGGACAGGGTGAATGCTTGCAGCATCACTGCAGGGCTGCCTCTGAGACATAGACAGAGAGAGAGAGAGAGAGAGAGAGAGAGAGAGAGAGAGAGAGAGCAAGAAAGAGAATCACCCCCAGCAGAGCGGCAAGACTCTTATGCAGGCCACATGAAACCCCATACTAACACTGTGGAGGAGGCTTCTATTGATTTCAGATAGGACCTGAGATGGAGCGGGCCACCGAGAGGGAGACCAGCCATCATTAATGTCAGCCAAAAGTTCACGTGGATCAATCTCGTGACTGAATAAAACTCACTGCAGTCTTCTCCAGAGAGAGCTGCGATTTTCAATATCCTCGGCAGACAAGGGTACCTCCAAGGTTGCATGGTAAGACACATAATGGAAGTGAGTTGTGTGCGCACATCCAAAAGTGCTTTGGCAAACTAGTAAAAAAATATGACTTTGTATGACTATGTATAGTGTATTGATGTTTGGGAAGGTGGGCCTCAATGAATTATTGGCTCCACCTTTGTGTGTTTTCTCAACTAATGTTGTTGTTGCCCTGCCCTGTCCTCATGCTAGCCTAATTGCCTAATAAGTTTGAATGCCAATAACATGCTTCAGTCACTTGTGCAGGCTGTTTTGTACATTTATAATGGCAGTGCTCTTTTACTTGTTAGATGCTTGAAAAAGATTGCAAGAGATTGAAACATTGCCTCTTTATTAAAAGTTGAGTCACTTTAAAGCAGTGTGCAATGTAGACAGGGAACAGTCCATGGCACACAACAACGTGACAGTCTCTTGCAGTTAGGACACGGCGTGAGAATCAGTAGGCCTAAAGGTAATGCTATTGCCTTCTAGCACATTTCCGCTGGGGCTAGCCCAGGGGCCACTACACTGCAGCTTCATACACAAAACATGGTGATGAGCTCCCTAATTGGGCAGCCATTTACAAAAAAAATATAAATAAAAAAAGGTTGAGAAATGGCCCTCCGCACTGCATGGAGAATCCCAAAGCGTGCATTTCATACCCAAACATCTGCTTCAGTTTTAATACAAATGAGTCTGGGGCCAGCATAATGCAGTGCGTGGTGCACTTATTTCCAAGAGCCCTGGAGGGGCTCTCTCTCGCTGAAAATCAATACAGGGCACACTATAGAGTGAATCAGAATGCATAGATGCCAAGGGACTGGTTTGAACACTGGGCACCTGCCAGCTAACCGCAAAGGTTATTTGGGTATGTGTCTGTCAAAATGTATAATTAGATCATACCAACAACCGTGTCCTGGGATGTCAAAACCAATTATGCAACAAAAATGGAAAAAAAAAGAAAAGTTATAAGTGTAGCCTACTGTATATTTTGTGTGACAACAATTTTAAATTCTGAATTCTTTACGTCAGTGGTTTGGACACCCTGTATAAAAATAAATACAATGCCTACCGTAACAGAAACGAATTGAATTGAATTGAATAATGCATATAAGGGCACATACAATAATATAACATTGTCAGTTGTGTAATACGCAGGTATTACTATAATGGAGTATGGTACCATGATACTGTTCAGGGGGCTGATTCTGTTAGTTGCAGACAATTAAAATCATGTCGCTTAGAGCTAGGCAAATACAAAGAAAGCAAAAGCTTTGAGTCCTGTCTATTGTAAGATTCATAGTGTGAATGATTGTAGTCTGTGGAGATCAGGGTGATGCGTCCTTGTCAAAAGGAGTGAGCAGACTAACAGATGACCAATAGTCTGACAGTGACAGAATCAGAAAAAAAAAAAAAATGGTGAACTCTGCATCACCCTTTCTGCAACATCCTAAATGAGTTATTGCCACACACACACACACACACACACACACACACACACACATCGCCACCACCACCACCAATCCCACACTTTTCCGTCCAATTGATTAAAAGGCGCTTTTTAATATTCCACTGAAACTGGTGCCAGTGTCATTTAAGGCAGACTGTGTAACCTTTTTTGGCAGCAGATGACCCAGACACAGCCAGGGGAGCCATAAAACAAGGGTGAATATGAACATCTTATTGCTCATTTATCCATAAAGTCTGTTTATGTCTTCTCTGAGTCACGCTGATTAATTGTCTTCCAAGTGACAACAAAGCACGGACAATCTGGATGCCAGTGAGAACCACCAGCCAAAAGAGCCTTCTGAGGACATGATGCCATCTGCCTTGAAAGAGCCCCAAAAATTCCCATTCAACTAGAATCATTATCCTCTCTCTCTCTCTCTCTCTCTCTCTCTCTCTCTCTCACACACACACACACACACACACACACACACACACACACACACACACACACACACACACACACACACACACACACACACACAGAGATATACCATATCTCCTCTCTATCCCTCTCCCCCAAACCCCAAATATTTTGAAACACATTTCAGAGGTCCTTCTGTCCCGCCCTGATCACAAACTCCTGCCAATCCTCTAAATCAGAGAACCAAGCCTGAACAGTCTGTGTTTACCAAAATAAGAGGGATGAAGGGAGGGCAAACAAACTGGAAAGATAAGCCTATTAATCCCCTATTATGCTGAACTTCAGTGTCCCCTCCTTACTTGACTTGCATGATTAAAGCATGTGCGTCTCTGTGTAGAGGTCGATGTACAAAATAGATCCATGCATCCGGTCTGGATCACAAATCAGCCCAGGCTTTGCTGTCAGAGAGCTGCATTTAAACAGGAGATCTATGTGCTTGTATGTACTGGGAGCCTCACCGGGGAACCATTTGTCTGGGAAGGAACATTCTCAGGCCCCAACTTATGAAGCATTGGTCTGCAAAACACAGTTTAATGATTTAAGTTTAGGCACTTCTCCAACAACACTTAGCAACTCCTGAGGCAGGGCCATGTGTTTTTTTTTCTTTTTTTCTTTTTTTTTGGAGACATGCAGTAACTTGAACTGTAGTCTCTGATTGTACAGGAGTAGGTACAAGGGCCATTATCTAATATAAATTCAACATTCTCAGTTTAAAAGCTCCAGTGCCACCAAAGTCATTTGTCACAATATTTATGCACCCACTTTGAGCCCAGCCTCAACATGCAACTCAATATGGTGCAGGGTCTTGCTCCAAGTGTCAGATATAATAAGCTCAATCTGCTCATTAGGAAGACAACCAGATGACATATACACTTACTGTGCGTTCAGACCTAGGCCGATTCAGGCGATATGGCGGAAGTAATTGACTTTGTATGGAGACGGGCGATTTGGGCGACAAAGGTGGCAGGCGACTTGGGCGACGAAACTTGGGCGACTTGGGCGATAAAATCAAGTTAAACTTCGGTTAACTATGTAATGAGCTATGATGCGGTTGCGCGATTACCAATCGTAATGTCGATTTGCTGGTGAGATGCTTGTAGAGAAGTAGGATTGAACTTTTGAATGCTAACGTCATGGACAATTTTGCTGTTTTGGTTGCTTTGCTCAAGCGATGTTTCTTGGGAGTCTTCGGCGACTCTTGGCAATTTATCGCTTGCGGTCTGAACGTACAGTTAGGCGGGAGAAGGACATCCCTTTGGAGTATTACAGTAATGAAATTATGGCACAATGAACAACAAGGCCAGCATGTTGTTGCAGATACCAAGGACTTTAACTATTAAGGAAAATTAGGTAACACTTTATTTGAAGATACCGTCATAAGACTGACATGACACTGTCATTAACTATGACATGACGTTGTCAAGAATCTGTCATAAACTTTATAAACATGTCATGACTTCACTTCATGAAGCAGTCTATGCAGTCTAATCATTTTCAGATCATCAAACCAGAATCCAATTGCTCCATCACCGGAGCTGACAGGATGAGTTTCGTACGAAGAAGACAAGTCAACATGTTCAATGGCAGTATGTTAAAATTGCAGGTTGAAAAACCGCACATCTTTGGAGTTTTTCTGCATAATTGGATGAGTGTCAAAAAGGTCTGTCACAAAGGTTTTTCAGTTCATATGCATTTTGAAAGCGCACACAGAGGGGAAAATGAGGAAATTAATTTGAAACCTAAAAGATGGGGATTAATACAGCTTCAAAAGTAATTAATTACTCAACAAATAAACCAATGAGAGGGGTATTTCTTCATGCATCATAATGCATTGTGAGGAGATAATATGCACAGAGCGACTGAAGCAGAAAACAAGTTCTCTGAGGGAAGAAAGAAGCAGATGGATTGAAATTCTAAACAAGTCTTGTTACCATGAATGTGCCGTCTCCACAAAGCAGAGGGCCAACGCTACCAACCCTCTCTGGCCTATGACCTCACCGTCTGCAGGGGTCAGCTCACACCATGGTGGATTCAGCATATCAGATGCCTCATGTCACTTCATTTATATGGGGACCATCACGCCAAACTCTCAGCCTCACTTGCAATAAGAGGACAATACCTAGCTTTCTTTCTCTATTTCTCCCCAAGGGGAACGAGACCCATCTTGTCAGCACAGATCTCTGTCAGATGCTACCGTGCACAGGCAAAGAATAAAGGTCAAGACTACACACCCACCATTTCACAGTAAACATGAACATTCCATGATATTGCTGAGGTATGATTTTACTGACAAAAAAATTCTCTTTGTCAGGCTCTGGCATTCTTATCATACCTGTACTGGTAGAGGTTTATTCTCTATGAAGATCTCTCTCAAGATTTAAGATAGTCTTTATAACATCTCATTATACAAGTACAAGAGAGTAAAATTCTTGTTTTTGTTCCTCAAAATAAATAATAAATAGTTAAAAGAGAGAGAGAGAGTGAGGGGGAGAGAGAGAGAGAGAGAGAGAGAGGAGTATGTGTATATTTGAGTGAGAGTATAAAGTATTATTGAAAAGATTGCCAGGTTTAAACTGTCATGTTTCAGTGTTCATAAGCCTTATTCAGAGTTCATAAGTCGCTTGGTGGAAAAAAAAATGTTCTGGAGTCAGATGGTCTGACCCTGAAGACCACGATATCACTTGCCAGATAGATGCTCGCAGCTGAAACAGTCCATGACTATGATTGTTTGGGTCTTTACTTTAATAATTCTCTTGGCCTTGCTTATGCATGTCTTCTTATTTACAGTATTTCATAAAATGTTGGCTGACCCAAACATATTTTTAACTTTGAATGCTGTAAAAGGCAGCACATGACGTGACTGAGAAAAAATGTTAATCATAATGCACAACCATAGGATCGATATTTTATTTAGAAACAAAATAGGAAAGTGATAGGCATCTTTTGACACACTATTATAGCAAACTACTGTATATTAGAGAGAGTTTTGCTGTTTAAAATGATACAGCAAAGTAAACGCTTTATAGTCAATACAATGGCACCATGATGATATATCTGCTGGATCTGAAAATAAGTATTTCATCTCAGCTGAAGAAGAAATACTGAAATAGTAAAACAAACAAACAAAAAAAATCCACTTGTACAGGCTAGTCAATTGTGTGTGTGTGTGTGTGTGTGTGTGTGTGTGTGTGTGTGTGTGTGTGTGTGTGTGTGTGTGTGTGTGTGTGTTTATGCAGTCGTCAAAAAGAGGATGTATATTAAATCCTTCTCTGTCTCACTAACCTGATGCGAAAAGAGATTTCCTTAGACAGGAGAAGAAAAAAACACATGACTTTTCCAATCTCTTTTAAAAAAGAATTTCTTTTATTTTATTATTCTTTTTTATATTAAAGGGTGGCAATCAGGACTCATCCCAAATTCATGTCTGCCACAATGTGGAGTTTCCTGAGCAGGGTGTGACTGATGGCCTCATAATGTGGATGGATTACTGATGATGAGTAAACAGTTTATAATGAAAAAGCGCGGAGGTGGCGAGACGGTCTTCTCCCCATCTCCTCCCCTCCACACGGAAAAGCACTCACGAGCCTTCACTGTGGAGATGATGAATGGAGTTGCCTTAATCAACAACTGTGCACCAAACTCTGGATTATATTAGCGCATCAGACAAGGGGGGTGTGAGCGGGAGCCGAGGAATAAAGATGAATTGTATCCTTGAGGCAAGTAGAGGGTTGCTGCTGTTCTCTCCTGAGCGGTATCGCTTATGAAATATCAGCATGATTTCCCTCAACGCTGTATTAAGTTGCTACCAAGGCAGTTTGCTGCTGGATGAAATCAAGCAAATGTTCAGGGGGGTAAAATGCATGTGGATGTGATTGTATGGGACAGAACAACTTTTTACACACACACACACACACACACACACGCAGGCACACATTCAAATACACACAGAGACACACACACACACACACACACACACACACACACATTCCTTTAAAACAAAGAACATTCCGTTACATTTTCTATACCTTAACCCGTTATGGTTAAGAAACACTAAACCTTCACTGCCTAGAGAGGCAGACAGCTATGAATGAACTGTCACTACAACATTTGGCCAAGGGGAGATTGACAATTACACGTTTCCTAATTTCTTTCTCTTTGTCAGTCTCTCTATTCCTCCCACCTTCCCTCTCTTCAACTAAGTGAAGGTAAACACAGTCCAAACAATGGGCATCCCTGGATTAAGCTGGACCAGAGGTGCTCTGGGCCCTATTGGCTTGCATGGCTTTGGCCCGTCTTTGCTGAAGAAAGATCTGAAAGCTCTTCAAAGCCAAGTCAGCTGAGAGGGAACAAGGGCTTTCGATTGTGGGAGTAATTGCAAGGTATCAAGGTAGGACAAAACAGTGTGGTTCTCCTTCCCCAGCTATATCTGACAGCTCCTGACAACCCAAGTGTAAAAGGAGTAGAGAAGAAAAATATCTCATGTCTAAAAGCTCAGTGGGTTACAGGCTACAGGTAGGTGTCAAAAAGTGAGAATAATGTGGAAGTTTTTTTTTACTTTCAATAATTTCATGTAAAAAGTGAAACTCATACATTTTATTCTCAAGACATTTCTACCTTCTTTTCTTTTCTTTTAATTCATTGTCCTTTTTTGTCCACTTTTGTTATGATTGCATGTTTAGTACACGCAGATCCCAGAGATCTGAACAACATTGGGTGGCAAAACGGACCGTCTCAACAACTGTGCCATTGCTTTCCCCACAGCAAGCAGTGAATCATTGCCTCGACAAAGTGCTGTAATGTTGGGTTGTTCTCTACACAAGAATACTAAGGACCAGGGGTGTAGTGGCTGTAAGTGGCATTTTTTGCAACATAATTTATCTCACTTTTTAAACATTAGGTATTCTTTTATAATACTGTATTGCATATTTACTGCTACTCATAACCAGTTCACTACTTAAGGCAATGTACGATTCCAAGAAACCGCACTGACCTTTATGTGCTGTCAATGATAGTGTTGGTGTGTTTTAATTGCACACCATTATCCCATGATGATGTAATGATGTAAACACTAACACAGAAAACTTCAAATTATCATATTAAGGATCATACCCAGGATATACATTTAGCTCATGCAGGCATTGAATTTATGACATTAATGTACTCAAGTACTTTCAAACAACTACATTACAGCACATTAAAAACTGCCATGTGTGGGAAGACTGACACAATTTTGCCTTCTTAAGGGATTTTTAAGCCTCACTAAATGCTCTGCTGTGTCTCCTTCAAAGTGCACCCACCAGGCTCTGAGGACCATAATGATGGGCTGGAGGTAGGCAGCAGTAAGAGAAGCCATTCATAATGCTGGCCCCATGGCTTGATAATGCTAATTCACTGGCAAGTATTCAAGTCTTTGTTGCCAAGGAGACGTCGCACCTGTAGCCTACCTATATCAAATGGAGCACTTAAACCAGCATAAATGCAGCAACAGTTTTTTTTTTTCTTTCTAATCATTTCATTTTTGTTCATGTCAAGACATCTGAGATGTAACTTATTCTCCATTTACTTGAGCATGTTTTACTAAAGCATAAGTCCAGAGTAAATCAATTCATATAGCCCTGTTGTTGGTGGTCACCAAGTGCTGTCGGTGGAGAGAAGAACAAGAAAATTTGCCATTTTGATCTATGCCTTTGATTCAACCTTAGGGAAGTGGGAGATGGGATTAAAGTAGACAGACCGAACAGTCTTGGACCGTGGCCCAACAATAGTAAAATAAGATTTGTTGATATTGGACCACCAGTGTAGCCACCATTGGCATGCCGCTTTGAATTTGACTTCATGTAAAGATTAAGAAAATATCTTAAATAGTGACATTTGTTGGCAGCTGACCAGTAGACATCCAGAGCAACTATATGCGCAATGAGTGGACCACCTTTTTAATGATTTCAGTTATTTCAAAGGAACATTGAAATACTTGAATTGGGTCAAGAGATGCTGTACGTGTGGACATATCAGCTCCCCTGAGCAGCTTTGGCTATAGCAGGCCATCATATTTTGACATTCTGTCTGATTTTAGCCTGGGAATACCCATGCTGCTTTGCATGCTTGATTTCATTCCGCTCGGCGAAGCATGGTGTCCATGGCTGATAGCACTGCTTTTGGGATCCAATCACAGAAGGGGGAGGGACAAGCCTGGGAGCAGCCATGCTGCCTTGCACGCCCAATTTCATTTTAAACCATCTTCTGGTTCTGGTATAATTGATATGATTGGCTATAAACTATGACAGTTATGATAGACATTCGTAGCAACCAATAAATGGCTCTGGATTAATTGTAAACCACACTTCCTTAACAAGGAAATGAATAAGTGGTATACTAAATATCACTTGTGATTATTTAGTTTGGTGTTAACCAGGCTATTTGATTTAGGCCTTTAGCTACTCTATGCCAACAAGCTTTGGCTGACTTTGACTTGAGTCTTATTTGGTCAGTGAAGCAGATGGGAGAGTAATCATTTGTGGGAAAGCATTAAGAAAAGAAATATTTACGGGGAGAAATGTGTTAAGGCTATCTGTCATTACTCAAGTAGCGATTTCTTGTGACCGCTGGTTCGAAACTGTCAGTTGAGGATGAATGAACACCTCACATTCACCCCACCACCACCACCCCATTAGCCATGTACAGAGATAAGGGGAGGATCTTGTTTGAGCCTGCCTGGCCACTGTAATGCAATGCCAGTGTGGGGACCCAGAGCCTCCAAACAAATAAAGCCTCAGATTCCACTGGCAATCTTTATTATGCTAATGTCCTAATGCAGATTAGAAAGTAATTGCTAACAGTGTACACAGAACAATCTGTCTTAGCCGACTGTCGTTAAGTGATAAGGGGCAAAGAGATGTCCAGCAGAGGAGTGCATTTTATGCTTCATTAGCCACTTCAAGCCTTAGGTTTATAAAGTAGGCAGATTGCAGATGTTCAAGGACTGTAGCCTACACCTATGGACAGTAGCTGAATATCTGCCCTAACTGTGTTCTTCAGTGAGGTTCCCTTGAAAACAGGCCACACAGTGCAAAACTACAAATTAGCCCACAGAGCACTATCTATGCTATCCACAATAAAATGCATTATGGTATACGCTATCCACAGACTGTCAAGTGAAGCTGTGATTTGACCACATGACATGGATCATTCATCTGGGTGCTGTTGGAATGGGTTTTTACATTCTCTACTTTGGTAAGATACAACTAAAAAGCCAACTGAGGTTTTTGACACATACAATAGGATACCTACTGTACTTCATGTGTGGCGGCCCAACCTATCACAGAGCATAGAATCAGGAAGTGAAAATGATTAGCTCTATTGAAGGCTAGGCTATAATAAAGATATATCAGCATTTATATTCATTGTTGAAACACTACAGGAGGGATTGTCCTGGAGGTGGTGCTCAGCAATTACATTGTGAAGGGAAAAACGTTCTCACATTTCATAGCTAAATATGTGAAGTTATTAATAAAAATGTTCAGATGAAAATGCAAATCTCTCTAAAAGCACACAGTAGGTGGTATGCAAATTCCACACAAGATGAAAGATACAGAAAATCACCTTTGACCAGAGGACACTATTAACCTCCATTATCTTTTTTTTTCCACGAGATTGTCAGGAGCATTATACTCTAATTTTCTATATGCACTTCTATGTAGTCTTTTAGGATTACATTTTCCCTTCCCAACATATCCAATAATTTTGTCAGATTTTCCCTTTTTTCTGCTACCTTTTCTACTTCGCTCTTTTTGCCATAGTGGTATATTTTCTGTTACATGTAGCCTAACCTGTTTAGTGGACAAATTTGCAAATATCTATGAATGTAAAAATGCAGTGAAATGGCAGCCTATTTTGTGTAGCACAATGGGGGTGAGGAGAGATAAGTGCAAGGAATACATAGAGTAGGTGCGGGAAAGGGTCAAGGGCTTTCCTTGGGAAGTGGGCGGGGGGCAAATCACAATAATCCAACCTGTTTAAGAGGACCATATGCCATATATTTGCCAGCAATTACCAGCAAAACCATCAGTACAGACCCCAGACAACACCTTGGGTCACTATCTTAGCTTATACTGTGGAGTTACCTGAATTACCAATAACAGATGCTGTAGTGTTGCCAGGAAACAGAACTGGGGCCACCAACATACCAATAGGGAGAAACCACGGAGGAAGCAACAAGGAGTTTTCCGTTGCCACCACTCCTAGGCAACGCTCTCTAAAACACTGTTTGTACACATGCAGTTTTTACAATAGTAAAGGTCATCTTGACATCTCAAAAAACAGACAAAAGGATATTCTGCCGAATATCCTCATATAGAAATAAAGACAAATACAACACAAAATATACTTTAAACTCAATAAAATCTACTGGCAACACTGACACCTTTACATAACCAAAATTATGTAACTCTTTGCAATTTCAGTGTCTATGTGAAGGACAAATGAAACATCTACATATCCCATACAAATCCAGAATAGATCTATATGGTACTGTATGGTGAGGTGGAAAAACTTTCACATTAAAAAGAATTCAATAGTGACAGCCAGGATACTAGATAGTTATTCCAGATAATTAAAGCTCTATCCTCCATCCTAAATGCTGTTTACAAATACTTTTTAACCATTTTGATGGGGAAAATCCCATCAATGCTTTGCATTACATACCGTTTGATCAATCTCTCTGTTCTGAGAGTGGGCTGGCCCATTCCTGACTGAGTCTGTGTGGGCTGTCTCAGGTCTTTTGTGAGTCAGTCTCTACTGCTGAGGTGGATTGGGTCGAGTGTGCGCAAGATGAAAAATGAAAACAACAGCTTGGAACAAAAATCTGTATTTCAGGACAATTTCAGTTCATGACGGAGGAACTGTGACAGTGGATGGAAACAACGCAGTGCTATGCAGTTGGTCAGCAATGACACCACTTACTAATAAGCACTGTTTTAATTCACATTACAGTTGTGGATAAAAATGTTCTATATATATATTTGCTGTGCTGTATAGGTGCTGGTCATAGTTTAATGACAACAATCAACATATTGTGATTTTATATTTATTTCCTCTGCATTACATACAAGACTGATGAAAGAGCTCAGACACATATCTGAATCACCGAGAATAAGGACTGTACTGGAGGCTGGGTGTATTATTTATTACGGAAGGGCACATCTGTAGGATGATGGATGGCAGTCCATGTCGTTGTCGTCTTCAGAGGGCCTCTTTCTTAGATGTCATTAGGCCTCTTAAAGCATCTTCCTCTTTTCAAACTCCTGTACAAGGATGGACAAAAAGATGAGGAAATATTTAAAGAGTTGCCACAGACAGGTTACACATAAAATTGCAGAGTGTGTGGCACAGGACGATTGCTTTGTTGTCAAAATGCTCCACAACAGAAAATAAGTGAATAAAATAAATATAAATAAAAAGACCAAGTCCATTTTTACAAAATGAGAAATCCATCAGACAACGTGTGTGCTAATAATTCACCAGACGAAAAAACAGGCATTTGCCATTTGGTCGCAAAGGAAAAGCAGTAGGCCTACATATGCACCATCTCATGCAACACTGTACTGAGTGAGGCTGGAAATTGTTGTTGCAGTGTTTTTATAGAGACTGATTGAATATTTACTATTCAACTACTTGAACTAACCCTTCAAATAGCTCTGACCAAAGAAATTGTCTATAACTTGACTGCACTCCCACAATAACAATAAGGATGATTCCTCTCCTTCTATGTCCTATGTCTAATTCACTAAATTACTTGGAACTTGCATGACATTAAGAGACCAAATCACTGCTTCATTGGAAGAGAGGAGGATAGAAACAGAAGGCAGACATTTTTTCTTTATTCACACAATCCAAGAGCCACAATCAAATGTATTGTTGGGTGGGAATAGATTGCTGAATGTGACATAATTGTCTACTTCCAAAGAAAGAATTAATCATGGCAAATGCCATGCGACAAGGTCTGGGAAAGAATCACCAAGATGCCATTTTTGCAGTTCTGTTGTTTTTTCTCCCCCTCTATTCCTAACCAAGGGCACCATCTAGTGGTCATGATTAAAACTACATTTCCCTGTTTGAGATGCCCTTCAGTTCTTCACAGCTAAGAGAGCTCACAGTGGGCCCATTTTCTTCTCGGATGGCTGTCCTATGTTTAGAATGCCATTGTGCTGAGCACACAAAATCTCATTATTGTGTGAGCTGTACTCACTTGCTCATATTTGCAGTCGTTAACTTGGAAACTTTGCAATACCTAAATATACTGCAATTGGACTTAATAGCTTATGCTTAAAATGACAGCTACTGGGTTACAAGTGAGAGGTTACTATACATAAAAGGCAATTAAAATCAAGCTGGCTCGAGAGAGAGAGAGAGAGAGATCCCCATCTGAAACGAATCTGTCAAAAGCGATGATCGAGTGCATTGTACGAAATATGTGAATGAAAGGACACACGGAACAACCCAAACCAAACCAGTCCAAACCTGATCCAATCAGTCTGAGCTCTCATTACCCCGTTCACACAGCTGTATTCTTGTATGTTTTGTTTTTTTATGCACACATTACAGCAGGCTGATTAAATTGGCCACTGAGATTAACAGAGATATATGAACACAATGGGCTGCAAAATTAAGCAGCAGGAAGAGCGTTTTTCATCATTACTCGCAATGATTGCAGGGAGGGGGGGGGAAGAAAAAGCTGTGTGGACGGGAAGAGAAGCGCTCTCTCCTGCCTATAATGAATGCAGTGATGAATGGGCGTAATGCTCTTTCACTTTTTATACATCTTGTTAAAAGCCCCTCGGGTTATGACTAGGCATAATACAACACTGCTACAAGGCACCTTTCTCTAGGTGGTGTCTTCATTTATGCCCGCTGTGCTGACATCAACACTCACTGGAAAAAGCGTCAGTGCCAGAGCCACCATATGAAACCCTCTTCTTTTCAAAGGGGCAAGTTTATATGCGGTTATTGAAGAGTCCGTCTGAGAATTACTAAGCCATCTTGTCAATATCATTCAATATGTAGGCATGTTGGTGCAATATTTGCAAAAGAAATGTGATCATCAAATGCAAAGGAGGGTGAGTGAGGAAAGTGTGTGTGTGTGTGTGTGTGTGTTTTTTTTTTTTTTGGGGGGGGGGGGGTACAGATGAGGGAATCTGAAGGACTTTGCTTAATAATACATCAATTTCAATACAATAACATGAGATTCCATACCTTAAACATAGTGCTTCCCAGCTGAGCAGGCGACATGCTCACCACCACTCCGGCCGACTGCAGCGCGGCAATCTTCTCTTTGGCTCCACCCTTGCCACCTGCAATGATGGCTCCAGCGTGGCCCATTCTCCTGCCGGGCGGGGCGGTGAGCCCAGCAATGAAAGACACCACTGGCTTGGCCTTAGCACCCTAATGCAGGACACAGGAGGGGGTGGACATTCTTGAGTAAGAAAGGAAAGTAGCAACAGACACAAAAGTGCTTAGCCAAGAGAGGTCATCTAGGGCTTGTGTTATTTGGATATTGCAGAAGAGCTATGAGAAGTGTTGCTTTTAACACCTCACTGCAAGAGGCTTGGAAATGAACCAGAGAAGAAACAACCAATCAAACCAACATCTAAGATTTTCCATTTTATCTCTGTTCTGCTCTTTTCACCACAGTGGCAATTTCTGTTTAGTTTCTGAAAGAACTGAGGTACACATGTATACAAAGGTACTTGGGCTGTAATGATACAACTATAAGATTGCTATCGGTCACTCTCTTGGCTTACACTGGGGTGGCATGAACCAAGCAAAAACACCCAAACTCTACATACATATTGAGGCAGAATAGGTAGCATAATGATTGTTTGTATATACACACTGTATAAACATTACAGTGAATTGAAGCATCACACCTGAACTGTTTGTGTGCATGTGTCAATAAAGGTCAATAAATCAACGAAGTCCATAAATAAAAATCTCGCTATAGTAAAGGTAATTAGTCATGTCTGAGGTGATTAGCCAAGTGACCTTGACTGCTGCACATCGATGGATGAAAGTGCTGTGGAGAATAGATGCTGTTTTGTTTCTAGGAAGAGTATTATCAACATATGGCAAACGTAAGGGTGGGAATTGAAAATCAAGCAGAAATTGTATGGCTTTGAAATCAATTCCTCTTGTCTAGAATGGTTTCAGACCATAGTCAACAGGTCTTCCGGAAAGCAAAACTGAAATAGAAAACACAGTTTGACACGGTCTCCTCCATTCTAACACTGCAAGTTGCTATGGTCACTGTGGTACTATAGGCTATATTATAGGCCAATGTGCCAACACTAAAAACTTGTCTAAACAATTAAAGCAAATTGATAGAAGAACAGATAAATTGTCTGGCAAGTAAGGGACAACATTCATTAAAGATCAATTTGACTTCAAAGGAGGAAAATATTGTTGACTCCTGGAGACAGAAGAAACACCAACCTTCACATGTTATCTTTTTTTCCCCAACCAAAAGCTGTGCAAAAAATCTAGGATTACAATTTCAGGAGGTCTTCCAATCATCCCCGAACCAAACACAAATAATACTCATCTACCTCAACAAAATTACAAGGTAACTTAATAAAAAGTGGCACGCTAGATAGAGAGACCTCTGCAACCTGGATCATTCAACCACTTAAACCTTTTCTCCGAGGGAAGACAACGCAGAGGGAGCCACCGCAGCTTCTGTGGCGGATTTCAGTGCACTTGCACTCTGATAAATGAACCGCCCCACTGCGAAGCCAATGCTTAAATCTACCTAAACAGGTTGAAGCATAATTAGGCAATTAATTTTCATTCCCCAAAGAGGCTCACCCCCGTACATAAAAGGAGTTAAATTAGCTTTATAATTCCTTTCTTTGTTCTTATTGTCAGTGGCGGGGCTGTGTGACTTTAATTACCAACGCCAAGCAGGCGGCTGTGCCCACACCTTTACCCAGTGGAGTACAGGACTGGCGGGGGTGGGAGGAAAGCAAGGAGGGGGCTGCAGGCGGAGCGTTAATCTTGTACGATTAAGAGACCAACCGGTGAGACAATTACAAGCCCCTGGCTGCAGACCTGTGCAACATCAGAGCCTTGTTCCTTTTCTTCCAAGTTTGTTCTCTCTCTTTCTTTCTTTCTTTCTTTTTTTTTTTTTAACACGCCCTGCCACACACATACACACACACACACAGCTCTGCCTGAATTACATAGCCCTTCAAAAAGAAAGAAAGGAAAAAAAAACACTGTACTTGACAGGATTTAAGCTATATGAATTAAAAAGGTTGAATGTAACAACTGTAGTGCATATGTTTGTGTGTGTGTGTATGTGTGTGTCGGTGTGTGGGGGGTAAGGGGTAGACACTTTAAACCCAGGGGGATTAAATGATGGCCCAGAGCGTTTTCATGCCGGTTTAGGCATCAAGCTCTTCACCCTGCTCATTATGCTACCAACACTGTACGCCGTAAAGGGTTTTTGGTCTGAAGGTGCATTGCTACAGTAAGTGCAGGGTGCGATCAACTGGGCCTGAGAGAGGGAGAGAACAGGTGAACCTGTGAACGCAAAGATCTGAGGGGATTAGAGTGGGGTGGTAAGCAGGTCACAGCAAATAGTTCACATGGTGTCTTGACTTGCTGATGGGGGGAAAAAGAGGGAGGGAAAGAGAGAGAGAGAGAGAGAGATGGAGGGGCAGAAAGTCAGCGAAGAAAGCTGACTACTGTGAAACACTTCAGATCCTCTGAACTCGCTTAACATCGCCTTGGATATTCAGATTGGCCAATTCCAACCTAGGTGTTTGTTGACCTTGTTGGCAATTAGCAAGTTTACTTTGATCATCAACATGGCTAGCTCCTACGAGCCTGACGATCTGCCCCTAGTAAAGAGCATTTAACCCCGTCTGTCACCAGAGGATTCCCAGTCTGACCCCTTTGCCTCTGCACATCAATGCAGCTGTGAACAAGAAAATGTAGCTAGCATGAGATAAATCCTTCTAAGCAAAATTCAATATCTGTAATGTG
Organism: Sardinella longiceps; assembly: GCA_027497455.2. Taxonomy (NCBI): domain Eukaryota; kingdom Metazoa; phylum Chordata; class Actinopteri; order Clupeiformes; family Clupeidae; genus Sardinella; species Sardinella longiceps. The sequence continues at coordinate 644,654 of JAODXP020000004.1, forward strand.
GCATGACCATTCATTGATCCAGTCTTGCCTCAGATTGCCAAGATATAACCCTTTAAAAATTCTCCTCAGGGAGCAGTTTCATTATCTTAACGAGACATTTGTGCCATAATATGCTGACTGAACACGGTCATCAGCAATTGGGATAACGGGCAAGGATTTACAAATGTCACCAGTCAGACCTTAATAAGTCAATCTCATTTCGCCAGGCTGTGAATAACATTGCGTCCACAGTCCGGTTCTTTGACGACTTGATCATGTATTGTGCATAAAAGTCGGAATTATCATCATTTTTTCCCCCACCTCATTTTTGTTCATGATAGAGAGCGAAAGATGTCAACTTAGATGTAATGAGCCAAACCAGGAGACTTGACCCTCGCCGGAAAGCTACTTTAACAGAATTTGGCAGGTGGCTACTTAAGCTTTACAGTGCATCCGGAAAGTATTCAAAACCCTTTCAATGTTTTTTTTTTTTTTTTTTTTACCTTACATCCACCTCAAAATTAATTATTATTAGGTTGGTTGTAAAAAAAGGCCCATCTTATTGCATCTTATTCAGTCATTAATATTTGGAATTTACCTAAATGTTGTATAATGCACTGGTTCTATTTCTAACTACCTAATGATTCAATTTCCACTTTGTTTATGTGAGAAGCGCAAGTGCTCAGTTGAACATCTGCCTACATGGGCGGACCTAATGGTAGGCTTAGTGTAGTCTAAATTAATGTAGGAGCCTAGCAAGGAAGTAATGTCAGATTTCTAACCATACAACAAATCCAAGAAATTTTTCTCTCTTTTCACAACCTAGCCATTTGAAACTGTACCTTTTACACAAAATAAGTTTCTTGCCATTGTAATTCAAACAGCTATGGTTGCATATTAAAGTGGCTAGTAAAAATGTTGAGTGGCTGGTAAATTTTAGTATTTATCATCCACAGTGGTCTGTGTGTGTGTGTGTGTGTGTGTGTGTGTGTGTGTGTGTGTGTGTGTGTGTGTGTGTGTGTGTGTGTGTGTGTGTGTGTAAAACACTCCAGCACATCTTCCAGCCAAATATGGCTCTCCTTCTATGCAGTCTGCTAAGCCCACCAAGCAGAACTTGACCTAACTGCCTCTGAGGCCCAGATGGACCTGATCTTTTCAGGGCCGCTGAGCTGAGACTGACCGCCTGCCTCAGTTAAGAGGTCACTTTAGGCCACTGATGAAAGAGGGAGGCCTCAGGGAACCTTAGCATACAGGGAGCAGAAAAACAGCCCGAAGCCAATCCTACATATACGTTTTGATTATGAATGCAAGGCAATAGTTGTCTGATGAAGTGGGAGATGTTGACACTGTAAGTCAAGGGGGTCATCAAATAAATCAACGGATGTGCAAATGAACACTGGCATTCATTTCATTTGCCGTCTTGCAATTGTGCGTATTTAGCTCTGCAAGACTGCTTCAGCTTCATAGGAATTCAGCATAAAAAAAAAACACCATGAAAAACATATATAAGCAATCATGTAATAAAACTATGCAGAGTGTGAATCTTACTGAGTTATGCTTTTTCAGATACTCAGCAGCATTCTCCTCGGCGTTGCCTCCGATCTCTCCAATCAGAATGATGCCTTCTGTCTTTGGGTCGTTCAAGAACACCTCCAGGCAATCAATGAAGTTAGTGCCATTGAAAGGGTCACCTCCGATTCCTGAGAAGAAAGTGTTGACAAGTTTCGAGAGCGGACAAGGAAGCTTTTGCTTACATAGTGATTCCTTATACCATTTCCTTGTGTAATTCATAAACACAAAAGGCCACGCCAGCCTGACTTCAAAAACACGCTTCCTTACCAATACAGAGAGACTGTCCCAGGCCAACTTGTGTGGTCTGGTGCACAGCTTCGTATGTGAGGGTGCCAGACCTGGAAACAATGCCTGCAGAGGACAGACCAAAGGATGAATACATTCAAATCATAAACAGAAATATACATACTAGCACTGAAGATACATTAGACAGCAACATTTCCCCCCCCAAGACAATAATAATGGCTTTGTTTGGGTAATACTGCTCTAAATCTTGTGATTCTGCAAAGACATCAAAGCATTGCTTTTTGCACAGTTCCCGCCTCTCCACAGGGAAATATCAACAAAAAGGCAGCAGACAAAATAAAACAATTATCCTGAACCTGGTTGCCTATTCATTCAAACCAGCTTTTTAAATGGAGAATTATGGTCATTTTGACTCCTGAAAGATAGAGGGGGCAGCAACAGTTTGCACAAGCAAATGATTACCGTGCAGATTCTTGGACAATTTGGCACAGATAAAACCACATGATTCTGGCATAATCCTATTACCTTAAATATTTGTGCATTCTAGTACAATTAAACCTGTCAGTACCATTTCCTCTTATGCATCCAACTGCTGCCTTCATCCAGAGACTCACCAAACATAGATAACAGCATTCAGGCTACACTGAACCAAACCCTTTAAGAATATCAAGATAAACACGAGAGCTCCTTGCAAAAGCCGACCAAATATTTAGCGCTGCTTACCAATCCTGCCTTTCTTGTGAATGTGGCCTGGCATGATTCCAATCTTGCATTCTCCAGGCTGTCAAGGAATGGGGGCAGAAAGAGAAAGGACTTGTGAAGACAACAACATTGGAATTATTTCTGAGGAAACCACAGAAGGTCTCTCAGTATGTAGTTAAAAGATTGTGCATTTAGGGGCTCTGCAACCTACACACAAAGAGAGACCTTCTTCTAACCTTTAAATGAATGATAAATGATAAATAAATTAATGAACTTGTAGGAGAGAGTAAAGACCCTCCCCATTTCATTTCACTGCATGTAAAATGTATGTGAAATACACCACTAGAACATGAACACAAGGACATTTAACTGTGAGATTTTGCAGTGCACTAAAATCTCCACCTACTGTACACTGGCACACTAACACACAATAAACAATTACATGCAAACGGCGCACAAAACCCCGTTATGGAGTTGGAATTTCATTCTTACAACTTGTATAGTGTGTACAAAATGGGGAGATTGTCACAAGCACATTCCCCTGTACACTGCCTCTGGTAAGAAAAGGTATCTGTGGCAATGTGAGGCTGTTAAGAAAGATCTCAACTTTAAGCATCTTGTTTGCTAATCTGACATTCTGACTGACTTACCCCCCCTTTTAGAGACCCCTACTTGATGGCAAGCCAAACTCCTAAAGGTTACTCCCTACAGCTGGCTCCACCACATCTTACATTTTTGGCTGTATACCATGACTATAGACAACAAAATATGCCTTGACTACCATGTAACTTTGACAGACGCTACTATGGTGCTGTCTTTATAAGTTAAAACCATGGACAATTTGTGATCTATTACTAAACTATTGACTGTACTTGTACTTGTATGAGTTGTGGATCTGCCCAAGGTTTCGTCCTAAAAAGAAGGAGTTTTTCCTTCCCCGTCACTCATGTGTGCTCCTTGCACAGTCTGTAAAGCGTCACGAGGCAACAGTATTGTATTTGGCACGCTACAAATAAAACGGAATTGAATTGAATCTAGATTAGAGGCCTAGGTGGAGTGGGATAAGGGAACTTACATTGATGACCCCTGGGCAGTTGGGGCCGATGAGTCGGGTGGTGGTCTGGCGTAGCAGCCTGTGTTTCACCTTGACCATGTCCTGCTGTGGGATGCCCTCTGTGATGCACACAACCAGGGGCACATGGGCATCAATCGCTTCAATGATGGCTGCCGCTGCAAATGGCGGAGGGACATAGATGACTGTGGCATCAGCTCCAGTGGCATCCTTAGCCTGACAGACATAACAAAGGAGATAATGGAAACATAGGTTGGATCAAGTATGAAAACACTGTAAGTATTTTTAAAATGTTGTATGACAATGACAATGAGTCAGTGATAATGTAGCCTTGTCATTTGGTTCCATGATTATGTGGGATGTGTTTTTCCAGTTCCAGTCTACAAGCTACATTATCTTGACTTTACTTAAAGACTACAATTAGCAACAAGCATCAGCAGGCAAACTCCTGCCTATTTAGAGAAGGGATGACCTCTGGAACTTGCCAAATCAGACAACAAAAAAATCCTCTTCCTCCCTATATATAAAACAAGTCCCTTCTAAAAAGTAAACATCTTCATATATTACAGATGCTTCCAAACCACAATCCATGTAAATATGTAGATGTTTGTGTAATACAACCAAAAACTACAAAACACTCGTCTATTTAGAGAAGCCATCTCAACTGGACTTAACATCATAAAAAACCTTGGGCTCAGCTGTCTAGCCAACCCCTTGACCTGAATAGCTGCCTTTGAGAGACTTTCCTTATGTGACCTTTAACGTGAGACAGGCAGGACAGCTGCCTCATGGTACACTCTCAGTGTTAGCCCACATGGAATGATGGCAGCAAGATGCAAGAACGAGCTCTTACCTCCTTCACAGAATTGAAGACAGGCCGTCCCAGGTGAGTTTTGCCCCCTTTGCCGGGTGAGACTCCTCCCACTAACTGCGAGCCATAGTCCAGGGCCTGCTGGCTGTGGAAGGTCCCCTAGACAAACAGAGGAGCAAAGCATGAAGGAGAAGAGCAGAGCCAATGAAAAAAAGTGTCAGGATAAAGAAGTAAAATGAGGAACAGCAAGAGAAAATAAAAAAGGCCATAATTTTGAAATAACTAACAAAACAGACACACACACACACACACACACACACACACACACACACACACACACACACACACACACACACACACACACTACTAGTTGACAGTAAACTGAAGATAAAGACATTAACCCCTAGATCACTAAAATTAAGAAGTGAATCTGCAATCTTCAGGGACAAATAAATTACAAGAAGAGATGCAGTAAGCATTACTATTGTCTGTAACAACAAAGTTCTAGGCCAAGTCTAAACAAGAAACAATGAAGACTGATAAGAATCAGTTAGGACATGACATTGTGTAACATAGACTATCTGCAAATTATTAGGGGGTAAATCTCTTCAGTTAGCAGAATGCTGCTGTTGATCATGAATAACTCTAGGGCTGTGCATGTTTACTAAAAAGTAACTACTTTCTTCCAACACATGGCTTTACGAATTCACGAAACATCCCAATATCTCAACGTAAACAATGCCTTCATGCTGAGGGCAGATTCTACTCAATCAGGTCTGATAAGCCTAGTTAATGTATTACCCATAGCAGTAAGGCCAATTTTTAAAGACAACAGCAGGATTCAAAAAAACGCTGATAGCTAGACGGGGGTCAATAGTTAAGTGCTGTGATCAATGTACACCATGTTATAACATCAACCTGAAGGCAGCCAGTAAGGAAAATGTTATGGAGATATCCGATACTTGAGTTTCCAACACTATTCACCTGGAGGACTCTGTAGCCTAACTATGCTATTTGGGCTTACAGAGGCTTAAAACTCAAACTTTGCAATAGCCAAGTCTGAGTCAGGACTTACCTGCTTCCCAGTGAAGCCTTGGCAAATGACCTTGGTGTCTTTGTCAATGTAAAGATGCTTCCTGGAAGCTGAATAACAATGCCTGACTCCTGCCTGTTGCACTGTTAACAGAAGCAGGATAAATGTTAGGCTAGACCTGGAGACTGTGCGACAACTGCTACTAAGAACAACCACCACTTTGCATGAAAAGTGAAAATAGGATAATTTCAGGGTCATAAGACATGTTTCTGGCTATACCTATCAATATACTAGAATAGATTACTTTTTGGCTCTTGGGATGAATATCCACCTCTATATTATTATTAAATTGCTTTGTGCTAAAGACTTTTTTTTCCACTGAAGATAGGCTCCTACAGAGGCTTACCAAACAACAAAGCCTGTTAAACATTACATATAAGGCATTTGGAAAGGCGATTCAACAGCATGCCAACAACATATGGGCCTGCATTGTCAGTCCCCAGTGGTAGGCCCCTTCAGGCCAATGCTTGCTATTCACAAATTATGGCTGAAGACAAGATTTTCGCAGATAAAAACATCACTGAAAATGTCTTTTAAGTTGCCTCTTTCCTCTTTCATTTCTAATGCATTGTTCTAGTTCTCGAATGAAGATCATTTGCTTCTGTCAGTCAGTTCAGTAAAGGTTCAAAATACAGGTCAATGTTGCATGTCTACGGACTCTGACCACAGAAAGAGATTCCTCATCTTGTAGGGCTTACTTTCTCCTTTCACACTAGAGAATGAATCTCCTTAAATCATTTAATGTAAGACCATGTCAGTCTGAGGTTCTGGGGCTGGAAAATTAAAGTGCCTACATCTTACTGCTTTCAGATCTTAACTTTTTGCACATTCACAGCTTTACAAAATTGTTAACATTACGTGTGTTTGCTCTGCATGTAAAGTTCACAACATATCCACCCAAATCATGCTGGAATGTCAATTCAGTTCACATTTGACAATTAACAGCAGAAGCATAATAATCTTTGAGTGAGTGAAAGGTATCCTGAGTGTAAAAATGTAACGTTAACGTTAATGGAATTCTTGTCATAGCCTGAACTTTAACACTGCATTCAGTTTACTAAATTCTACTTAACTTAGATATATTTAGTCTTATATCGACACTGTAACATTATCAATATGTTTAACCTAAACTTGTAAGCTACATGAGTAAATACATAGTAGCATCGAGATAGAATATCAATGATAAACGCAATGCTTACGTTATTTATCTCACGTAATTTTAGACTGTATGTAAACGTTAGCTACGCCTACATGTTACATTTCTAAAAATATTCGTTAAGTTAGCAAAGCAAGTGTTTCTGATAGGACTAGTAAACGTTAGCTAACGTTAAGCAATACCAGAATTCACCATGAGAAGTAGCTACGGGAAATAAACATTTCCACACACATCGCAAGACATCACAGTAAAGTGAGTATGTTAACGATTAAGTTCAATTATTTTTGTGACATCGATATAAAAATGACAGGTTTGAAGTAGCTTGCCATTGGTGTAGCTTGCTACCTAGCTGGTCACATCAGGTAAAAGTGATGCAGTTTGACTGCTGGCGAGCATGTTAGCAACCGTTAGCTAGTTAGAGCAGTATTGAAGAAACTAGGTCATAGAAAACCAACTGACGGGTTTTAACACAAAATAGCTGGTCCAAGCAATACAACTTCAATAAAACATTTCATAACCTTTGTCAACTTACAGAGCAACCGAGAAAACAACCTGCAGTGAGACATCTTCGGTCATTCACCAATGACACTGGACAGAGATGGGCCTAAACGTCAAGAGGGATAGTTGTCTACACATATGCCTGCAGTATTTAAGACGTGTCAGGGATTTTTTTTAAATGTGATGCAACTTGTATATTACAAATATATTATATTGAATATTTCTAAAATAAATGGTATTTTAACTTACAAGTGACGAGTACGATTTTACCATGAAATACTAAAACTAGACTCAGACCTTGTTTAAGCACTGGCCAACGAAGACTGCCTACTTAAAGAATGCTGGTACATGTAGTCTTACCAGAGAGATTTATATAGCCTACTAATGGTGAATTCAGGCAAAAATAGATGGTGGGCTACATTTTATTTTTTGTTACACAAAGAAGTTCCAGTCACAGAAAAGCTTCATAGGTAGCAGTCCATCATGGCAAGCAATAAAACTGTCATAGCCCATCGCTTTGACAATTAGGCGTAGGCCTATATTGGATCTTGAATCTTCAAACTTTAACTCCTTGTCTCCAATATTTTACTGTAGGCCTATAGTAGGCTATAACTCATATACTGAGCAAGCATTTTGATAGTCCCTTGTAGGGAAGTCAGAGGTCACTGTGAAGCATTGCTAAGCAGTATGTCCTTGAAATAATGTGGTTACAGTGAGTTATATATAAATGAAAAGAAATACAATACTGAAATTTAACAAATTGTCAGTAGGCTACTCGAGGAATACAGATGCAAAAACAGTTAAAACAATAGGCTTCTTAAAAAAAATGTCCTTAGATCTGGACCTTTAGCAAGATGGATAGCTCCAAGCAGAAGGTGAACATTTTGTGGGAGCCGTCATTTTCAGGTGAGCATTTCCAGCATTACAAGAGCAACTACCATATTCTGATATTTATTCTGATTATTATTTTTGTATCATTAATGCCTTTTTCTGAATATAAACATTATGTAGCTATAGTCTAATAACTTGGTCATATGTCTGCTACGTAGTAGTAGCCTACTGGGGGTAGTAATATAACGGAAATGGTAGACTATAGTACAACAATATTGACACACACACAGACACATGCATGCACACATACACGCAGACATATACCAACCCCCACCTGCCATACCCCCAGACACTGGTGATAACCAGTGTTTTAAGATTCCTGAGCCGTGAGAATTTATCAGCCCAGACGGCAGGCTGAAAAATGCCCCCCCTCCCCTCCCCTACACACAAATTATAACAAAGTATACTTATTATATAATTTTCATTATAATATACCATTTTTCAAGCACAGTGCACAAGGTGCGTATTACTATAAAAATAACAAGAAACACACACACACACACACACACACACACACACACACACACACACACACACAGACACGAGCGAGGAAAGCAAAGCAAAAAAGACAAAACTGAAATATGAAAATAGCATGGAAATGAAAATATATGGTAGGTCTGATATACTGTACAAAATATAATAGAGGGGACCACTCTTTCATTAAGTAAGCCTATGAGTTATGGCTTAAAGTGAAATTTTGACACTTAAGCTGCTCTTTTTCTTCATGGTATACAAATCACTCTTTTGTCAAAATGAAAATTACATTGGTAGCTTTTTAAGATTTGGTACTGTTTCTGTTAACCCAAGGTGCCACGAGTTTCAATGGTCCAAGAGGAACTTGTCCCAAACATCTAAATCACTGTTTCAGCTTCAGCACCTGAGTTTCACTTTGAGGTTGCCATTAAATGACAACACTGGAGGGGTAGATTTTGTGACAGGAAGGCAAATCCAAAGTTTAGGTGCAAATAGTGACCGGCAAGTTCATAACAATGGTAGTTAAATTGATGATTCTGCGTCATTCAGTTTGCAGGCTTGTGCAAAGGTTATATGCTTGGAAGACTCTGAACCATCGCTTTAAGGCACAGATTGGTGGAACTGAGTCAGTCAGGGATAGAATCTTTGATAATGGTGCTAGTCTGAGTAGAGCCACATGTTCAAAAGCAGTAGTAGAAGTAGGAAGTTTTAGTAGTAGTAGTAGTAGTAGTAGTAGTAGTAGTCGTTGTAGTAGTAGTAGTAGTAGGATAGTAGTAGTAAAATTGTAGTACCAGTAGATGGTGTGATAATTACAGAATTGGACAACAATCCACATGATCAGTCTGAAGTAGGCCTAGTAGAATAGGAGTAAGGCCTAGCCTACAGTAGCCTAATAACCATTCCAGGCATCATTCATGGATGCATGAATTGGGTTGTGGATCTGAAGACTAGATACAAATCATTTGAATAGACAAGAGGTTACGTAATTTTATAAAGGGCAAAGGCGTGTTAGGCCTATAGGCAAAGTGAGTGCTCATAGCCAAGAAGATAAGTAACCTAGTCTAGTAGGCTACTTAATCAAGTTTAATAAAAACAATAAAGGTTTCTTTATAAGAATAAAGAGCTTATGTTGAATAATCTACTAAGGAAAAGACGGCCTTACTTTAACCTAAGGTAGCCCCATTGGCAAAGTGAAAAAGAGAGTCTGCTTTAGAGACAACCATAAAATAGGCTATTTTCCTTGTTAGTAGAAGCAAAGAGTTTGATTAAAGTCTTTGAGAATGTTTCTTTGCAGTGTATGAGACCTGGCTTCAGTAGAGCCTCGCCCCTTAGGGCAAATGCGGTGTTTTTAAGATCCAATAAACTTTTCCATATATACAATAGCCAATCATATTGCCCCAACTCTGTGTTCTCTTATTGGTCTAATTTACGTACGTTCTGGTACGTAAAACCTTGATATTCACAACAAGAACTACGTAGATCTTCACGTCCACCGAATGGATGTTGCTTTTAGGGTAGGTAGTATTCGTTGCCTGAAAAGGCGTAATGACGTTGTACCTCAGGAAATATCCAACTTCGTGTTACTTCAGCCTTTTCATTCAAGATGGTGTTAGAAACAATTTCTAGGATAATCAAAATCCAGCTTCCAGCCTACCTCAAAAACTGCCTCTGCCGGAGACAATAGGAGGCTTTGCAAGGTTAACAGGTAAGTTAACCAAATAGGCTAATGTTACTTTGCTAGATTCAGCTTGCCACTGTGGACAGAAATCCTAAGTAGCCCGTCGGCTTGTTTGCATCGAAACTTCCGACATAACGTTATACTTTGGAATTGTCTGTCTGTACAAGTAGGTCTACTATTGGAACATTCAACCGGAGGCATGTTGCACATGTGCTCGTTTGCCTCTGGTTTCCCTTTAATGTTATTGAATTGCGTGTAGCCTACCTGGCAGCAATTTAGTGAGCGTTTATTGGTTCAAAGGTAACGTTAAAGTTAAAGTTAAGGGAAGTAACGTTACAGTAACCCAGTGTAACGTTAACAGATTGTTGCCATTTCAATATTTCGAGATACCTTACCCGTCTCGAGGACAAGGTCGCCTATGGCACTTTCGGCAAGGTTATTTCACGCGTCTGATTGCATCCCAAACTTACTGTGTGTGAGCATATTTGGGAAGTGTAACGTTATGCATTATCCAATGCGGACTCAACAGTGCATACAAGTCAAAAGTGGGCTAACGTTACTTCATGTAAGATCATGACCAAATGCATTTTGGAGAGAGCCTTAACCTACTCAATGCCTATGTGTAAGGATTTCGATTATGTCAAAAGCACATCGAGATAGCCTATGGTCAACTAAGTGAAGTTATATTAGGCTACATTTGGAACTTGTAGGCCTATTTGCGAGGTGGATAAAGCAAATCACAAGTTGGCCTATAGTATACTTTGTGGATACATAAATTGTGTTTTGAAATCCACCACTAGGTTATCAAGAACAGGCAATAGGCTACTGGAACATCCACTTCTTCTAGGCATTATGCCTTGATTAGCTTTGGAAGTGTTTGTGTGGTGTCTTAATGGTCAGATACAGGTGAAAACATTACTTTATCCAACCATATAATCTTGCTATGCTATTAGGAAATTGACCTTCAGTCTTACACTCTAAATGCGCTTCCTTCAGTGGCAGCCTTATGTTTGATTGAATCCATATCAAAGCATTAGTGTGTAAGGTTCCAGGATTTCATCTGTGCCCATGTCTAACTCTTGTTTCTTCTTCCCTCCAGTTTCTGAGTGGTTGCGCTTGTTGCCACTTTTGGGCATTCTGGCCCTTTTGGGCTACCTGACCATTCGCCCCTTCCTTCCCAAAAAGAAGAAGCAGAAAGACAGCATCATAAATTTAAAAATCCAAAAGGAGAACCCTCGAGTGGTCAATGAGATCGACATTGAGGACTTGAGGAGTACAAATGTTTGTTACTGCAGGTGTTGGCGGTCCAAGACTGTGAGTGACCTTTTTAACCTAACCTAACCTAGCCTAGTTCTCTGCTATTGGGGCATACAAATTAGTGTGACCCATGGCCTTGAGGGTTCATGGTAATGCTGCATATTTTCTGCATGAAAGCCTTATCAGCATTCAATAGCCTGTGTTTGTGGTTCCTGTTTCAGTTTCCTGTTTGTGACCGATCACACATAAAGCACAACGAGTTGACTGGTGACAACGTTGGACCGTTGGTACTGAAGAAAAAGATTCTATAATCCCTGGCTTTACTGCAATAGAAGGATGGGCTCATCTCTCTCTTGCAGACTCTAGGTCTTTTTCAAGGTTTATTCAGTTATTTAGTAAAATATGTAATTTTTAATACAGTGCCAATATTGTTTGGTTTTAAATGTTAAAAGACATTTGTTATTCTTAAACCAGTTTTACTAGATATCTGGGCCAAATACTGTAGATCTGTCTTCGATGTTTGATCTTATGTGCCTTTCAACTTTTCTACGCATTTCTGTGAAAGTATGACAGTCTGTTAATGCCTTAGTTACAGTTTAATGTGCAATATTACTTGATGGGAGGGAAGGGAGGGAGGGAGGGGGTGGGGGGTTGAAGATGGTGAATGTACAGTCAGTGAATTTATCAAATGATTCAGACAGGACATATGTATGTATGACGGTTAAAGGAGCTGCTACTGAATACTCCAGTTCAGGCTTTGGTGCTGAGATACTGTAACAGTCAGTTGTACTTGAAAATTCTTAAATGACTGTGTGGTGACTTCAGTTCCTGGTTTGCTAGGTTCCATCATGATTGCACCAGTCAGTAGTTGTCGCTTTTTTTCCTCCCTTTCCTCTTTTTTGATAACAGGGGGTTGTATAATGATGCAGGGAATGGAGACCCGTTTCCTCCTGCATATTAGGGAACACACAATTTTCAACCCAAGTTTTTGTGAGCTGTACATCTTTTGTCTGAGTTCAAATAATTTTACATCTGATGCCTTAATATAATAATTATTGTTTGAAAGCAATTTGTCAATCTTGTGCATTTTCAAGTATTAACTACAACCAAGATACATGTAAGTACCATTGATATGCATCGTTTCACAATCTGTACCATCTTTTATTCCATTGTCGGTTGTCAGTAGGGTGTGAGGATTTAATACCTATTGCAAGCACCTCTCTCTCATGCAACAACTGTAAGATTGCAATTTAAATATTTTTAGTCTCCAGAATCCAGTTAGGTGAAGACATTTCTTGTGGTAATAATACTATAGATCAGATATGCTGAAATACTTTTGTACAAAAAAGGACTATAAATATTTGCTTTTTTACTTAAGTTTTGGACAATGGTTCATTTCTTGAACAGGTACTAACCACCACACACAAATACAAATGTGCCCAAGCTCTGAGAGGCACAGGCAAATATGTTCATCTAATGACAGTGCGAACTATAATGTCATCAAAACAAGATTATCTTGTTTACTTATATTTGCATTTCCCAAATATCTCACCTTGCAAATGTGCTTTCGAATGAGGAAGGAGGGGAATTACCTTCATCTTTTTTTTTTTTTTTTTTTTTTTGCCTGAGAGCATGCAAATTAATATCCTGCCAACATACAAAGTACAATGTGTACATGTACACCATTTACCAATATTCCCAAAACACTGCAAGAGTGGAAAAGGTAACGTCTTCATTATCTTTTTAATATCAATCTGCTTGGAGGAGTTTATGTTCTATAAATGCTTTATCTACAGAGGTAAATGGCATAAAATAGACTGGGATAATTCTATGCAACTTGGAAAGACCACTTGCCTATCACTGCCATTCCTCTACAACACCCCTTGCCTCACAAAAAAAAATATTCAAAACAACTAAATTTGCATATACCTTTATTCTATACTTTACTGTTGCACCCATTAACACCAACGAATAGTGTTCATATAAAGAAAAGCTCTATGACACAATACAAAATATATGATCTATCAACACAGCAGTGAAACAAAACCATAAACATTTAAATGCCAAGACAATAAAAGAGCACACATATCTTAAAAAAATCTCAATGGACAAATAAAATACACATTTTAAACAAAAGGAGGATTACCTGAACCACAACAACAACAACACATAAAGGCCGCAATTAATCATTATTATAACCAAGCTCTGCTTTATATCCCACATGTTGCAAAGCATAACTGGACAAATGGCTTTTGATTGTAATGTTTTTTAAGTCTTTATATAGTCATGTTTAAAATGTACTGTGTCCTCTATTCACTTCAACAAACACTTCAAATAATTCATATAATTGTCTAACTTCAATAGAAGTCAACACTAATTCAATGCTAAAATCTTTCAAAAAAAATGATTAAATAAATAAAGCTTTTGGTTTGAAGTACCAAGCCCACACCACTTGAGTTGGCTACTCACTTGCTTTTTAACATTTAAAGCAATATTGACAGACTATTAATGTTAACAGGCTATTGATTTGGTCTTTTTTTTTACTGGCCAGGTGAAATGATTGGGGATTTATGGGATGATGGACAGTGTGTAAGCCCTTTATGAAAGGTGTAATCTGGAATTTGCAGGACTATAAATACCCGCATGATTCAGCTGGTCCAGCCACATGTCAGCAAAAGCCCCATTCAAAATAGGTGGGAACTTGCTGGCCAAGACGTGCACTTCCTTCCTCCTCTTGTATTATAGGTCACCTCTTCCAATACCAAAACACCTCCCCTTCCCCGGCTGTCCACTGGCAGTGAAGAGTACATCAGATGGCGCTTTCATAGGTGACTGGGGTGTCTGTTGATTGTCTACCCCCCAGACCTGAAGCACAAAACAGACCAGACAAAACACCAAGACTGCAAAATATGTATGTGATTGTGTGCCTTTTCATGTCAGCACAATCAATTTTATGGTAAAAGTACTGTATATGCTAGGCTAAATCTGTGGCATTCAGCAGTTTAAACTATTGTGAAATTACACTTCTTTGATTATATTCTTCTAAAAAACTACGAAAGTATAGAACCTAGCTACTGTATGCAGATGCACATTATACAGTAAACATCATTCATAGTGTCATACAGGGACTAGAACCAAAGCGACAAAAGCTTAATTTCATGTAATATGTTCACATTTTAAGTGAGAATGTAATGCATGGCAAGAGGGTTAAAACAAGAAAGAAAAATGAAATGAAGATGTGTAAAACCCTAAGTGAGCTCCACTCATAGAGATGGACGGGAGTAGGAGAGTTTACCCCAAGCTGAGGGGTTCTTGGGCTTCTGTAGGAGGTATGGTCCAGACAGGCCAATCAAAATGGCTCCAATGGGCGCTGTGATGAGGATTGAGAGCACCGCCACTGTCAGCACATTCATCCCGTACTCCTCCAGCACTTGATCATCCTTTTTGCGAGCCATGTCAAGAGCCGTGGACCCAATAGCTGCCTGTAGACACATTAGCACACCAAGTGTTTATAACATTGAAGAAACATGCATATCCGTTCTGAAAGAAGTTAACCAGTTGCTCAGTTGGGGTACTATTTTCGAGTGAAAGAGGATCTTCAAGGCTGCTTACTGTTGTTATAGTTATCATTCTAAAGAGCATCGATATGGAACAGTGGTGAAACTTTTTTTTTTTTTTTACCAGATAAACGTCAGAGGTGTCCAGTTATAAAGAATTAACGGCCACCCTCTCAGCCAATCAAAAAACAG
Source organism: Sardinella longiceps (assembly GCA_027497455.2). NCBI lineage: Eukaryota > Metazoa > Chordata > Actinopteri > Clupeiformes > Clupeidae > Sardinella > Sardinella longiceps. The sequence continues at coordinate 659,832 of JAODXP020000004.1, forward strand.
TCAATCAGGTGATAAATCAACTTATGACATGTCATAGTTGTGGTAAGAGATGATGGCATCTGTCTTATACTTAGCCTAACTGAAAAGTAAGCTGGGTTGAGTTTCCCAATAACAACAATGGCAACAACTTTGTTCTTCAGAACATTCTTAACCTTTTTATGTGTTGCACAAACATGATTGTAGCCTGAACATGTCTTCACTGCTCAGAGACATTCTTAAGGAGAGCTGTCCACATCAATGGCGCCAGAAAATAATTTAATTTGGTGAAATGCAATGGGGGAATTTGATCAGTTTGATCATGCCAACTGCAGAATCAGATACAAACATAAAATTTGAATCATGCCACAATTGATTATTAGACTACTACACTTTACAATGTTCAAGTAGGTTCATGTATTGCAATGCTGGGATCTTTATGTGGACAAAGGAGCAGTAGCAGGTAGCCAGAAGGTTTCATGCCAATTCATTCATAAATTAAACTCAGAACAAAAGTAGGGACACCATTAACAACATAACACATCTTCAACTAACTAAACTCTACACACTTGGATCACGCAGCACGTTTCACTCGCAGCTAACTCTTCTAGTTCTTGACAAAACTTTATGATATTTACAGTCAAATTACTATTAATAACTGACCTAACTAATCCTCACACCATTACTGCATGAACACTCAACCAAAAAGGTAGACAAATTCTATATGTGACGAAAGGAATAGAGAGAGACACAGATACATGTGCACGGACACACGTATGCGTCAGGCAACACATGGACACTCAAGAACAGTCCAAGAGGAGACTCTACACTACGCTATTTAAATTTAGACTGCTAAAATCACCTAGTGTAATGCCCACTTATTACCATTGAGTATTTAGGCTTACTTCAATGAGGAAGAAATAGCCTATCAAGATAAGTCTAATATTACAGTGCAGGTTGCATTGGGATACTCGTGTCTGTAAACCTTATGAAAAACTTGTATTTTTTTTATTGTATTATTACTATAATAATAATAATAATAATAATAATAATAAGAAGAAGAAGAATAGACAGCAATTAACAGATGCAGAACTGGAACACAGGCTACATTTCATACATATTGATGTATTTTATGGCTAAGCCGTGTAGCCCGAAGATTCTCTGCATATATAGAGCGTTAACTAGTCCAACTGCACCCTCGAAAAATCAGTCATAAGACCATAAGTCCTCATGGCTCGTGGCTAGTCGTAATGGCTGTGCAAAACCCACTTGCTACCACCAGGGTATGTCTAGATTTGCAGACTAGTTATGAACTACTTGGGCTTACAGTGTTTTTTTGGAAATGCTGATTTGGCTACTTAATACAGTATATAACAACTAATCTGATGTACCTGTACTGTGGCTTTGGGCATCCAGGCAAGGGCAATAAATATCTTCTCTTTGAAAGTGAAGCCAGCACACATCACCATGACAAACGTGAAGAGAACACGAACAGTCAGTGCAATAAGAAGAGCAGCAATACCTAAACCTGTGGAGGGCAGGACGGAGAGAGACAGACACAGACAAGAAAGACACAAAGGAAAAATGCAAACAAAAAGAGGATGATGAGTACTGTGTGTTTGGGGGTGGGGGGCACTTCTCTAACAGTCTTTAGTAGTTTGCATGGCCACAATTTTGAGCCACACAATGGACAGAGGTTCCGGTGCTTACCCACAGTGTGGCCGTCTAGATCGGCGAAGGTGATCTCTGTACCTATGAGACCAAAGAGCAGAGGCTGGAAAATTTCCCAAGCGGTCCCCACTATCTCCTCAACAGGTTCCTGGAAAGAGAGATGCGCTATGTGAGAATTAACCAGGAAGGATTAAGGGACTTTTCTGTGCCCCCTCACTAGCAGACATATTTTTGAGCAGTTCACTCTTCAGTGGGCTGAGAGGATTTCAGCTGGCCCTGACCATCTGTTGCACTGCTGCTGCTTATGCAAGGTTATACAAAGAGGTCCTGCTATTAACATTGACTTATACCTTTGACTGCCAAAATGATGAATAGGAAACTGGACAATGATAAGCAAGCACTAAGATAACTAGAGGAGCTTTGAGTTTGGAACTATTTGAGAGATGACTACAAAAGTGGCTAAGTTGAGTTTGAGGAACTAAGACGGAGAGAGAGAGAGAGAGAGAGAGAGAGAGAGAGAGAGAGAGAGAGAATATATGTCAACGCACTGTGAAATTTTGAAAAATTGTGTGAAATTTCAAGGCGTCTTCACTTGTGCTCATTATCTTGTAATGTCTGTTACATGTAGCCATTCCCCTCATCTAACATAATTTTCTCCTATGGCAGACTAAATAAAGTAAGCTTGACCTTGGATTCTACTAACATGTGGAACAGCAAAAGAAGAGCAAGGACTCAGCTGATTGATACTGAAATAATAGGAGAGAACTACAATGTCTGCATCACACTGAGTGGATCTACAGTATTAATAATTTCAAGGCAACACTTCAATTGACAGCTAGGAACATAATACACTCATAGTAGCGGTCATGAATTGCTCACAACTGACCAATAAGGGTTTTTTGGGGTTTTTTTTCGGGGCCGATGCAGATACCGATATGTGTGAGTCAGGGTCAGCCGATGGCCAATATCTGCAGCCAATATTTGGAGCTATTTCTAGAGCCGATAACTGGATGTTTGCATGCTACCGGTAATAATAGCTTAAAAGATAGCAAAGTTCTCAACCTAACAAAAATATAAAATTAACACTAATTAATTTCCATTATAGTTGCAATCATGTATCTAATCTCATCAGCATTCATGGGCAGGTGTCATAGGCTACTAGACCTGCTATCCTTAGCCTATGCATAAAATTTGCCCCTGCCCCTTTAAGACAAAAATTAATAATTAAATAAAGCAGTTACGTATCACTTGTAGCGAGAGCGGTAGAGAAAACATCTCGGTTGCAGTGACCAAGTAGCATTTATGTGCTAATCTAGCTCAGCATTACTATCTGTGATCATTAACAGCTGTGACATCTTAGATACAGTACATGCAATACAAAGGCTGATTCTAGCCTTTGCTTTATTATATTAGGTTACTCTCTGATCTGCTGCATTAGTGATCCATCTGATTTTGAAACAGTATTACCAAACAAACAAAACTACTCATTCATTTTCTGAGGCGTTTCACCAGGGACAGTATTCTCCAAATAGCATGGTAGCTTTTGAAGAAGACCAAGAAGCATTCTGTGCTAATCTAGCTCAGCATTACTATCTGTGATTATTATCATTAACAGCTGTGACATCTTAGCCTGACACGCCAGACTATATCATAAGAATGTGTGCAAATTAAAATTTGCTACCGCTAGGGGTACGTCTAGAGTTCTAGGCTAGTGACATCTTGCAATACATGCAATACAAAGGCTGGTTTAAAAATGCCAAATATCGGCCAGATATATCAGCCAGGTAGATATATCGGTCGTCCTAGAGCTACATAAGACATAACTCCACATTCAAATCCAACCTTTCATAAATGTGAAAGAAAGAATTGCTGATAACTTTGTGACCTGATCATGTAACGTCTAAATGTTTCATTTATCATTTTACTACATAAGTTAGTAAGCATTCATAATCACATCCAAGTTTAACATTGAGAAGTAAATTACATAAATATGACCTGGACCCCAGAACAGAAGACAGGGTTAAAGTTGATCATTACCTGATAAGTAATTATGTCTTATGTTTTATGCAACATTTAAATTATATGCTTGATGGATCTGGACTTGCCCATTGACTCTGATGTGACATAACAGGTTTAAACCAAAAACAGCAATGCTGCTTGGAAACCACTGGACTGGAGCAAGCTCGACTGAAATGTTTCTTTATAAAATAATAATAATATTAATAATGTAATCTTTACATGTAATTATAAAGTTTTGCTACCTTGGTAATTCTCAAATGTGACAGCATTATGAATGAATTGGTCAGATTCATACATTATACCTCACAACCTGTGTAGCACAGTGACATATAAAGTAGATTTTATAACATATACAGTAGATGTGACATGATCATCTAGCTAACAAACAAAAACAACAAAAAATGCTGCTTGGCGACTGTTGGACATTTATGAAAGATTGGATATGAATGTTGAGTGATGCCTTATGGCAAGGTCATGAATGCTTTGTGGGCAGCTGCTATGAATGTGTTGAATGAATGCCCTCCCTCTTTAAGTCTTACCGTAATGTTGATGGGCACTCAATCATTTTATGGCTATTTTTATTAGGGGAGGTGTATTATTGGGGATATACTGTAACTAACAGCAGCAGATGAGCAACTGAGTCCTAACTTTTCACAGATGTGACAACAGTGACCCTTGGTGGCTGGCAGATTACATTTCGGAAAGAAAGGCTGAGACACTTCCACAAGTTAGTGTGGAATGTGGGAAAGACCAGAGAGTTGATTGAAATAATTAAATCACCCACCAACAGAGAGAGAGAGAGAGAGAGAGAGAGAGAGAGAGAGAGAGAGAGAGAAAGAAAGAAAGAAAGAAAGAAAGAAAGAAAGAAAGAAAGAAAGAAAGAAAGAAAGAGAGAGAGAGAGAGAGAGAGAGAGAGAGAGAGAGAGAGAGAGAGAGAGAGAGAGAGAGAGAGAGAGAGAGAGAGGCTCAGTGGCCAATGTTATTTCTCCCAGTTGGATGCTGTCAGTAAGGTTCATACACACACATAAACACACAGTAGGGGAGGAGAGAGAAGGAAACCTGACCTTATTCTCCCAGCCCACTCCTGCTACGAAGGCCAAGACCAGAGTGCAGAGGCCTCCAGAGCCTGGGAAGCCAGCCACGTTACTGCCAAACACAGCAAACACAGACAGGCCCAGCACAAAGAAGGAGCGCTTCATCACCACATGTTTCTATAGCAGACAAAACAAGGAGAGAGGGTCAAAATGATACTTATGACTGCATATTACCCTGTGATGTATATGGTGCTACACACAATCAATAACAAACAGCAAGGGTATCAGACTTTTTTCCCTATGTCCAGATCCTTGTATCCAAAAATTGTATTTTAGTTAAGTCATACTTTACTTGATGCGATATAGGGTTCGTCATGAACATTACAATTTCATTAATGTTTATGACTTTTGTCAACTGGTTTTTGTAATGTCTGCACCCCAACCAGTGTCAACATTATATTAGAAAAACAGGTAACACTTTATTTGAAGGTACTGTCACAAGACTGACATTACACTGTTATTAACTATGACGTGATACTGTCATGAATCTGTCATAAACTTTATTCGCCCATACCCTAACCCTAACCATGACGCAAGGTGCATTTCATTATGGATTACATAAAATCTTTCCCAATTAACTTGTCAAGATAAAACCTTCCTCTTATAACTATTACAAATTATTACTTGTTACTGCTGAAATCTGTTTGCCCGACAAAGACTTTCTGCTGAGTCAGAGATAAGATTCAATTACCCAACTCGGTCAAGGCCATGACCTATGCTTGCCCATTTTAATGTGTTCCACTAGACACTGCAGAAACAAATATCCATTGGGGCACACAGGACAGTCACACAAGACAAGTCAGATGACTGAAATACAACCGGAATATTATACAGCTCACTCCATCCACTTCAGGCATCTTACATTTACATTGCATCTAGCAGACGCTTTTATCCAAAGCGACTTACAAAACAGGATTAACATTTAAGCTACAACACAACTAAGTTTAATTAAATACCTTAATAGGAGTGCTATTTGTTAATAAGAAAGTGACAGGAGTTGAAGGTGTGAGGGTGTGATTTCTTAAGTGCCTAGTCAGTGCTTTCCAAGTAGCTGAAGGTGACTGTCTGGGACAGAGGGTATTCTTGGAATAGCTAGGACTTCTAGGACTTCTCGAAAGGTGAAGATAGCCTCAGTCCCTCTAGTAGTGGTATTTGTGAGATGGTTCCATCTTACTGGGGACCCCTAAATGGCTCTAGGGTCATTGTTTGCTCTACTGCATTCCTTACCTGGTCTTTGCTGGGGAAGTACTGCAGGAAGAAGCCCAGGAGAATTCCGGCAACCATGCCACCCAACACCTCCAGCACACCGCGTAGTATGTTAAACCAGGTAGCGCCTTGAACAACACACACCAGATTACATTTACTATGATGTCAAATAACTATTAAATCAAACCTCCTACACATGATCTATAGTTATAAATCCTCTGCTATGATCAGACTTTGATTCAGATTAATTTTGATCTCACGGTACTCCTTCACCCTAAAACAACACTGTAAAAACTTACTTTGTTGACCTTTCTATTCTATCAATGTCAATTTATGGACATACAGTATACTGGCATCTGAAAAACTGTTAGCCAGTTCAATACCACTTCTATTTTAAGCCTTACAGAGGGCTTTTCTCTAGTGGTTGCAAGCCTTGTACCTGAGGAAAACGCCACGCCCATACAGGTGGTGAAACCAGTGATGGCTAAGATGTCGTCAAAGCTGCCCGCTGCCATGAGGAGGGTGGGCACCCCCTGCTCTACCCCATAGCCATCCTTCTGCAAGAGGAGCATGGAGGGTACCACCACCGCTGGGGAAACTGCTCCCAACACAAATCTGCCACAGAACGACGTAAACAGCCTCCGCATGAAACAAACTTAACGTAACCAAATGCTCCAAATAGTGTGATATATATCTATTTTAAGTTTTAATGCACTTTTGTTTGCACTCCTATAGAGTGGTATAGCAAAACAGCATTTAGCCTAGATCACTTAGAACCCATCTCTGCTTATACATACTCCAGCAATATTTTATGGTTAATTAGTTTAGATAAAAATAATAAACATGTATTGTTGTTTACTGTACCCCAGTATGAAGCCCCAGACCCAGGGCAGGCCCATGATGAAGTGGGCGGCCACCGCTATGGTGCTGGCTTCGATCAGGCATGGCCCACACGCCACTCGCACACAAACACCCTTCAGCTTCTTCAAGGCCTAAGGACATCAGACCAGAACAGGTTTACACTTCAACTAAATCCAGGCATGGCTTCAAAGTCATTCTGCTAACTACACTGAATGTGGAGAGTAAAGTGTCTGATGTTGTCTGAAACGACTGATGTTGCACTATTAAGTAAAGCTGACTAATACTAAGCAGACGCCTTTATCCACAATGACATGGACTCATAATACTGTAGGTCACCCGACTGTCAGTCCAGCGTCTAGCCTCTGATCTTATGTATTTGTGGAGTGAAATAAAGATTACATTTAATACGAGAGAAGTAGTGGTTTGTAAAGGAGAGGTATAAGAGTCGAGAATGGAAAAGGACATACTGATGCATCCAGACCCAACCCAGCTCTAGCCAGAATGACAGCAAGGGCAATGGTCCTCAGAGCAGCTGACCAATCTTTGTCGATATAGACAGCATCTTTGATCTTTGGGATGTTCCTGAGAAGGATACCCGCTAGCAGCATACCTAGAGAGAGAGAGAGAGAGAGAGAGAGAGAGAGAGAGAGAGAGAGAGAGAGAGAGAGAGAGAGAGAATGAGGGTGAGACGGCAGGGTAACCAGCAGGATAAACTGTCTAGAGTTTGGGAACATTCCCATGACATTGAGAAGCTGTGCTCATGTATCTCCCCACACAGCCAAAAAAAGCATACCAAAACTGAGAGGGGTGTTTGTGGTGAGAGCACTGTGATATTTTTGTTTTAATGGAGATATTTAACACAATTAACACAATCTGTACAGAGACACATCAGACGTCCTAGAGAGAACAGGTATTACTTAACCATGGAGATTGTCTGTCGGAATTAAGAATGTTGTATAAAAACACTATTAGTAATAAATAACTAAAATCACTTAATGAACTTCTGGCAGCTTTGCCTTCCTTTCCGGATGTAACCCTTGGTAACAAAGCCGCAAAGCTGGTCCAACCAAGACTGGCCTTTGGAATGTTAAATGAGAATAAGAAGTCTTTGTAAATGTCAGCTCGGGACACATCAGACAGAGAATTACAAGAGCTCAAGAGATCTTGCTATCTGAAATCTTTTTTTTTTTTTTTTTAAATAAAGGCATGACCATCTTTTCCCTTTTCACTTATACACTGATGCTATAACACTGCTATAATACTGATGCAACAAATGGATTTAGAGTGACTAATACCCAATATCCTATCGACTTCAGCAAACAGGAGCACCCATTTGCTGCAAAACAAGGTTGTATGTCTAGATAAAGTGAATAATAACGATACTATAAAGTAAACAGACAAAAAGATAAGTCACACCCTCACACACATAAAGGCAAACACACACACATACACACTTGTGCAGTACATGCTGGTACAAACAGATACAGTGGAGTATACAGTAAACAAATCACCAGCACCAGGCACACATTGATGCAATGAACTGCAATCTGTGTACTATACAACATATGCCTCAGACTCCCCCGAAAAGATCCTTAGTTGGGTTTCCATAGAATTTATTAATGCGCAATTTACACATGGATACTTTCTGTTAGGTTGCTCTTACATACTATTCACTCAGTACTTTCCAGGTTATGATCTAAAAGGTTTACCAATGTCCTCACTTGGAAGCAACAAAACGCATCACTCCATTAATACAAAAGTACATTTTGATTTGCTATAGAGCGTGGACTGACTGTTGATGTGCATAATGTAATGAAAGTTGATGGCAACAGTTTTATTAACACATTTGCATTAAGCATGTTTCTAACTACAGCCATTCTGGCAACATTTGATTGACGTTTCAATCTCATAGCTGGTAAAAACACATACCCTGATTATCCCGCATCCATTTCTAATTTGCATAATGGACATACACACAGATATGCATATTTTTGTGTAGAATTTTCATTAATGTTTATACTGTAGGTTGAATGGATCACTGTTTAAATGCTTCATTTACTATGGGAAAGGAAATACTTCGAAACTTCTTGGTGATATTGAACCTACCCAATAGAGGTGGGAAGGGAGGTAGCTTCGGGAGGCGGATGAGCCCCATCATTCTGCCAGCAATGACAGCGCAGATGAACACCGTAACAATGCCAAACAGGTTGCCCCCAGGTTCGCATTCCTTCACCGTGATGGACCACACCACGCCAAAAAGAACAGCTGCCATAGTTACTGTGGACAGTGGAATGACTTAAAGCATGAGGTTGATTAAAAATGCAATGGCAGTCCTATAAATACTGAACAAAACAGAAGACTCAATTTAAAGCAAAAGTGAATAAATAAGTAAATAAAACGTAACACTGGCTGTGTGACCCCTCCCTACAGACCTTTGGTTATGAGGGCAGCGATGATACCCCTGGGTGGACATAGCATCTGCAGCCTTTCGCAGCATTTGTCCGGCGGGTCGGTGTTGGTGCACGCATCCACCGAGGACACAGATGGCGGGATAAAGACGGTCTCCTCAGTTACGCTGGGGCTCTCTGAGCGCTTTGGTACCACCTGCAGCATTTGGTCAACGTTGAGGTGTGGCTGCCCATGGGACACAATTATGCACAGGTTTAAGCTTACAAAATACCTCACAAAATACAAGAGAAGCATGCTTGTCATGTTTGTAATTGCAATGGACTGTATTGTTTCTTTCAGTCTTCAGTGAATGCACAGACCTGTTGCAACTAGTTGTGTTCCGTCATGCTTCAAACAATCCTATCATTGCCTAGGCTACAGCAAACACAGACTGTATCAATGAACTATGTACAGATTAGTCAAATAAAGAAACAGCCTTCAGCACATCTCTCTCTGTACACTCCTGGGTATAGTTTAAGAACATTTACTCCACTTGACAGTAGATAATGCAGCCTATTTCAATAAACAATTAATATCTTACCTCGGCATGGTTGCATGTGGGGCTAGCTCCCTCATCGGTCCCATGGGAAACTGATGACTGAGGTCTTGAATAGGCGCCTTCCATGGAATTGCAGGTTTTACTGTAACGTAACTCTCGATGTGACTGAACATCAGTACACTCCAATCGATGTTATAAGACGATCAGGCCAGCTTCCATCAAGGCGTCACCTGATTGAGGAAGAGTTTGTGAATTGTGACATTTGAACCAGAGGATAAAAGCGGTCAGTCCCACGATCTGTATTTGAACTGCTGCTTCAGCTATGGACGATTATAACACCTCAACAAGTCTCAATGTAATAACCAATTCTACACGATGACTGGTTGGTTGGAACATCAGATTAGATGGACAGCTCTAAAAAGAAAGTTAAGCGCAAAACGACAGCACTGAGTGGCAGGATCCTGTTCAGATGCAAGTTGGTCAATTTGACAGATGAAGTTAGCCTATTACGCCGTTGAATCCGTGGGTTGACATGTCACCTGTTTCTAATCAGCGACCTAACCAACTTTACTTACATAGAACCTATCACAAAAGAGAAGAGTTGTGTCGATTAGAATTCTAATCCAAGTCAAGTGACATTCCAACGCTGGCCATCTCTTCTGAGTCGGAGGGCATATAAACAAAAGGCAGCTAATTAAACTAGTTAAGCAGGCAGCCATTAGTTAATCCCATTTTGACGAGACCACACACTAATCGACGCTAGTCTTGATGCGAGCATATGGCCCATAAGCACCGTCAAGAGTGGCATATGGCGTTGGTAAGACTCTATAGCAGACGCAGCTACTAACGTTAGTTATCGTCACCATCGTCACCACCAGACCGTGCGCATATATTTGAAGGTGACGAGAGACCAAGTTACAATAAAACTCTTTCACAAATAATCATACGCTTACAAATCTCCAACGTTAGTTATCACTTGCAAATCATGACACTGCCTACTCCACAAAACGCTGCCAAGGCTGTGGATTTAATGTGCCACCTTGGCTAACGTTGCGCCCTGGCATTTGCCACCCTGGTTGCAAACGTTACCATGTTACCGACTTACTTGGAATTTGCTACAACCCTACACCACTAACTAGTTGGTGTTACTAACGTCTGAGATCATTAGTGATCTTATAACACAGTAATTTTATGGAATTTACTCACCTGACGCCACGATCGCGCTATCTTGCTCATGCACAGATGCAAAAAGGATTGTTCGAAATGACAGGGGAGATCCCACGCACAGACACACAGAAGAGGATTAGGCTGTCCGACTGATATTAACACGGAGTTTATAACCAGCCGCTTTACGCTCGTCCGTAAGTGCAATAATACAGTTAAACATTAATTTTTTTCGGCTCAAAGCCAACTTTATTTTCACATAGGCCTACATCACTTTTCTTCCTGAATGTCAATGGTTGATGACGGCGCCCTCCGTCGTAAAATTACAGTAAAGATATGACGGAGTGGTGACGAAGAGGCTACGGGGTGACTGGGGTGAATGTGAGAAAAAAAAATCCTCAAAGTCTCCACCCGCCATCAATAATCTGTTCCGTCCCAGTCACGTAGGCCGACTGTGAAATGAGAATGAATGGGCTACTATTAGTCATTAGTTCATGTAATGTTTCTACAACAAAATAGCAGACTGTTGGGAACTAAAAGCCTACCTCATCAGAAGCCAGGTACACACACAGATGGGCTACTTCTTCAGCAGTGCACATTCTACCAGTCTTTTGTCTGGCAAGGAAGTCCTTTAAGGCCTGTAGAGATACAGTAACTGGTATCTGATATTCAGCTACATTTATTGGATCCTTGGAGGCTTTATCATAACCATTCAAAACGGATAACCTATTGACAATAGGCCTATTGACAAAATATTTAACACCTAATGAGTAAAAGCAAAAAGAGCACATATACCAGAAAGCACAAATCATAGCAGTAGCTAGGCCTACCGTTAATAGGGATTCAATTACTTTTTGTGAAGGTTACTTTGGAGGTCTATTTTATATATTTACTTTATTGAATTCAAATTCACCCTTATTGCCTACTATGCAGTCACAAGGTTCATTACACAAATACCTGCTCGGGATCAGGTCTTGCTTGGATTCTGTCTCTCAGTGATGGGGTATCAACAGTTCCTATGGCCAAAGAATTAAAAAATGCCAAAAAATTATTAAAATGTCTATGGCCTCTTACTGACATTATTACTATGAAATAAAAAGACCCCAACAAAATACCTACCGGGGCAAACACAGTTACAGCGGATGCCTTTATCAATAAAGTCTGCTGCCACAGATTTGGTAAGTCCAATGACTGCTGCCTTAGAGGTGCTGTAGACACATCTATTCACCACACCTAAATTTTGGATTTTAGAGAATGAGAAAAACATTTCATGTTTCAAGATGGATATCGTATCAAAATCAAAGTGTAAATCAAAGTAGAATGAGGTTCTTTACTATAGTACAGCTTTTGTAAAATGGTACTAGTATCATATGTCAGAAATTAATACCTTTGATACTGGAGGCTACTGATGCCATATTAATAATATTTCCAGATTTCTGAGAAAGCATCTGAGTTGAAGTGGAAAAGAAGGATAAGGAAACACATTAACAAAAATGAAAACGTTGAGCATACACCCCTGAATTAAATTCTGAAATCCCATCAGTGGACACTTTGTTCATGTACAGTATCAATGACCTGTACTAATATTTATGAACATAATATTTATGAACTTACAGGAGGCATTTAAAAAAAAGTTTTAATTGGAAGGTAATTAGAACAACAACAGTCTTGAGGCAATTTAGTCATGTTCAGCTCTGAGGAGGGATTAGGTTTTAACCCCTACAGGTCAAGGGTCATCGCACCATTTAATCTGGAAGTCCGGATGGGGTTTAAATGGTCTGTTAATTAGCAGGTCACTACTCTTATTCATAACACTACTGAAGTTAGCACAGACAAACAGGGCAGCATGTGTTCTGTAATAATCCTCTACAGGAGGAGGATACTTGCAGGTCAAGGTCACCTTGGGCAGGAAGGCCTTAATCATCAGAAACATACTGCGGATGTTCACATTCATTGTAAAGTCCCAGTCTTTTTCCTCAGTCTCAAGAATGGAGCCATGGTGAACATAGCTGCACGGAGAGATGTGAGAGTGATTACTTCAAAACACTGTTGCCGTATGGCAGTGTTGTAACTTAGTCAAGTCACTAAATCAAGTGCAACCTCAGGACCAAGTCAAGTCTAGACTAAGTCGAGTACACAACATACATCAATCACACATAGCCTACACATTATATTTTTCTTTTCTTTTTTTTTAAAAAAAAATATGTGAAGATGTATACAACAAGAATACAAATCACATAATAAAAATCATTTTGGAAGGCTGTCAATTCATTTAATAGCTAAGTAAACATATACAATGAGTTGTGTAGCGAGTTTAGAGGGATGCCATAAGCAAATTGTGTTGAGAAAAACTGAGTCCTTCCTTCAGCCTGAACAAAGTAAACACACAAGTCCAAGTTCAAGTCAGAGCCATCATTAAAGGAAAGCACCGGAGTGAATTCAAGCATAGCTCTGTTGAAAGAGCTTGCTAAATGCACTAGTTAGCGATTGGAACAAAATAATTTGGTACAGCATAGACCGAACGTGAATGCAGAAGTGAACAGTCACTTTACACTGAATCAATGGGACCTGACTATTCAAAACCGAAAGTAAGATCTGAGGTTACATTGACTCAATGTAAAGTGTTTCGCATTCGCGTTAGGTCTATGCTGTTCAAAATTCTTTCATTTCAATTTCAATTCAGATATATTGCTGTTAGAAGGCTCGTGCAGCAGGGCTATGCTTAAACATATTCCAGACTTATACTTTAAGCAAGTCAGCGCCAAGCCACAAATAGAATTGTGGCACAAGCCGAACTTGAGTCCGAGTTCAAGACTCAAGTACCCCAGGCCTGCCTTATGGTCACACGAGCCACTAAAACACAGGTTCCGGGCGACCAGCTATTGAATTCATTTTCAATTATGTTAGGCAACCTGTGACAAGTGGAGGCGATTGGGCCACAGGGATGGGGAAACATAGGAAACCAGTCTATTTTATGCAAATATTGGGTGACAAAACCAAGTGTTTTTTCATAGTGCATATTTTGATTTGAGTTGATATTTTGTAAAACAAGATGAAAAATTGTGCCTGTTAAATATGTTTTGTTTTCGTAATCTTTATAGCTTTATATTGCAATATACAAGTAACAAAAATGGTTATATCCAAAGTGATACAATACTGCTATTTATCGTACAGTAGGCCACTGTACTTTCATTTACATAAGGACATGCATTTTCTTTATGTGGAAGTGAGATCTTAGCGCCGGGTTATAATGTTGGTTTTCTGACAGAACAAACCGCATTTTTAGACTCAACTTTGCACATTTGGGACAAGTTTCATCTCTTCCTAATTCATAATTTAGTAACATCGAACAAAAAGTGTTAAGAGTTCAATACGGTGGTGTATTCCAAAAAAGTGGTTTATATTAACAAAAACTGAGTTTAAGTCTGAACTTAAAGTTGAATAATAATTTTATTAATGTGTGGTTTGAATGAAGAAATTTGACTGAAACTAGTATCAAATGCTTTCAGCACTTTTAGTTACTGTATATATGAGAAATTAAGAGAAGACTTTGCTGATTGTGGGGTGCTTCAACAGCGCCTCTGGTTTATCAACAGCGTGGAAAAGACTAGGAGTTTAAGAGGGTCAGATGTCATGTGATGTCATCAAAGCTTATATTATTGGTTAAACAATGCCACACCCTTTATATAAACACCAATCTGTGTATATATTTCCTTTTAAATGTCAGGAATTGGCAAAAGAATGGTATGCTGCCATATGGCAACACCATGCAGTAGAGGGCTAAAATCTAAGTGATTTTATCATCCTGTTAAAACATCTTGGGAATCACAAATGGCATCTACTGTCATTTATTATTTTAATTTTGTAATATCCTCGTAAGTTCATGGCCAGGGAAATTAATGAGGGGCATATGAACTGTTTTAGCACAAGGCGCACTTTATGCACCGATCGACAGTGTCTCCAACACCGTACAAAAGCACCGCTGATCGGAACATTTAGTCACCAACCGACAGTGTCTCCAACATTGTACAAGAAGTCGCTCAAAACGAAACGGTGAACAATGCACATGTTGGGAATGAAGTGAGTGTAGATTTGTGTACGTAGACCTATATATTGGGAATATTAAAATATTACAGACTCTGCCTGTTGCGTGTTGAAACAAGATGTTATATTGTTTATTTTGCACTCTCAAGGTTATCGCAATCCTTCTGAAAAAAACAAGACCACTGTGTAACACATTTCGCAGCAGCCTTGCTTGAGTGTGCATTTAAAATACACAAACACAACTAATAACCTGAACAGAACCTGAACAGAACCTACTCCTTACCAGGTAAAGTTCACATAACCTGAATAAAACCTACCCCCTACTAGGTTATGTTCAGACTATATGTAACCAAATGTTACTTAGCCAGGCCACTTTGGAACTGAAAACGCAGGTTTACCATTTACTCTGGGTTAACATATAAGCCAGTAAACACGCTTTTTGGAATACCCCTGTGGCCTGAGGCCATATACAAAGTATTTACACGACAAAATTACAACATGCTTATGAGCAAGCACTGCTTCCATGGCGACAGTATGGCCTGTTCAAATTACGTAGTTGCTCTCCCGTGTGACCAGGGTGTGTGACTGCTAATTTAGCAGTGGAAATTACTCTATGTGACACCACAGAAAACCATAGTAACCATCAATAAAGTTTAAAATAAAATGCTATGTTAAGTGTGAAAATATCTCTATTATAAACAGATAGACTTGTAGTCAAGACCGCTTAGACCAAGACCAAGACAATACCAAGACCAGAGGCTAACGAGACCAAGACAAGACCAAGACCAGAGGCTAACGAGACCGAGACGAGACCAAGACAAATTGAGGCCGAGGCCAAGACCGAGACCGAGACCGGAAAAAAAGTAGACTATGCTAGGCTATATTGGAAGTTGTAACTTGATTTGAAAAACAACCTTGGTTAACATTCGACCCATATTAAAGAGTATTATTTCAACTGCTGGCAACAATGGGATAGGGATAGCGGCAATGTGGGCAGGAAATACAAACTGTTTTGATATCTTTTTTGATAGCTGTTGAACCATTTATTAAAAAAATGATCCTGCTTTTACTAGCACAAACCGCCTACTGAACTGATTAAATACCAGCAGGGGGATATCACCTAGTCACCCACTGTGATGAGTTGAGGTCTACCAGTTGATGTAGTTGATGTCCCTGCTCCAGACATTTCAACCACTAGAAAATCATTTCTGGGTAGCTGGGAGAATGACAAAGTCAACTCCATTACATTCAATTCTACTCTATGTTGGCCTTGCTTCTACTGGTAAAAGTTAAGAGCGGGTTTCTCAAGCCAGGTGGCACATTAGAATTTTTTGGAAGTTTTTTTTTGTGTGTGTGCATTTTAGATAGCTAGCTCCTTTAAACTTTTAAAGCATTTAAACCTACTGCTATAATGAGATGAATGTGGCACAATTTGGCTAACTTGATGGGTGCATTCTACTTTGTTTGTGTGTTTCCTTTAGTTTTGGATGTAACACAACATGCAGTGTGCCAACGGTAATTAAAAATAAGAAATAGTTCCACACAAAAACTATGCATTTCATTCATATCTGCCCATGTTTGCTTATTTTGATTTCTGAAAGTTGGCAACCCAACCAGGCCTACCAGCATACTCTGTCTATACCAAAGATTCTATACTAGCCTACTTCTAATTAATTTAACATGGCCTAAGTTAATTTTGAGAACATAGAATATAAAAATACGATTTTAGCAAAAGCTTGCCTACTTTGTGAGATGACTGGGCTGGTGTTCCAACGTTTTGGGCAGCCTGCACTTTTACTACTTGACGATTCTCATCACTACATGTGGTGACTGAGTTATGCAAAACCCGGAGCGGATTATCAGCGGTATACATTCGCTATTACATCAAGTGGAATGGATTCTTTCGGAATGCAATAGAGATAACGTTAAAAAAAATATCAATGGCGTTCATTTATTTATCGCCCGATGAGAGTCACTCGCAGGAGATTTGGCATCATTCACAAGCATCCATGAACCACTAAATACGGGAGTTTTTAAGATGTCTGTGTCTCGGTAGCCTATACTAAATTTACCAAAATGAAAGATGAAAGATTTATTCCATAAATAGGATCACGTTAACTAGCATGACATCTCAGCCATCATAACGCATGCCAATGCATACACGAACATTCCATAATTAAATTGCCTACATTTTGCGAGTGGAAAGTGAACTTTTAGGAGAGTAATTTAGAGCTGCATGTAACTGGATGTGCTCGGCTCTCTCTGTCACTGAGAGACACCAACCCATAAATGCATTTGATAGCCTTGCTCTGCTGCAGTAAGGGGCGTCTTTTACGCGCACTCACTTTCGTTTTGGTGCGTCTCATTGTTCAGGCTAAGTCATATAACGGCAACTCAATACATTCATATATCTATTTGTCTTGGTCTTGGTCTTGCAAGACACCAAGACAAGACCAAGGGATCCGAGACCAAGACAAGACCAAGACAATACACTGTCAAGACCAAGACGAGACCGAGACCACGCAAAATTGGTCTCGAGACCGGTCTCGAGACCAAGACCGGTCTCGAGACATACAACTCTATAAACAGAACCATTACTGTGTTGGTGTGCAGTAAGACTTTGAGAGCATAATATTTTTCTAGTTGATGGTTTCCATTAATAACAACATCCTCTAGAGAGGGAACAAGAAATTGGCTGATAATCAAGGTAGCTAAGATGCAGTTACCCAGCAATGTTAAACAGTACATCCACACGATCAAGCTCCTTCGCAAGATTCTCAACTTGGTCCCTCTTTGTTACATCAACCACCTTGGTCTTTATACCTGAAAAATATAAAAGCCACAACAACACACAACACACACACAACACACACACACACACAGAGAGAGAGAGAGAGAGAGAGAGAGAGAGAGAGAGAGAGAGAGAGAGAGAGAGAGAGAGAGTTAGTTTGCTACTGCATTAAGGTAAGTGGAAAGAGAACAGACAAAATGTTTACTAAGCTCTGAATACTTTAAATCAGGTGAAATTTCAATGAGCAAAAAGCAAGGATATTACAGGGTCTAACACCAACACTATGCTTTTGAAAAGCAAACTCTTTTGGATCTAGGCTACACATTAAACACATAAGCACCTAGGGCAGTGTTTCTCAAACTTTTTTGGACCAAGGACCACTTTGCCCAAAAAATATTTTTCAGGGACCACCTACCCTCGCGCCCCCTCACCCAGTGGTCCTCGGACCACACTTTGAGAACCACTGACCTAGGGGTATGAATAAGTATGAATTAGTAGAATCATCCTGACATGAACAGAATGAGTAGAATAATGTCTACTGCTCTGTTTACTGTGATGTTCCTGTGATTCACTCTTTCTACTACATAACCGCCTAACCAAACAAAGGTATGGCCCGAGAATGTATGTATATCCAATTTAGTATGTCAGCCTATTTATTCAATATGAGTAATATCAAAATATGTATTGGAAATAATAGAACTTTCACTCTGAGCTTTTTAATCTCATTATGTGATTGAATAAATTCATATTTTGGACTAGGTGTGTAATGATCTATTTAATGTTAATGTATAAAGACTGTACACTGTGATCAACACTGCACATGCACTTTATTGGAATGTGAAATCAGTATTGAAATTGATCGTTAGGTGGGGCTCACAAGTGGGTATGTATAAATGGGGATGTACAGTATATGATAGGATGGAATGTGATAAACTCGTCTGTAATCTGAGGAAGAGCCAGAGGCTTGAAACGTTGCACTAATAAAATTTACAAGATGTTGATGTGACTAGCCCTACTCTATAGTATGTGTGTAGAAATATGAATGAATGAAGACATCTGGTTTATTGTCCATTAGGTGGCAGCAGCAATCCATGAAGAAGGGGGCATACCTGGAACACCATCAAGTTCTTTCAGTTTTTCTCCATTGATGTCTGTAGCAATGACTTGTGCTCCCTCCTTTGCAAAGGCCTAGAATGAAATTTAACACTTAATTAAAATCATGCACATCATGTGTAGTAGGCTACTGTTACAGTATACACACACACACACACACACACACACACACACACACACACACACAAACACACAGTAACGTTACACAACCTTGTAGTAATCAGTCAGATTCCAGTTTATGTATAGGCCTCAATTTCATGTTAACATACACAGGGAATCTGAACTAAACCCACTGCAACTCAGATTTTGAGAAAGAACTCTTACTCTGTAACGTCAGGAATATCGAAACATTTAGATCATTATAAATTCAAAACGGGATTCAAGGTAGGAAAGATCACTGGTTCAGGTATTTCCCCCCCTGGCTGACCTTTGCCATGGAAGCCCAAATCTCGGCAATAATGGTCAAAGAGGCGCTGCTTAACTTACTATGGCCGAGGCCCTGCCAATCCCCTGCGCAGCAGCAGACAACACGATCACTTTGCCGTCCAGACGTCCCATTGCCTTTGTTTCTACTGCAAAATTGGAGAATAAAAATGTTCATTATAGTTTAATTGCATGTTGCCATATTTTGGTGTATGGAGGAATAGCCTACTTGTGTCATTAGGCTAACGTTAGGCTACTAGTCAAGTTCGTCCATTTCCAATTAATCATGACATATCTACTCGAGTCGTGCAACATATTATCTGCAACAATGCAACAATAACACATTCTGCAACTTGTGTCTCTCTATGAAGACTGCTGTAAAGGTTATGATTGCACATATCCCAAGACAATGAACACGTGAAACTCGCAAGTTAATAGACTTTGGTCTGGTGGAGATAGACAAATAAACATTGCAAAATTCGCCAATGACTTACAAACTGCCTACTACTTTGGCAAATAGGCCTAATACAGTATTGACTCACTTTATCCACTCTGAAGTATCACCGAGTCACTTTCGCATGTCAGAAGGCAAGCAGAATGTGGGCAGGCACGTGACGTCCTGCTTTCCTCGTGATTCTACTGGATAAGCAAGCGGAAGTCAAGAAAATCGTCCATATCATACGTTTGTTCAAAGTCCTTTTGATCTATCTGAAAGACCAGATACCGCTTAGTATTGTCAGTGGGGGGCGGCTTCTTTTAAACTCAGGCCCATTCATATTTTCCCCTTTCTGTATGCCTAGGCCTCTAGACTAGGCCTAGGCCTACTCTGTGTGTATCATGATTTGATTTGATCCATAATCTTAACACAATAATAATGGCTTAAAGGCGTGTGAAGCCTGTGTTTATAGCCTATGCATAGGCTGGGCAAAATGAGTCAAACTTTAATTCAAAAGCAAATTATTATGGAATCTGCATTTTGAAGTGGCTTTCAATAGATGACTATCACTATTAGGCCAGATAGCCTACTGTACATCCCAAATCTCTCATTTTGGTCCCTATGCCACCAGATAGTAATAGGGTGGCAGCTGGTGGCAAAATATCTGTGGTGTCTTGTCAGCATTTTACTTGTCTGTTCCCTGCTTGATTTCATCTCCCCCAGTAGCTGTACTCTAAACATCTGGGTCTTGGACGCGACTAACTGGATGCATCCTGTTCAATCAGAAAACCTTAAGCAAGCAGCACGAGAATCTATCAGTCAGGCTGTCAGTCAAAGGCTGTTCCAATTCTTTTGAATTTAAACATCTCCAGCCATTGTTTCTCAATAGCCGAGATACCAAACCCTCTTATGAAAAAGGCTTAGACCGGGGGGCTGCTTTTGACCAGGCTAGGTCTGACCACAACCGACAGACCTTCGTAATCCATGGGACAGCACCTGTGGAAGCCTATCAAAATGCCTCTTCGCTCAATTGGATGTGATTATTATTGTAGGCTGCTGGCTCATGTTGTCGTTCTGTCATCAATGTGTAAATTGATTGGTAATAATGGGTTTTTCCTGAATATTAAAGGAAAGGCATACCATTCTCCAATGCTCACCCTACAGTTTTTTGTCCACTTTTTACACTATTTTACTTTTTATCATTATTTGTTTTACTTTTTTAATCTCTCCATCAACTGTAGACCTTGATTTCCCTGACCACCATCACCAAGGGAGTTTTTCCTTGCCTTTGGGTGTTCCTTGTTGGAGCCTAGAGAAACCAGGAACACAGCATGACTCACATGCTAAACTGGAAGAAATGAACCTATGCACTAAATGTCACATGGCAGGGTAAACAGTTTCTGCCTTTTCTACTGGGGAAAACGTTCATTCCTTATCTAAAATTAGGTTGTTTGAAGATGGCATAAAGTCTGTCTCATTCATTCTTGATAATATAATCTTTCTTACTCCTTAGTCTTGAAGCCTTGGTTTTCTTCCAACACATAGGCCTACATTACATTTCATGCAGCAACCGTAAGATTTGCTGCTGTTCACTTTGCCAGTCCCTCAAGTGCCTTCATATTGGAACCCCCTATCTGCTGTGCAGACATGGACCATTAGCCCAGATTGTGTCTGGTCTGATCATCTTACCTGATCGCAGCACTTTTTTCAGGCTCAGATCAATTCTGAAAAATACAGTCAAACTATCCAAGATTTCACTCTGTGTCCGTGTCCATTTCTTTCTTTTTTGAGAGAGAGAGAGAGAGAGAGAGAGAGAGAGAGAGAGAGAGAGAGAGGGCAAGGGACAAAGAAAATTACCCTGTATTTATGGTTATCACAACCTTTGCCCTTGGTTGCCATGGACACCCTGTAACCTTTCACCAGGTCTGCCTAATGACAGACAGCACCTGGCATCAAATAACAGGGCTATGGTTGGAGTACTCTGTATTATCGCTTAGACATCACTCACACTCAGCCACCCTGCCATCTATCACCATCCTTTCAACATCAGTGGTACCCAACAGCACTATTTTTGCTTATCCCCAATGACTGAAGCCATTGTCTCAGCTGAAGAGGGAAAAGGGCAGCATAAGAGACGAGACCCCTGGAATTAAAATCAACCGCAATGCCTGTGTGATTGGAGTATTTTCACAAAATCTCAAGCATTCAGGAATAATTAGGTAAGATCGGTTTGAAATACGGGATTTTATGTTCAAAACACACGTTGATATGATGATAATTACCTTGCATTTATTCTCAAGGGCAGTGGTCTGTATTCAAAGTTCAATATAATATCTCGGGCTAATCTATATGAGAATGCATATACATATTAATCACTGAAAATATCACCCAGTATCAAATTATAGATTCAGTCTTTGATTTGAAATAATGTGCAAATATGTATGGGGATTTTTAAAATATAAACATGGTAAACATGGTTTATTTTGACAGTTTAAAGACTCTCTCTCTCTCTCTCTCTCTCTCTCTCTCTCTCTCTCTCTCTCTCTCTCTCTCTCTCTCTCTCTCTCTCCACCACACACACACACACACACACACACACACACACACACACTTGAAAATCCGAAACAAGAACAATAAATCACTTAACAGGCATTTGCAAATAGGATCCACCTACGAATAAATTCTTGTGTCAATTCCTTTGAAAACCTCTCAGGACATGCATGCATGTACTCAATAAAGGAAAGTGAGGCTAGCGCTTTAAAAAGTAAGAGCTGACCACTTGAACCTTAAGTAGATGCTGAGTATAGCAAATGAAATACACAGCTGCATTTATCTCCTCCTGTGGTTCCACTGCTGTGGTTCTATGATGAGAGGACTTGGACTCAGCCATGGATTCATCTGGATTCACAGCAACAAGTGACTGTCTTTTCAGCGCCCTCTCTGTTTTCCCCTGGTGTGAAGTCTATAATTGACAGAATTTAGATGCCGTTAAAATCAAATGATCTTATAATAAAATAACACTGACCCTGTAAAGGTGTATTGTCTTATTGTCTTTTTTGGGCATATAACCAGTTTTGTTAAGGATTAATGATATATTCCAATGTCATTTTTTATCATGATAGAAGATGCAAAATGTAATTGCTTCATTGGAATCTCTATGCCATGAATTACGATGAGCTGATAAAAAATATTAAGTGTTATTAATCAATAATTGGTTAAACAGCTTTCTGTGATCCATCTGTTAAGAATCCTCCAGACACACACACACACACACACACACACACACACACACACACACACATAATTCATTCATGACAAAGATAGAGTCCATAAAGAAACCACAAGCTGAAACCAAGATAATAAAGACAATCTGTCAGTTTTAGCAACCAGTGCTGTCCTTTCTCATGTTTTATAGAATTGTACTGAGTCTGACATGGCTACTGATGAAGTACAGGCCCACATAACCTGCTGGCAACAACGCCACCTGGCTCTAGCACTATAAATACTCTAGATTTAAAAGACAATAAAATGAACATCTTCAACGAGTACTGGCCCCGCTTCTTATTATGACAACAAGCAGATCCATGTTGGGCATTCAGCCTTGCATTCTTGCAATGTTGAATTTCGTTATTTAAAGAGGAATCGCAGTCTCTTTTTGACACAACTTACCACCCCTCTATACAGAATAAATCATCCTTCCACAAGAAGTTGTGTTGTGTATCATATAAAAAAAGACAATAGTTAGTTACTTAGTTCTATTTCTCAAACAAAATAACGACAAAAGATCAGCTTATATATATATATTTTAAAATATTTATATACTTTTGATATGTTTGATATTCAATGCATTCAATGTATGAAGAAACAACTGGTTGGTGAGAGAGTTAGTAGCGAGCATGATTTGTCAGCAGAGGTTCGAGCATTTCTCATGATAAGTGCTGCTTATAACCAGTATGCAAATAAGAATAATCATATTAACTCTAAAAATATTTCTCTTATTTTCTGTCAGTTATTGCCTTATTGGCAAATAATGAAAATGGTATTTCTTTTTTTTTCTGAAGCTAAATCCTGCAAGCATGCTTACCATGTGATCATGTGAGTAATGCCTATGAAGAGCTCACAGTACAGAATTATATATGTTGGTAATACAGCCTCCCAGGCGTGATATAAACACAGGGGCCAGAAAGCATTTGACACAAACAGGCCTATGCGTGTGTGGATGGAACACAGATTTGATATAGTGGCATGAAATTGTACATTTGACTTGCAAAGTGCTCAAGGGATTTAATTGAAAAGAGCGCTATAGCTAGTGACTTAATAAACAGTTTGAATATACTCCAAAGGCAAATAGAACAAAAGCCATTTCCGGGCCAGCGTATATAGCTTTGTCTTTCTGAAATTAAACCATTAGCATAATAATTACTTTGAGCACAAACATATTTACCACCAACTCATGGATAACATATGACATTGCTTCACTGAAAACAACCAGATGCAACACCACCCATGAGGAAAAGAAAGAAGATGAAAAGACGAGGGTTTCATCAAGTTCATGGTGCAGAACAGTACTGTGTTGAGTTCACAAATGCCAGTTCTTTTTATTTCCCCAAAACAAAATAAACTAATGTGATTAGATAAAGTGGGTTGTCTGTGTGAGTGTGAGTGTGTGTGGTGTGCGTGGGGTGGTAGTGGTCTCATCTTTTGAGATAAAAAGAAAATCAAATGTCATTTCATCCTTGCCATTTCCAATAAGAAGACATTGATTATAGCACATTTCATGATGCTGGTCAGAATGCTGGTCAGAACCTTTTCACTGTCCGTATATAACATACACCAATGATGTTGCACAGAAGTTTGCATGAGTTTATCTTGACCCTAAAAACAGCCAAGTAATTAACATAGAGATGAATTACTCCACATAACCTCCAACTTGTCATTGTCTGGGCTTGCCGAAGAAGGCTGCTAACGGCATTCAAAAGCCCATTACATTCTACATTAATGCAGTACTGTGATTGCAATAAGTGTTTGATGCAGAGAGTAGTTAGAACACTCCAGCCAGGCCTCCTCCTCGGCCCATTAATAACAATGGCAGTTTAGGCAGCCACATTTGTAATGCCACTGAGAAGTCCCGTGCTTCAGACACCTCGGGAGGCCAGCATGGGCTTGTTCTAATTGTCATAGGGATGGTTTGAGTAGAATCAGATTGATTTTTGTAATCGTATCAGTGCACAGTCAGAACGGAAATGGCTAATGCCTAAATGGTTCATTGGAATACAGATTCCAAAAATCAGCCTCCCTTAACAAACATATCAGAATGTTCTCTGCCCACAGTCCTTGGGGTGAAGAAATATACAAGTTAAATGGTCTTGAATGGGACATCAAAATATCTGAAATTGATTTGGAAATATGCACATGACATAGCACTTCCCCTGTGGGTGACAAAATGTAGGTGGTGCGCAGACATTTTTGTTTCTCTTAAGGGGCACTTCATATGGTCGATTAAACCTTCTAATGC
The DNA here is from genome assembly GCA_027497455.2 of Sardinella longiceps. NCBI lineage: Eukaryota > Metazoa > Chordata > Actinopteri > Clupeiformes > Clupeidae > Sardinella > Sardinella longiceps. The sequence goes on from JAODXP020000004.1 coordinate 685,092, forward strand.
TTGATTTGCCTGAAGCACATGGCCCTGGGCCTCATGCCTACGGCTGAATTTCTGGGTATATCCTTTACTAGTCCCATCAATCAACCCATTTCTTAATTTTCTTCATGTGTATATCTTCTGGTCGGTTTCCAAAGTGTGTCTGGGACTTTGCAGTGACGGCATAGGGTCATATGAGGCCTCCACTTTGAGAAGAATGCTTTGTGTTTACAAAAGGCATCTGTCATGCATATTATCCAAACACTGCAGAGGGAACTACAGTGTACTGTTTCATTTATCATTACAGAAATGTCAACAATATTCATTTGAAGGTACCGTCATAAGACTGACATGACACTGTCATCAACTATGACATGACGTTGTCAAGAATCTATCATAAACTTTATAAACCTGTCATGACTTCTTACATACCCTAACCCTAACCTTATCCCTAACCCTAACCATGACAAAAGGGTGACACTTAATGACAGAAGTCATGACAAGTGTATAAAGTTTATAACAATTAATGACAGTGTCATGTTAGTCTTATGACGGTACCTTCAAATAAAGTGTGACCCAATATTCTAGTCCATGCGGTTCATCAAGCCAGCCACTCAGAGATCCACATAATATCTTACTTCTGACACCATAGTTAGTGCTGCAGTGTTGTATACTCAAAGATTCTTTCCCTGAAAATATAGAAATTGGTTGCCACATTGTTTAACATTTCAGCAATTTCCTTATATCCCAACATTTACAGAGATTTCTTTCAATTATTTTTTAGCGTAATATACGGAACATTCAGTAGGGAAGTTGGGTTAGTTTTATTTATGCCCCATGGCAAAAGGAAGGCCTAAATTAAAAAACGGTAATGTATAGATTTATAATTGAACTAATGTTACGAAATAGCATATGTCAAGGCTGCATGCATGATTCATTAAACATATTCTAACTGGAAAAAGAAACAGTTTTGATTAGGAGTAGATCCTGCCATTGTTATTGAATTCAATCAGTTGGATTCATTTCATTACTGACATATATAATTAACTACTATTTGTCTGATAAATATAATATTATATCTGACATGCAGGCACATTAATAACAGACATATTAGAACAAATACATGAAGGCTCAAAACATCAAGATGACAAGCTTTTTGTCTTTCCAATAGTGTTTATAGTGTTCATGCAGTGTTATCAATATGCACTTTACAAAGTGCTTTATTAGAGTAGTTGTATAAGGCTTTACCATAACACACCTTAAAAAAAGATCATGAAACATTTTATATAACTTTTGCATAGTGAAAACACTATACTTGCTTTATCTGAGTATACAAAATGATTGTTCAAACATTTAGGAAATTTTCTTTGGAGTACACTCTGATATAAACTACAAGCAATTGAGGGCCAGTTTACTAATTATTCAACAATAAGGGACTCTATGCTTAATTTAAGTGTCTTTTCTTCCATTTGGAAGAAAAATGTGAATGTGTTTCTCTAAATTGCAATGAATTCAGTTCCTATTCCTGTAGTAAGAGCTATCATGAGCATGGTTCTGTCCTCTTTCATAAGGAAATCTACAACAAAGCCTACAAGTGATGTCAAATAGCACAAAGCCATTGCAGTTCAATTGAGGTGGCCAGAGTGGGGCGTTATTTAGGCAAAAAAAAAAAAAACAAAAAAAAAAATCAATACACATAAATGAGGTGTTAATTAGGCTTGACTCTATAACTTTGAAATCAGATTTAATTATTTCAAACTTCTACAGTTCACACTTCCAGCTTGCAATAGTTCATCAATGGATGAGATCCCAGACCCTTGTACAAGCAAAGCATAGACCATGTGGGATGGCCATGGCCAGGCTTGTAATTCCATTGGCAAGAAGAATCTCTAAAATCCGTTATTCGTTGGATCACATACATGTCGTTGTATTCCTCAAATACAAAGTATTATGGCTGAGACCACATTTTCATTCTATATTGCCGTGCCATTCACAAGTTACTTTGGCTGAGTTTGTGCAGTACTTTGCAACCATTCATTGGAAGGAAATATTTTTCGCAATTAATGTTTAGGAACAAATTGCCACATGTTAGTGTGGTTTTGTTTAATGAAACCAAGCTAAATAGAGTGGTAAATGCTTTAGAAAAGCAATAAGCCCTTTGAGTCTGTTGAATATAGGCCTAGCACATACAACTAAGGGCTGTTTGGCAGGAACCGAGCAATACAAAGCGAAGGTGAGTGTTTTTTTCAACCCCTCATCTGTGCTGTATTTCCGGTATGCAACAGAGCCTCTAACTTGAATGATGCCCCTTCTCTACACAACCTTATGCCAGTAACTGAGCCTGTTTGATCAATAACCACCATGCAACAGAATGCAAAGCGCCTTCTCCATTTGCTGGTTCTGACAGATTGTATTACAAATTGTTGTAATACCACATTCACTTGTGAAAAAAATTCACCTAATGGTCATAAAATATAGTAAATATGTAAAACTGCCATTTTCCGCCAGCTGTGTTTTTCTGTTTCTGTTTTTGCACCATTAGCCACACTGAGTCTGTTCCTTTATAATGACAATCTAGTGATGTGGTGTTACATGGAGATTTGATGATAATGATGTTTCAGAGCTTGTCTGAAACAATGCTCATGACATTCACTTGATGTTTTCAATCCAATGCACAGTGTGAAGTGTGTTGGGTGGGAATCTGCAACCCGAGGTCAGTAATGCCTAACTAATCGTTCATTTCTACCTTTAGAACAGACCAAATATTCTTGAAAATTGGTTAAAACATGTAAGGGCCAAGGAAGAGCAAACAAAGACCAACAAATTGGCTATGTAGGTCCAGGACACAAATGGGTTTAGCCTACTTGAGGAAATGCTTATCATAAGGAAATTCCACCCGAGAAACCGTGCCATGAAACTGATCTAGGCAATAGGAGGCAATGGACGCTGAGTTAATATTGCAATAGGTCCCAATCTGCAGACAGTGCAAAGAAACCACAGTGAGTGGAGAGCAGAATGGAGGCAGCCAAGCTGCAAACAGTGCAAAGAAACCACAGTGAGTGGAGAGCATAAATTCAGAATGGTCTGGATATTCTGTTGATATGGGTAGGTCTCCCCAAAATCTGAGAGAAGGGTCTAAATAATTTCTGGCTGAACAGGCATTTAGGCTACCTTACAAAACCTAACAGTGGGGGGACTGAGTCACGGACTCCAAGCAGTAGCAATTTAATGAGCTATGATAGTAGTCACCTCCAAGATACAAGAGAATTTGTGATGGATTAGTCAGTCATTTATTTGCAACAGCATCTATTATGCAGGATACAACACAAGCCTCCAAATAAACTCCCTGAATCTCCCTTGGACAAGAAATTGGTGGCATTTCATTTGGCATCGCATGACCCAAGAGAGAGAGAGAGAGAGAGAGAGAGAGAGAGAGAGAGAGAGAGAGAGAGA